>JAREIS010000165.1:7835000-8227500 GCA_030060385.1 Muscicapa striata striata | reverse complement strand
TCAAATTGCATTGTTTTAGTCTGTTAATGTAATAAACTCAATTCAGATGCTGTAGGGCTGACAAACTCACCATTATAAATTTGTGCAAACCATGAAGCAAAACCAGGTATTTATGTTACCAAGTATCTCAGTATCAGATGTGGTATAAGCAAATAAATATCTGGGATAACAATGAGAGTACTCTGGTGATGGAGCCACATGTTGAAAAAAAAAAAGTATTTTTAATGCATTTTACCTTTTTTTCAGTGGACTTTTAAATAAAATTTTAAGTAATAAAATTCTAAACCTCAAGAAAGAGATTTTATACAATCAGCTATTTAAATCATTAAACGCCGATATTTTTTGGGAGTGAGGACTCATTAATTTTCTGTGCACATTTATTGTCTGGAGAATGTCTGTGTGGGCCTGCCAGGTGTATAGGAATGCCACACCAACAATCCTTTTACCAACAGAGCTCTGGTATACTTTGAAGGGCATGGTCTGGAGAGTGTTTTCCCATTAAACTTGCAAAGTTGCAACATGGAAAGCAGCTTGAGTTTCTCAGATCATAAAATGTTTGTCTTTGCTATGTGAAAGAGAAGCTAGACATCTCTGATGAGTTCAACAAAGCAGGAATGCAAGCATATGTTAATATGTAGTGTTACAGTGCCTCAGTCTGCTGATGGGAAAATCGAGTTATAGCTCAGCAGCAGCAGAACAATTGATTTGAGCACCTTGCTTTGGACTCTTGGGACTTGTGGTTTGGAATTTACTCTCTTGATGAAGTAAAAAAAAAAAAAAATAAGAAAAAAATATCATTTTCCCCTCGCTACTAATATGCTGAAACAATCAAAAAGGGGTACAGAACAGGCAAAGAACTGCTGGGAGTTCCTTTCCTATTTGTGGATTCAGAGTTAAATATTAATGCCTGTTCATATAGTGCATCATAGCAAAGAGCACATTTTCACACCAATCATCTAATCTCCTTGAGAACATACACAAATATTAGATGATGTAGAGTTTGGGTGCACCATCGCTCTGACAGTGAGGTTTGCTGTTTGCTGTTTGTTGTGACACCCTTTAGGGTGTTAAAACAACCCTAAGGTAATGGTGGGGAGACTGCTTTTTGTCCAGAGGGCAATGCAGAAGACCTACAGGACTTTGGAGTCTGAGTTCAACTTAGCTGTACCTGGAGCTGGGTAACTTCAAGCTCCAGAGTACAGTGTAATTCAAGAATTGCTGGATCAGGAATAAAACTCAGATAACTTCTTTCTCTATAAGTGTGTTGTCCAGTAGGTTAGAGCCATTCATTTTTTTCCCTCCAGTTCCACTAAAGTTGATTTGTCAATGCAAACATAGCTTCCAACACGATGACAGAGCACTTAGCCTAGCAAATCCTATAAGAGAGTAATTACAGCTTTCATTTGAGAAATCTGTATTGTAAGATGAAAAGTGCTTGGGCAGAGACTGGCAGTCAAAACAGCAGTGAGCTGACTTCTATCTCCTGTTGTATGGGAGGAGGTGACTGCTGCTTCTACACCTGTAAAACCCTGTGTGAATGAATTCTCAAAATAGCTTAAGTGCATGAGAAGATTCAGGGCAGTGATTTCTGATACATCAAAACCCCAAGAAGGACCCTACAGTTACTCATAGTTTATGTCCTGCATTACAGGTTCCTTGCTCAGTATCTCATACAACCAACCTGTGATGCAGGGGAAGGTGGACAGAAATGTTCATTAATAACTCCCATCCTCAGAAACCAAATTTTATTAAGGAGAGAAATAGTTTCCCGAGCCCACAAGGTGGAGAAAAGCTTATAAAAACTTGTATAAATTTACTCAGGCCCTGAGACTGATCTTGTCCCCAAAACATATCCTGAATTATTCTTTCCAAATCTGTTCAGCCATGACTTGCCCAGGTGCTACAAACTCCTCTCTTGCCCTGGTATCTATGAGTAGTTTTATTAGCTCCTCAGATAAAGTCTTAGCACCTTGTCTTGTCCATCTTTAACCAGATTGGGACATCAGGAAGCTGAATTTAAGAATCTTTGGCATTCCTGTTGTCGTAAGACATAGAATACTTATCATTCTAGCCAAATGTTCCTCTCAGAGCAATTTATAGGGTGGTGGAGCTTGGAATAGCTCCCAGCAAAGCCACATCCAGTAGACATAACTAACTTCAAAAGCATGAAGCTGGGAGAAACGTAATAAACTTTTAATGAAATCAGTTTCTTTAATGCAAAACTGCTTTCTTGGTGTATTTTCCTGCAGTGTCATCTAATTCAACAGTAACACACTGACAAGAGATTTCAAGAAAAAAGGAAGAACAAACAACTTTTAAAATTTTACACGTGAAGATATGAGTAGAATGGGCAGCCTGGAGAAATGGTAGTAGCACAAAGCAGAGTTCATGAAGAGTTTGGACAATACTCTCAGGCACATGGTGTGGCTCTTGGGGATGTCCTGTGCAGGACCAAGAGCTGGACTCAGTGATACTTTTGAGTACCTTCCAATTCAGCATATTCTGTGATTCTGTTTGCACAGGGAAATTAAAACTCAAAGTGAGCTTCAAGGTGCTGGTGTGTGGGAATGGAGGGAAGGCAAGCAGTGAGCAATTAGAGAAGGGAAAGTGAAAGGAATCACAGGACTTCCACACAAGCTTGTCCATAAGGCTCCACGAAACAGGTGTTGTCCTGCTCCCTCCTCCAGCTGGCCTCCTTAGCAGTATGAAGCCATCGGAGCTAAATCTACCATCATAATGTCATTTCTATAAATGCAGATGTTGTAAGGGCGTTAAATATTTGGTTTACCAGTATTTTAAATCTAACTTAAGGAAAACATTAGGCCATGGTTTGTAAAGGCTTAACTTTGTTTTAAGGTAAATAGTGGAGTTTTGCATACCTGTGATTGTACACCTGTTCAGTTTTTTTCCATATGGCCACAAAGGAGTCAATCTGACACCATCCTCACTGGATAAGTTTTTCACAATAAGTTTATTCACAATTCATAAATAATTTACATTACTATTACCAAATTGTACATTTAATATTCAGAATAACAAAAGGAGCAATAAAATCTATTCAAGATAAACTTTATTCTAATTCTTAGATTCCCAAAGGACTGTTTACTTTCTGAAATCTGCCTTATTGCTTAATAATCAAAGTCAAAAACAGCTTCCTTCCCACCACAGACTCAGGTTTCTGAAGCATCATTGTGCCATAAACTCTAAATCTTTTATTATGGTAAAGAATGTGGAAAGGTGTATGAAATAAAACAGCCAACAATCCCCCCAAAAAACCCAAACAAACAGAATTTCGCAGTTACATAATGAAATAAACCTGCAGCCCAGTAAGACTTTTGGGGATCACCCCAGTAGTGCTTCTTTGTCTTCTTTTCCAAACAGAAATTGACTTCAAATGCCTTAAAAGAATAAACGTAATGCAGTGCAATATATTTAGAAGAGAGACACTTAGATGGCCCAAACCAAACTACTCAGGACTTAGTTCTGTCTTAAGTTCCACTAGGGAAGGAAAAGATTCAGATGTTGGCATTATAATCACTACTTGTATCTTCTTTTCAGAAAAAGAGACCAGCTATTTCAAATTTTAACTAGTGCTAAGGTGCAATGTTATATTGCAATCAAAATAAGGATATTGATTACAGCTTTCTCCAAAACAAGCTTTATTTATGGCCCCAACTGGAGAAGAGAAATTTCTATACCAGCGATCATCTATTTCTCACAGTCTGACAATCAATATTTTATTCTTCAAGACAGCTAGAAGCATTTAACTTTTAAAGGACCTACGAAGCATCTTTATGCTGTATAGGTATCTGTACTCATATTTTGGAATATTTTGACTTTTTGAAATTGTTTTTTAAAAAATGTCTTGTTTGTATGCCTATATGTGGTACGAGTGAATATATTTGAAATTTTAAACAACAGAAGCATAATAAGATGTATTATATTCTATGAATAAAACACACATTTTGGTGCAAGCTAAGCCAACGTAGTGCATTTCTATTGTGTATACTACACAGTTATTATCCATTTATTTATTATTATTTTTGTAATGTGCGTTTTTTTCCTTATTGTCTCCTTATAAATTAAAATTGTGGGTTTTTTAAACTGAGGGTGATATCGAAGATTGGTCACTCTTGTGATACCAGGTTTATTCATAGGATATCTATAATATCTTAATATTTAAATTTTTATATACAATTTCTGTTTGAATTAAGGATTTGACACCTTCTTAACAAAGCAGTTTCAGGTTATTTTTTCTGAAGATTCCCAGCAGGGAAAGACATAGAGATTTACTGTAAGGACTGACACAGCTCATAGCAAGAATGAAGAGCAGGTGAAGAATTTCTCAAACATTTAAATAATCAAAGAAGTATTAATGTGAAAAGCACCTTGCATCTACTGTTTCACTATAAAAACATCACAAAAGCTTTTATGTGTCCTTTATGCACAAATACTTACACTTATGCCTGCATGCATCCCTGTGAGTGAACACAAATGGAAGTACAGTTCCTGACATATATGTTTGCTTCCTGCAAACACTTCTGAAATTAAACTAACTAGAGTGTTTACTAATTCAAAAACCCCACATGAGGACTGCTGAATATGGAGACTGGCTTCTTAATTGCAGTTATTCAGCGTGACAGTCTGATTCTAACTTTTACATATGCACAATTAACTAACAGCAGGATCATCCCATCCTTCAGCCAGTCTGGTCAGCTGCCCAGAGATGCTAAATCAGAGGGGTGGTGTGCCTGGAGCACTTTCCAACACAGTCTCTGTTACAGTGGTTGTTAGCTACTCACATACAAGGGAGAGGATTAGCAGCATTGTTTTTTCCACAGTAACAATCAAAACAACTTGGGACAGGGATGGGTAACTATCCTGGCATATTCGGGTGGTTTGTGTCAGATATTCAATGTTGACAAAAAACAAACTTCATATCAATGAGCAACAGGCCTGAGTAATAATCAGAAAAGACAAGAAGGGCAGAAAGGGATGATTATAGTTTGAGACTGGAGATATAATGCAGAAAGCAGCCTTAGGACACATCACAAAAGCTTCTATAGACATCCTTAGATGTTTTTTGTGGCAGGCCAAAACCCATGACACAGTATTTGCAGCAAGACTCAGCAGAATCCAGTTTTTCTGATAGCTGATCTTGGAAATTACTCACAAGGTTATCACTGTGATTTTGTTTCAGAAGTCTATTAAAATATGTTGAGCTAATTGCTCAAGTAGATATTGGTTCTTATTAAGTGACAGAAACACAGAGTCAAAGAGAACTACACTAACCCATTTGTGAATTATGATGAGGCTTGCATCCAAAAGGCTTTGGAAGGGAATAATTATGAAACGTCTGTCATTTCATCATAGCAGTCTGTCTTCAATCAAAGCATGTTGTAAATAGAAGTGTTCAGAAATTATCAAAGGAAACAAAGTTTTGTCAAAAAATGCTACTTCATACAATCTGAAGTCTTTCATTTAAAACATCTTGGGTTCAAGGAGGTTTTAGCAAACTCAAGACAGAGTTCAAAGAGAACCCTGCCTGGATCCCTGCAGAGTCTGCCTGGGCTACGGACATTGAAAACAGCCACCACAGGTCAGATCAAAACTAAATTACAAAGAAACTTCCAGTGAACTTGGAATCCCAGTTTTGGGCCAACGTTGCTTATGAGGTATTTTTACTGCTATTTAAAAAGAATCTAGCAGCTACAGCTCAGGAGAGAGTTTTTTATAGAATAGATTTTTATCTTCCAGAAGAGTCACATAAATGATTTAAAATTAGAAGAATAGGACTAAAATTCACATTGTTCTTCTGCTGATATCTATAATGCCTAAAGAGTCTTTGAAAGTAAAACAAATTAGCCTACACCTGACTCTTAAAGAATGTATGCATTAAATACATATACATAAAAAATAAATTTCATAGTGTTACAGATTCCTGCCTCACAGCACTTCATTTGCTATATTTGGTGAATTTTGAAAAAAAAAAAATTCGCATACTTAGTGTTCATTACCAGAATGTAAGGGGAAAATATAAATTCATGAACACATAAATTATGAGTACACTGATTTTATATAAATATGCTCAGGGTCATTTTCTATTCAGGAGGCAAATGTATAAAATTTTACAAGATAATTTTTCCATTCTTTCATTTCATTATAATGGTTTCAGGTATCTCTTCATACCATTAATAAATTGGTTAAAGTTGTGATATATAGGCACTATGTCTATAGCATACATAGGTATGGTTATTTAAGTATTCAAATTAGTAGGTACATTTTCAGCAATGTAGAGCACTTGGTGGTGGTAAAAGCATTAAAATATGCTCAGAATACCATTGCATTTGTTTTTTTCTTCACCAAAGAGACTAGAAAACATATCAAGCATAAAGGATTTGCATATCTTTTTGGACAGTTTCCTGCCTCAGATCATGCTGGCATAGCACATCATGCTAACATAAGAAGAGTCAGTAGACTGACTGAAGTGTACTCACCCAGGCAAATAAATGTTTTAGCATTATCATCTTGTGCAAGATACCTAACACAGCACTGTTTTTAAAGCCCATAAAAGTTTTCAAATAATTTTTGAAATCCAGATTTTTTTCTGAGCCCTTCTGTCTGCACTAAAAATAAGAACAGTGGTGTGTTTCTTATCAACTTATTTGAAAGAAGAATCCTATTGAAAACTAAACTCATTTCAGTTACATGCTGAAATGATTGTGCTAAAGGGCCTTACTGTATAAGTGGAGCACACAAGCCAAAAACAATACAAACGTTTAGCTGCTGGCTTTAGCCAGTCTCTTTCAGTGCAAATCATAATTGCTTTAGGACTTTCTGAATCCACTTTTGAATTCAAAGCTTCAGACAAATAATTGGATTTCCTGAAAACATGCTGAGCTATGTTGCTCTCCCTGTCTTGCTTCATGTCCTCAGGGCTCCAGTCTCTGCTTTATATCAAGCTGCACCTAGTAGGCTAATTGGAGGGATGGGTAGATCACTCTGCATTAACATGTCCATCTGTATTAAATAAAATCTCTTCAACAGTCTTTGTCATCTTCACCAGAATTATCACTTCAGAGCTGAAAAAACAGGAAATCAAGTAAAAGTGTCTGTGTAATTTACCAATGGCTCTGGTGTCTTAGCCCTGTAGACCTATGATCCAAGCCAATTATATTCTACTTGACTTATTTTTACAGTACTTTGACATTGTATACTCACTTCATGTGTCTCACTGACTGCAGGGCAGCTCTAAATATGCTCTGGGCTATCTGCCTAGACATTTCTTGCTCTAGGAAAAGTACAGTTGAAACACCATTTGAGTTTGATCTGTGAGGCTTGTAAATATGTAATATCAAAGATTAAGCCCTTCAGTTTCCCAGTATTGTGACAGGTGTACAAAAGGTATCATATTAACAAATGAGGTGTGGGTTTTTTCATTGTTGTTGTTTAAGATTAATAGCATATAATAAGATGGTGACACTTTTTTCCCACATTTGTAAAAAAATGAATCATCAATCTAGAGTGGCTGCTGAGACAAAAAAAAAAAAAAAAAAAAAAAAAAAAGAAAAACCAAAAAACAAGCAAACAAAAAACAAAAAAAAAAACCAAAACCAAAAAAACTAAAAACAAACAAACAAACAAAAAACAAACCACCCCAAAAACTCAAAAAACAAACAAAAAAAAAACCCCAAACCACCCTGCATTAATTGCTGATGATATGTCTGGGGTCAGGTTTGAACTAAGAGTTCTCCTGGCATAGCTGTGTTCAGAGTTGGAAAATATTTGCACCTTCTTGCTGACCTCACTGTGTTGGCAAACACTGAACCCCAGTACTACGAGAACACAGTATTCCTCTAAAGGAAGTTTGGATGGCTTCACTCAAGACATTCAAGGAAATGGCATAAGAATGATGACAGACATTCTTGTCTTGTGCCTCACAGTTTGAAGTACTGCTCATTCCTTAGCATGCTACTTGCAGCCCCATGTGCCATTTTATCATCTTTACCTTTTTTTCTCTCATTTCTGTTCCAGTATTTCAGACAATGGCAACATCTCTCTATACCTTTTACAGAAAGCAGCTGTTTTCTGCAACCTCTGCCTATTAGCTTGATGGTGTTTGATTTTACACTTCAGCTTCTTGGAGGTATTTTTAAATTTTTATTATTATTATTATTATTATTATTATTTTAATGAGTCATAGAGGTTTCTGTGTTCTTAGGCCCTAACATACTGTACTTCCAAAATCGCAGGAGCCATTTTGCATAACTGCAGCAGGAAAGTTCCCAATACTGCAAAAAAAGCATGCATTAAAATATTAATGTGCAGAAGCATATATACCTAACCATCTTTTCCATTTTATTGCTCTTGGTCTGAGTCTGCAATAGTTTATGATGGCTTTTTCTCCTACAGTTTATTTTTCATTATATATCCTTAGAGTCTTACTGGATAAGACCAAAGTGCCAGAATTCTGTCTTCTGTCAGTGTCTGAGGGGGGAGCAGGGGTACTGCCACCTGCTTCCCATGAGACAGCATGGATCAGCAAACTACAAGTCACTTCAGGGCTCACCCTCTCCTCTATGCCAAATCTGAACACAGTACAGTCCCCTTACCTACCCTTTTGAACTCCACAAATTACTTCCCTCCATGCTGATAAGCGACAATACATTCTTACTTTCTCTGTCATGTTTCTTAGCCAGTTTTTATTTATGCAAAAACTTTCTTAATCTTGCTGAGGCTACTCTGTTTCCTTCACATCCTGCCTAATTCAGGACTTCCTTCTCTAAGAGAAGATCCTCAGCAAGCTTTTCTTTTGTCACTGTGGATGTTTCTTACTCTTGGTTTGGCACAGCTGGGGCATTGTTACAGTCTCTGCCAATTATGGATGGATCTTATTACTGAGGTTAAGTTTTAACCCACTCATTCTCACCATCATTTGAAGATGTGTAATAATTTTGACAAACCTTAATGGCCATTCCAGATGCCCATTTATTGTGGAGTGACCCACAAACTATCACATTACAAATGGTCACAAAAACATACCCACCATCTGTGATGATGTTTGAGTTTTGTATACAACTCCTCATATATAAACCAGGAATTTAGTTATGCTTTGTAGTAGAAAAGTTGGTAGAAAACCTGGAATTAAATCTGAATATTAAACAGAATATAGTATCTTACATCTTTAAGAACTATCTTTTTTTCAGAAACCAAATTTAGTCTGATGAAGAAACCCTCTGTGAAAAATATAGCTGTAACTATTATTGATCAGACTACGTTTACAATTATTCCATTTTTGTATGGATAAGAGGTATTAAGATGAAACTGAGAAAAAATAAATCTGAAACTCAACACAGGGAGGTAGGTTCACAGGACAAGGCCAGTAGAAAGGCATCTCAGGAGGGCTCTAGTCTCCTGCTCAAAGCAAGGTCAGCTGTGAGGTCAAGCTCAGTGCTTTAGCTGGTCTTACAAATCTTGGTATTCTCAAGGATTTGGCTTGCACAATCTTTGCTTGACTGAACTTCTCATGTTTCAGTCTATGCCATTGACTCTCATCTGTCCACTGTGCATCACTGAGGAAAGTCTGGCTTGATCACCTCAAAAAGTGGTGGGGCTGGAATTAGTATTGAGCCTCCTTAGAGCTGCCTCCTCCCTGCCTGAACAAATCTTATTGCCCCTCTTAACCTCTCCTTAAAGGGTGAGTGCTCCAACTTGTGGTCATCTTGGTGGTTCCCATGCTGTACCTGAAGAGAAGAGAAAAGAAGAGAAGAGAAGAGAAGAGAAGAGAAGAGAAGAGAAGAGAAGAGAAGAGAAGAGAAGAGAAGAGAAGAGAAGAGAAGAGAAGAACTTACTTAGGCCTACTGGTTGTAGTCCTGTTGCTGTAACTGAGCAGATATATAGATAACAGCTCAGGATAGGGGAAGTGTTTGAGCTATGAATTCAAAGACTTGGTCCTTCATGGCATCAGCACTTTAGGGCAGGGCAAACACTGCTTAGCTGTTTCAGAAACAACAGTGTCACCAGTGACTGTACCACTTGTAGTGGCTTTAAGTTCCAATCAGTAAAATCATTTCAGTCTGTAGATCTCCAAGACTGAAAGATCTCCAAGTCATTTTCTTTGATGACTACTTTGTGCTAAAAGATATTCCCTGCACAAATTTAAATTAGAACTCCTTTGTGACTAACATCTAAAGGCTGAAGCAGTACAACGTAGCCTGACTTGAAAAGGTGTGTGCTTTACTTTGACTAATGACAGCCTGGTTAATGTGGAATTCTCTTCAAAAAAAGTGAATCAGTTATAAAGTCTCTCTACACTCATTCTGTCCTGGATCAGATTTTTCTCCTCACGGGATTTGTATTGAAAGAAAATAGGCAAAAATACTGCCAAATTTTATCTACAGGTTGATGTCTACCTTGCTATGAAACTGAAGTGACTTGACATACAGAAAAGGTTTTCTGTGGCTGTTTATAATATGATCATCCCTCAAATGATGAGCGGACCATGCCCGTGGCAAGTGCTTGATTTGCATAATTCTTTATAGAAGTATTTGGTTTTACTCTGGAGTTTGGCTAGGTTGGGGCAAAAACCTACACCCAAGACATTTCCTCTGAGACCCTGGATTATGTTTAAGTTTTCGTTTTAAAAATTGCTTTTAGATCTTATACTTTGATGTTAAAGATGGAAATGCAAACATTTTCTTGACACTGTAAACATGTCAGCAAAACTGCAGTCAAGAAGAAACCCTCAGACCTCATGCTCATGTTGGAGCAAATCAAGCTAAGTGACACTTAAGGAGGAAGCTGCTTGCTTTAGGGAAAAATCTGGATTGTCCTTATTGGTATGACATGGAAGCCCACAGGGCTCTGCTCTTCTGCTTTCTCATGACCTTGTGCAAATTAGCATTTTATGATTATTCTAGGCAGAGGGCAGTTAACTGTTTCGTTAGGAGAAGGATGACTTTCTCCTAGATTAAAAAAAAATATTGTTGGCTTTGCATCAGAATAAACATGTTGCAAATTCCAGATGCTTGCAGCCAGTTAGTATTTAAGCAATAAAATCCTTATAGACTTTTGGCATCAAGCCTTATAGTTTTTGTGGGAAAGGAAGAAGTTGTATTGCTTTCCTTCTTGCTATTTCATTTATATCACAGAAATGGAATGTCTTTCACAGTTGATGGTATGTACTTCTGTAATTTTTAGATGTAAAGCCAAAAGACCCCTGTGATTCCTAGATGTTCTGCAGCCAAACTTCTCTGGACTCTTCCAAAACCTACTCGTACACTTTTCAGGCCAGAAACAAATGGATAGCTCTGCTTAAATCCCTCTCCCCATTACATTATAGAAAATATGACTGTACTGTTGAAGTAAAGAGGAGTTACCTTTGTTGTCCCAACAGGAATGTATTTTGTAAATCTTTCTTTAAAGTCTTTGTAGAAAGGCTTTTTTAAATCTTATGACTTTTGGATGCTGAAACTAGCCACAGTTGAACTGGCATGAAAACACGAACTGTTTACTTTTGACAAGAGGACAGAGAGATGTTAGAAAATATAGTTGATTTGCAAGACACAGCCCAAGGAAAGTCATTCAAGACCTGAGTACAGTGCTTTAAATGGAGCAATAAAATATCAGTCTATTGTGCTCTTTCAAAGATGTAGGTGGGAGGTAAACTTGGCACACGCATGAAGCAATGGTTTTCAGTTCTTTAACCTCTCTGAAAAATGTGTAACAAGTCACAGTCATTAGAAGTTGAACCTAAACAAATTGAAGTTCTTTGTTTTTTTTTTTAAAGGAAAGATAATTAATTCCTTGAGAACCCCTGCCCAATACATAGTAGTACTCAGTTGCTCAGTTACACAAAATTTCTAAAGGATGCTCCTGGAACCCTGGCCACAGATCAGTAATTACAGTGGTAGATCCAACTGCATCGAATCTCATAATCTAATAACAGGTGGCAAAATTAAAGAGGCTTCCCCCACCATCTTTCAGGTTAGAGACCGAACTCTAGCTTTTGGAAGCAAGAATGCAATAGGCAGTGCAACATTAGGAATGATAGAGGGGGAGGAGAAGAACTAAGGTGTAGTCAGCAAAACTGAAGATACTGCACGAATAGGCAAGAGCAGTCAGATCAACCCCTGCAGAGCACTGGCAGGGGTGGCATGACCACACCCACAGAATGCTTGGGTTGGTGTGAAGGGGAGCCCAGAAACTTGGACAGGGCACCCTGAGCAAGTGTAGATGCTCCCTGATGAGGAATTTGCAAGACTTAGCTGTCCAAAGCTATGACTGATTTGCTCCATTGTTGGTTGTTAGCCATATTTCAAGCAGGAAGCAGTTTTGAGGACTCAGAGAGACCTCTCCCCACTCAAGTTTCTGTAGCTCTTTTATTCTGTGATCCAAACTGAGGGATAATGGGGATTCTGAAAGCATTGTGACATTTTAAAATCTTCCTAACTGTATTCATTGTGTACCAGGTTGTTAGGTGATTTTAGCAGTGATTTCTTTGTCACATTGCTAACTCTTCCCCTGTTAGCACAGGGACAAAAATGCTTGTGGAAGTCTAATTTGAGGCATTGTGCTCCTCACAGAGAGGAAACACATACATACATATTAGCTTAGCCATGAGAATTTGGGATTTGTCATATATTAAGTCTTCAGCAGAGATCATAGATGTGCTGTTAGATTTACTTTGTTTAATGCATGTATTTTAAAGCTACAGCTTAACTGGTAATCACTGTCAGATTTAAATATTCAATAAACAATTCTTAACAGTATTTTTTTTCCTTAGTGTAGACTCTTAACATCACTTAGTAGGAAAAAAGTAAGGATTCAACTGATTAAATCTTCCTAACATCTGGATATTTTTCAGAAGTAAATATGTATATATATGTAAGTTTAGCATACTTAATGAAATGCAATAAATAGTAGATCAACTGATTATGACAAGTATTTCAGTAATTTTTGTAACAAAGGTTCTAGTAGGAGTATAGATAAATGTCGAGCCAGATATTGGCAAGAAAAAAGTTGTAGTAGCTCTTCTGTCCGGAGAAACAACAGGTAACAGCTATGATATACATGATTGGAACTTTCAGTGTTAATTTGATATAATTTCCTCTAATCTCTATATAGTAATGTGATAGTTCACAATAGACTGGAGGTGTTTATATATGTCTCTAAGTTAACCACTTTTAGATCTCATTATCCTAACAGATCACTTGCAAAATATTCCTGGTATTAGTCTTTTGACAAGTTAGGCAATATTATTTAATTAAGTGTAAGTTAGTTTAAAAAGACATATTTAGAGAGAAAGGAATTATTGGTCTGTAAGTGGCTTACAACAGAATTTTGCATCATGATGGAATAGTTTCATTATATAGAAGACAATTTCAATTTATTTTACCTGAAGAGAATTGTATGCATCAAGTTCAGTTGCTATAAAATGCACTTTTCCAAATTGAAGTTATATGCAGTACAGAAATTAGAAATTCTATTTTTTGCTCTCATGTTGTCATAATCTCAGTTTAGAGCACTGTGCTCTATACAGCTGGCATTCATTGACAAAATAGAATGGAAAAAGCATGCGTTCACAACTAAGTGGAATTTGATCAGCTGGAGCCAAATTTAATTACATGCACAATTTTTTAATCTTGATTTTTCACTCACAGTGAAATGCTGATGCAAAACACAATTCAATGAGTTAGGTAAGCCTCAATTTTTTTCCTTACATTTAAAAAAACAGAACATCAACCACAAAAACCCCACAAACAATCAAACAGAAACAAACAAAAAAACAAACGAACCAACAAAATATTGCCAGCAAAAGTCAGCAAAATAAGGAAGAGGAAAAAAAAATTAGTTTTTTTCTGCTCAAGACATGATGTACCTTTCTCTCCTGTATGAAAGGCAGTTCTGAATCATAGCAGTATTCTGGGAGATAAAGCCAAATATGCTTAACAGCACATGTTCATGAGGGCTGGATTCCGAGATGAGAGGATGAAAGCAGTGGTACCATCCCAAGTTTTGTCACAAACTAGATTCTGGGTGTTTGAGAGGTTACTGTGAGAAATATGATGACATGCTCTTTTCTAGGCTCATGAGGCTTTCTCCTGCTCAGCAGGTATGGTTCAGGATATGGGACACATACACATATGGGCTCAGAGCCTTGTGAATTTTTCAAGGGAGGCCATTTCCAATCTCACTGTAAAGAAAAGTGATAAACAATGATTCAGTAATGGCTGTTCTGTGGGTCTGAATGTCACTTATAAAATGCTGATCTGGGGGACATTTGTGTTGGCATATATATATATATATATATACAACTGAGCTCTGCAAAGTAATCCCTGTGGTTTTTCCTTCCTATGTCTTTCTCTGAGGGATTAGGAGATGAAGGGGGTGCTGAGGTTCTTCTGAACATCATCCACAAGTGGCCCAGGCTGAGCACTACACCTAATATGGGTCCTTCATAATGCAGTCTTTTCTCTTCCTACTATGAACAATCAGTAAAGATAGTTTTATAATTGGAAAAATGTTGGTATTTTAACAAGATACTTGTTTAGTATCTACTAAACACAACGGAGACAGTAACTCAAGGTGTTAGAGATTTTCTTTCAAGATTTCAGGCTCAGATGCCTCTACATGCAGTTAATTTCTTTTCTTCACAACCATAAGGCCAGAGACAGACTATTTTACCAGATGTAAATAGAAAATTTGGACAGAAACATGGCATCCTTAAATATATTGTCAAGTCACAGACCTAATATAGATGGGATAATTTTGGCCTCTAAAGTTAAAGAAGAATTCCTAAAGGACTGGTAAGACAAAATCATTTATTTAAAGGAAAAAAATACAGCAAAATGAAAGGAAAGGCATCAGAGCTTTATAATGACACTGAGAAGAAGTCTTTGAGAAGATTTGAGATTTATTGATTCACCACACTAGACACAGAGAATAAAAAAGAAGAACCTTTGAAGCTGAAGGGAGTTTCTTTAACCACAGAACTTGTCGAATGTTTTTATTATGAAACAAAATATGTTAAAAGGACAAAATATGCTGATGGCATATTGTGCTGTCAACATGATGAAGGATTAAAGTGGCATACAGGGAGAACTCAAATACCTTGAGATTGGAAGCAATGGAAATAGAAAGAAATAACATTACAGAAAGTGACCTAATCCTTTAAGAGTAATAATATGAAGAATTTCTATAACCTTTTAATTCTCGAACAGGAAATAACGTAGGAAAAGAAATATATGAGTGCAATAGTAGTTCACATTAATAACTTGCAAGCATGTGGTACACTTGGAAAATGTTCCCTGCAGTGTATCTTGAGAGGTTTCCTTCAGCCCATTTCTTCACTAACAAGCAAAAATGAAAAAAAAAAAAAGAATTCAGAGAGACCTCCTAAACTCTGTGCTTTCTTCTGGATGGCCATATTCAACACAACAAAACAATAAAAATATTTAAAAAACCAATTAAAACATATGGAGTGACAATCAAGGAAATGGTGGACCTATAGCATAACAGAAGCCAAGATAAGCTAGATATGTGTCTAGCAAAAGGAAGACTTATAACTGTTGTGCATAAACATGTCAAGTGCTGGAGATAAACACTGGGAAGGGAGAAGAGTCAGTTCCACAAAGGAGCAATGAGAATATAAACTGTCAATGAACTAACATGTCTGCAAACCAGAGAGAAGCTTTTGTGCCAACGAGGTTGGAAACAGTCCCTATCTAGCAGAACTGGGTAGCTAAACCTATATTTAAATATAAGTTCATATGTATTTATATATATAACGGTTTATATATATTTATATATATTTAAGACAAATCTTAGTCTATATAAAATATTTTGATGCCAGGAGGCAGAACTTGATAATGTGATAATGATTATTCAGTTTTGGAGTATGTATTAATACACTATATTGGTCAGTTAATAATATCACAGTTTTAATTTAATGTTTGCTAAAGTGTAGTAAAATTAAAATAATTAAGGGAACTTGCTTAAACCTTCCCACAGGATATCTTCTATATGTCATGGTCTTATTTCGTGGAAATACAATTTTATGTGGTATTATTTATATGGAATAATGATTCCTAATACTGAAATCTAATTAAATCAAATAATTTATATCAATTTTTAAGAAGAATTTGTGCAAGGGATCATTGCATACTTTACTAAGTTTGTGAGGGATTTCAGTTCAGGAGCAGAAATAAACATCTCGGATGATCATGAATAGTGAATAAAGAATAGTACACTTCAGAAACAAGGTTCACCCACAGCATTATCACACATTTAAAACAGATTTTTGTTTAAATTAAAGGTACTGACCTGTGCTAGTGATACTGATATACTGTAGAGGAGATTTAGGCTTTTAAAGAAAACACAGTCAGAATCAGCATATCAGCATCAAGAATACTTTAGGTTTAACAGGTAGTCCTATGGTACATGCCATGTCTCCTACAGTCTGCTGTATGTGGCACAGGAAGATCTTTGTTTTTTCCTGAAATAGGCTGTTGTAGGAGAAGTTACCAAATATAGCATTTGAGCACAACATCAGTGACTAAACTGAAGAACAAGAAATCAAGAAGATGAGAGCAGAAAAGCTTCTTTCCCTACAAGAGGAATTTTATTCAAACCAATATCAACAATAATAAGAGTAACTACACATGGAAAGGAACTGGCAATAGCAATTTATAGAACAAGCTAGAAAATATAATTGCTATTTTGGACTTTGGACATTGCTGTGGTGCCAAGCAGTCCCCTTCAAGTACAGGCCACCTTTTAATTGATCAAGTAAAAGCTCTCAGGATTTTAGAAGATTTAAATTTCAATATGCAGGACAAATAGTTCCCTGAAGTCATTCATCACCAATTTTCCCCACATTTATTTGAAAGCAATGGCTGGTGTGCCAGCACATTTTGTGTCTTGCCATTTTTCTTTGAATTCATACAACTTTTGCATTTGTTTCTTTTCTGATTTCTCCTGTGCCTCTCAATTTTAAAGATGTGACAAAAACTCAGATGGCCATTGCAATGATTTGTTGATGATATATGACACCTACATTATTTCTGAAAATACCTTTAAAAATTGCAGAACCATGCTATCTGAAGAGGCTAAAGTCACTCCTGTTTTATTCTAAATTCTATTGTTTCCATGTCTTTTTCTGATTTTTGTGATATTGATTTCTGAATTTCTTCAGTGGCCAGCCCAAATTTTAGAAAGCAGTATGATGAATTTTTGAAGCAGAACATCTGATAATAAAGCACCCTTACCTTCCAGTGAGAGCTCTCTGGTTTACATAACTTTTTTGCACTGATTGGTAAAGTTTCATTTATATCTTGCAATTCCTCTCACCCACACTGCACTTGGCTGCTGCCCACCAGTGGTTCATTCTAGGGAATACATGAAAAAGAGAAAGCAAAATATTATAGCCATTTTTATTACATTAATAGAAATAATATATGCCAAGGCTAAGATATGGTTAGCTACTTCTTTGTGTCAGAGAAAAAGAAGAAGGTGAATGTTGCACAGTTATATACATCAGGGAGTTCTGAATTTTCTATGCTGGTTGTTAATTTTCTTTCAGTAGAGATAACTTAATTTACCACTATTAAATATTTGCTCCTGAATGCAAAATGCTTACTTGCTACTTTTTCTTTTCCATATTTTTCACCTAACAGTGATGCGTTTCAGTGAATTAGTGAGCTACTACCTTGCTTGTCTACCCTACTTTTTGTTTAAATGTTGGAAGTCATTACACCTTTATATATAGGCAAATGTCTTAATACTGAGTAGACTAATAAACTTCCTAAACCTTACTAAACAGCTAATTTAGTAGCTTTGCATATAATTGTGCTGCTAGTGAACCGTCAACTAAATAATCTGGAAATTAAAACATTAAGTAATAAAAAGGCACATAAACTTTTTACTACACAAATGTATTAAGTCATATAGAAATAAAATCAATTTTTATGGACAAAGAGAAAGAAATAAAAGCTTCTACTCTTATATCTTCTTGTTGGCTTGAGACAAGTACAGAAAAAACAAACATTTACTGCTTTAGGACAGCCTGACTCTTCACTGTCCTGCAATACAATTGCGATTTACATAATTCCTTTCATAGAAGAAGTAGATAGGAGGCAGGTATTTTATTTATATGAAATCATAAGTGTTTTGCAGTTTGGTGTGTCTTTAAACAGTGTGATTCTTTTCAACTGCTGTTTTCATACTGGAAATTTTCTCGCATATGACGAACACATATCATATCTGGTTTGTTCCTTCTGTGACACATGGTGTGTAACATTTTCTTTCGGCTGGATTTTTATTTGTTTCAATTTGCTTTGGAAAGATATCTGTGCCTTGATCCTAATAATTTCCAATATAATTTAAAGCAAATGCATCAGGGATGAATGGTGGTGTAACTTATGGTAGTCTGTACTTCTTATGAATGTCATTTGATTGACTAAAGAAAGTGTTATGTACTGGTACATAATGTATTTTAAAAACTACTGGTAGAGCTATTATGAAACTCCACACAGAAAAAGTTACATTCTGAACTGAGGAAAAATAAATTATGCATATTCAGCCAAAGGAAACTGCTTGAGATGACCCGTAAATGTACCTTACAACCCAAACCATTCAATGAATTCCATGATTCTCATAGTGATTTTTCTCTTATTCAGAACATTATCTGTATTACATTTATTTCATTATTGAGCTGACCTTTTTCAAACACTAGGCCATCTTAGGCATTGAAGGGGAATGCAGAGTTTGCATCATGAAAATACTACCTCCTTTGGGACTCGAGTTTTCTGAACATTTCATGCTGCTGCAAGTAGATACCAAAAAGATAATGGAGG
This sequence comes from Muscicapa striata striata, assembly GCA_030060385.1. Classification (NCBI taxonomy): domain Eukaryota; kingdom Metazoa; phylum Chordata; class Aves; order Passeriformes; family Muscicapidae; genus Muscicapa; species Muscicapa striata. The sequence continues at coordinate 8,208,646 of JAREIS010000165.1, read as the reverse complement.
AAAAAAAATATGAGATTGATAAATAAGGGACTGAGACATGAAAGAGTGTTTACCCGTAACTATTTCAGGTATGTCCTGCCAGAAGAGATGTGAATCATTTTAATTCACTCAGCTTTCCTCCAGCACCTCTGTGAGGAAAGCCCCCACTCTCTCCTGCTGGTGAAGCTGACCACTTCAGATGATGAGAGTGGATATCTTGCTCTTATGCACTGATAAGCAGCAATCCTCTAACAAAACATTAAATCTTCTGCTCAGCGGGATGACCTAAGTCTGTAGTCTTGAATATAGGATCTCTGCATCTCGTAAGGGACCTTGCAGATTCCCAAATGCTCTATAAATGTAGTCAGGAATGGAAGAGAGGATGATAAACACTGAGTACATCTCCCATGTGTTTCTTGCAACACGTGTGAAGGAGAAACCTTTTGTTTTCTGTATTAAGTGCTGGTTGTTATGGACACAAATGTCTATGTTTGTTCAGGACTATGTTTCATGACCCAGAGAGGGCAAAAGTTGGATTAACAGTCTAAATTAATTTACAGATGTGACTGTAGGTGAACTTTGGAAATATTAGTACATTATTACTTGACTGGCACAGGTGAAAGAGATCTATGTTATCTGAGAGGACACCTTGGATATGTGCAATTTCTCTGAAGAATGTTGACTTGGGATGACTTCACAGAATCTGATGCTGGGTTCTCCAGGAGTTGGTTAGCTCCCAGCAATGAGTGTGAATTAGCACAGCTCTGGCAGAGTAGTAGGAGGTTTTTGGGTTTTTATATAGCTTTAGATTAGGGCTGAATGATTTCTGAAATATTCACTGAATCTAAATTAATATTTTATTATGCATGTGGGTGTTTTCTCTTAATTTGGTCGATGATTTTTCCCCCCACAACTGTAGTACTATTTTCCATAAAAAATATTTTTAACTTGAAGTAATTAAATTGTGGTTCACTGTCTGCTCCTGACATGGCACAGTGTCTAGTAAATGTTAGTTTTGTTCATTTGATTTATGGAGTTTGCAGACATAATTTCTAATGGTGCAGTTTCCTGGATAATTTCAACATATAATATATATATTTCCCTGCCTGAGAAAATAATATATACATATTTATATGGATGTCACCAGAAGACTTTGTCATTTAATGTACCATAATATATTTATTTATTTTATCTATTTAATTTAAAATGCACATGTTATTAGCAGTATCTGTAATAGTTCACTTATAATTTTCTTTATGGTATTTGAATACTTATTATGATTTGAATGTTCCTTTGCCACTTCTACAGATTTGTTTTATTTTCATATGCTTCTTCTTACCATTTCCATTTTCATGTTTGTTTCATTGTTCTTCTACAATATCAATTCTTTTGCAGGAACTTGCAGTATCTTATGTGTTCACATCAATATAGATATCCTGCTTCTGACATAATTCCAATAATTAATCTGTCAGGATTTTTGTTTTACCTCTCTATATAGTTCATATATACTTTTATTAAGACTAGATTTTTTTCTTCAAACCATTTGCAACTCTCAAATTCATTTGTGCATTGATGTCCAATTTATTTTTATTAAGTTTAATTTCTGTTTATTATAGTATTCCAGTCAATAGACATGATTTCTCTTGAACAGTTCCCACAAAAATGTCCCCTCCATTAATGTAGTTGCTTACATTTTTACAGTAGATTAAATATTCTTTTCCAAAATCTTTTTAATTCTGGACAATCTAATTTTTGTGGGGGATGTTAATGGTGTCATGTTCTTTCTGAAGAATAAATAGGTTTTATTTCTCAATAGATATATTTACTAAGTGTTGGAATGCTTTTGAAAAAAATTATTTATTGTGTCCATTTATGCCAGCCATTTGCAAAACTTGTCTTTATGTGCTGTGAGTATTTTAGTGGTCTTGCTGTCATTCTGATGTTATTTGAAAACTCAGTGTATTTTGTCTCCGTATGAAACTTGAAGGCTGATCTCATTTTTTATTCACCATCCTTTAATCAAAATTTGTCACTTGGTCTTTATACTTAGCTGGTTTATTCTGCTCTTCCAGTTCTTCCAGCTGTAAATTGAATTCCCTTGTGGTCAGCTTCTTGTTTTTGACTCTCTGAAGTCTTCTAAGGTCTGATTTTAAATTAGGGATTTAATGGAAATAATTTCTTTACAGCTGCATACTTAATTCAGTAGCCATAATCTTCAAAAGTTTATTTTCTTGTTACTGTTTCCTGTAAAACAGCTATTGATGGGATGTAACATGGCATTATTTGGTAAATATTCTGGTTTCATGTTACCTGAAACAAAAACAGCAGGATCAGATAATTTTACAAAGGATCACACACATTGTTTTTTTCTTTATTATTTCCCTTGCTTCCTTGAAGAGATAACATTATTGTATCCTTAGTTTACACATGTTTCTGGACACATGGGATTTTTGAACAGTCTTTAGGTTCTCCATGTACTTCCCCCTTTTCCCCTGATCTCTCAGTTTCAAGGCACTTTCTCTGTAATGCCTCCCAGATCTAGTACCATATAGTGTTGATGTGCTTGTTGTTCAATTCTTTAAATATTTTTGTACAATGAAACTGACTATTTAATGCACAACAGAAAAAATTGTAAACATTTATGGCAAGAAAAGGCAAGACCTGTGTGGCTCATTTTGCTGTATCCACAGAGGATATGGGACCAGCCACAGTATTTCCCTGTGATGCCCAGTGCTGCCAGGTTCAATAGCTACCTGTTTTCTGTGGGAACCCTCTAAAGGTCCTCCCATGCATTGTTTTGCAGGAATATCCAGCCTTGCCAATAGATCCCAGGCTGTTGTGGCTCAAGAGGCTATCCATGGGTAGCAGTGTATCTGTTCCACAAGGACACCCCATTGAACCCTTGCTGTGACTTTACACTCCACACTGTGCTTCCAAACCCCTTTGAAATGCCAGTGTGCCTTCACATGGACAGAAGACTGTGCCTTTACCCAGAACTCACACACAGGTATTTCAGGTCCACCTGCCCTCTTCCTTGCTTCCTGACATTATTTATAGCGTAGTTTTTCCCATACTTCACTTGGTTTGATGTTCCATCCATGTCCCACCTCTGTTCTCTACTCCATGTGGGTGGGAGAGGGATAACAGAGGGATAACAGAAGGATAACAGCTGTCCTAGAAATTAAAATGCCCTAAAGCCTTGTCTCTGCAAGGGCATGAAAAAAATTGTGTAATTTTTCCTCCTGATCCAGGATGAGGACACCACAAGTGGATTTCACAGGAGATGGAGATTGAGTTCTATCTGCCTCATTACTGTCTAGTACAGCAGTGCTCAACCAGTGTATCTGGACCTGATGCCCACCTGAAAGGACTAGTGGGAATATTGGAGTTATGGCCTGCCCACCTAGGCAAGGGGCAGGTGGGTGTTTCTAATTACCTCCTGCTATTTCAGTGGGCAAAACACTTCTTCATCATTCCTCCTTTCCTGCTCATTCATTCCCTTTGTCCTTTCTCCTCATCCTTTTCTCTCTTTACGAGTCTCTTGCTGCCTCTGTGGACCTAACTTTCACATTGTGCCCACTTTACATATCTGTGTGCTAACATTGTCCACTAGAATGTTTTGTTGAATTTTTTTCTGGAATTGAAGGCATTAAATTAATCAACAAACAAATTCACTTGCATAAGCTATGATGAAGAAACTTGTGTTTGGAAGCAAGGGTGAGAAGGAGGAATATGAATTACCCCCTTTAGCAGCAGTGAGTTGTTAAATCAATATAAACAGGAAACTTGGAAATACTGTGTTTGAAGAAACCTGTGTAGGACAACTATCACAACACTCTGTCATGACTGCAGTGTGGGATGATGAACAAATGGGCAGTTTGCAAGGTCACCCTGCTCATGGCATAGGTTTTGTTGCAGCTGAGGGCACAAAGAAAGAATGGCATACTATTATTGACCACAGTCTGTGTCCTGCTGCCAGGGGACCTGCTCCCTTAATTCCAGAGGAAAAAAACCACATGAGAGTCAAGGAGCTTGCGGCTGTTCCAAGGTGAATGATGCTGATTTAGTTCCTCTTTGCCAAAAGTCAGTGCCAGAGCTGTTTGTTGTAGTGACCAAGACACTGGGAGATTGCTGTGAAGGTGAAGTGTACATCTGGTCTCAGACGTGCATGAACCTCTGATTAAGCCAGTTTGTCACTATATCCTTCATTAACAGGGTGTTTCTTCCTCTTTACTAAGCTGCTGTGTAAATGCCTAGAAATCAACATCCTGCAGTACAATGAGAAACTTAAATCCACTTGTGAGAAACAGTGGGGCTTTTCTTTTTGGGTTTCTGCAGTGGACTGGCTATTGAAAAGCACATGCTTGATAACAGAGTGCCAGGTGTTTTGATTGTTTTGTGGATTTTCTCAGCTTTTTGGCCATGGAATTCCTTGAGTTGTATGTTATACATATCACTTCCTGATATAGGACAAAATAATTAGATCTTCTTCAAAAAGTGTGTTTAGAGCAGGTACTGCTCTTAGACATATTAGGAGGTAACTATGGCAGAATGAGGTCAAGGGCAGCCTTTCAGCCAGTTGCCAAATTTATATAAGGCAATTCAGAGAACAAATTCTCAGAATACAGAAGATAGTCCAGCCTCTCTCCTTGTCCTAGATAAGTTTTAATTATTTAACTTCAAATTACCAGCAGACACCCATAAGTATTGTCAAAATTTGGTCATGATAAAAAATAATGCTGTTCCATGAACAACAGAGAGGGGTCTATCAGCTCTGTGAAACCTGAACACGATTGCTCCACATGATTAAATCTGATATCCCAATACATGGCATGCAATAATTGGTAAAGACCATTGTGGTTTAACCCCAGCCAGACACCAAGCCCCATGCAGCTGCCTGCTCACTTCCCCACCAACAGGATCAAGAAAGAATCAGATGACCAAAAGCTAGAAAACTCATGGATTGAGATAAAGGCAGTTCAATAGGGAAAGCAAAAGCTGTGCACACAACGAAAGCAAAACAAGGAATTAATTCTCAGCTTCCCATGGGCAGGCTGGTGTTCAGCCATCTCTGGGAGAGCACAGCCTCATCACCTGTAATAGTGACTGAAGAAGACAAATGCCATCACTCCAAATGTTCCCACCTTCCTCCTCTTCTCCTGCAGTTTATACCCTGAGCATGATGCCATATGGTCTGGAATATCCCTTTGGTCAGCTGAGGTCACCTGTCCTGGCTGTGTCTCCTCCCAGCCTCCCATGCACCCCCAACTTCCTCACCTCTGTGTCAGTATGAAAAGCAGCAAAGGCCTTGGCTCTATGTAGGCCCTGCTCAGCAATTACAAAACATCTCTAGATTATCAATCCTGTGTTCACCACTAATGCAAAACTTAGCCCCATACTAGAACCTGTGAAGAAAAATCAGCTCTGCCACAGCCAAAACCATCACAAGTTTTATCAGTATAAATAAAGCAGTACCAAGGCAGTGTTTAGCAAATGGTGACTTGAAAACAACTTGGGAGAATCAAGGTTTATCAGTGTTGACTTTTACCTATTTAACCGTTGCTTTGTATTTGGTCCTCTAAAGATAGTTGGAGGGTTGATTGACCCTCATCTCTACTGCTTGCTTATTTTAAGTCAGCATTTGAAACAATTTTTAAAATCTTCAGCAAGAACAATATAAAAAAATCAATGTTAAAAGCAACCGTCATTACTTACAATGAGGCAAAAAGAAAAAATTTGTTTAGGTTCAAATTTTTTCAAAGTTCAGTTCAAATTTGATCTCTTTAAGCCTTTATTTGATCACTTATACATTCAGTCTATGAAAATTAGTACACTGTCTATTTTTACTACTAACACTATATTACTTCATCTTTTCAAAATCATATTTCTTAGAGTCTCAAAATAAAAATTAAGAGTAAGAACTGAACAGCAGGTGCAAAACATATTTTAAAAAATATGACCAGTCCTGTATTTCCTTAGGGTACAGAAAGGTCACTATCTACCTGGCTTTTGTTGTCTTTCAAACTCAATTGCATGAATATATTCCCTTGCCATATAAAACACTTTGCACTCTGCTTTAAATACTGTTTCATGATAAAAAGTCAATTTTCAAAATTTGTACCATGCCTAGTGATTTAAGGGATAGGTATGGCATTTACATTTTTGAGTATTGTCACTCACACAACTGGTGCAGTGCCTGGGTTTGCTTCTACTGGAGGAATTACAGTGTTCTAAATGAATTATTCTAAAAGATTTGGTGTATAAAAAGCTTTCCTTGAAAGTTATAGTCTTTATTTTTACATGGTGTTATGAGAATTTTTTTTTTTTTAATTACACTTAATCACACTGGTTTGGCAAAATTATTTTTGGTATATTTTAGTGCAGCCAATGGCTCTATGACAGGGTATACTGTGCTTCCCCTCCAGCACTGCCTTGTTAAATGTATGTCTATTAGTAAAGGATAATTTCCTTCTGGTATAACCAAAAACAGCATCAAATATCTGGCCTTTTATTTTGTGATTGATTTTAAAAATTTTATCTTCCTTTGATTCCAACTCTTCTGTATGAGCTTCCCACAACTTAAACTTTGAACTTTTTTTTTTTCATTGAACAGTGAATTATTCAGCTATTGCATGGAATTTGCATAACTTTCCTTTCCCTTAGCTGCATTATTTACTTTTGTATTAACCTCATATGGAACATTAGTGTTTCATTTATCTCCTACTGCAAAAAGTCTTGTGGAGAGACATAAATCATAAGACATCTGGTTATGGATAGACAAAATTTTAGTAACATCATCATAACCCAAGAGTAATGGGTTAATCTGACAGGGCAACTCTAGTTATGACACACCCAAATGTCTGGATATCCCTAAGTGGATTAACTGTTAAAAAATGCAGTTTGACAGAAATCGAAATGTTCATGATTTACAGTCAAAGCACAGGGTAGTTATGGTTAAGAAAATAAGAAAGAAGGCAAAATATCTGAGATATTTATTTTTTACTCTTTTAATGGAATTTAAGGCATTTTTCCACTTCAAGACAACATCTTAATTATTTAAAATTTGCAAATGAAAGAGAAGGAACATCTAAAAAGATTTTAAAATATTTGTCTGCGAGAGCTCAGCTGACTTTTCAACCTCCTCAAGTATAAATTTCATACTGATGTGAAAGAATTTCTTTTTCATTCTTTTAATTCTCCAACCAAAATTTATGAAAAAATGCAATCAAATAAAAATCCACAATTATTCAGTTGAGGTCCTCAGTTTCCATTTGAATTTCTAAAAATTTCAATTTCAATTGTCCTTTCTGAGTACACTCTATGTAACAAGGAAGTCTTATGCATATTAGAAGAGCACAACCACGAGCTGCAAATCCTCTCTTATCTCCATTCCCATCACTTTGGCTGGTTGTGAAAATTTGATGCCAGTTGATTAAACAACCCAGATCTCTCCAGCCAGGTTTTTCTGTCTTTGATATACTGATTGTAATCTTTCTTGGTCACATCATCCTCTGCCTGATTCACAGACTGAAAAGCTCTCTTGTGTTACACAGTTCTCTTGAGCCTCTGGATTTGAAACACTTAACGTGATTACTACTGCCACTATTAGAACAGCATTGTTTGTGAACAAAATATTTGTCAGCCACTCCCTTATTTCTGAATTTCTCATCCCTGGTGTAAAAGAAATTCCTGAGTTTCAAGGGAGTGTTATTAAAATTCAGTAAATGGATAACACTATCCTCGTCTTTCTGTATTCCTTTTTTTGTATTCCAAAGTAAAAATAATAGCATTTATGCAACATGTTTTCAAAGAGTGTACACTGCTTTTAAGTAGTTCAAATTGTCCTTTCTAATCTATTGCATCCAGTTATTGGGAGAAATTTGATTCTCTCAGAGAGGAAAGAGCCTTCCCCCCCACACAGCAAGTTTTTAGTGGTATATGCTTTTGTATTCAAGTTTAGTAAGTAGTTCATCCAACAACAGAGGCAGCGAAATCCCCTTTCACAGATTTGTGCCTCTGTTATGCCCCTATCATGATTCCTTGAGATGTCTCTAATACCTTCCCACCAAACCCTGAACTTGGACCCCAGGTGTCTCTCCCTGATGAAAGGCACCAGCTGCAAATGGGCAGCAGATGCCTTGCTGGTGCCAAACTGCAGGTGCAGTGTTTGCCAGCCTGTCTGCACCCAGGCTGGCAGGTGGCCAAAGAACAAATAAGGCTGAGCTCAGGATTCAGCCTTTTCTTCAACAAGACCTGCCCTTGAATCTTCCCCCCATTAGTGATAGGTTTTTATGAAACTTGTCCAAACCTAGAATCTCTGAGATGGTTATCTCTTTCTCAGTGGACAAAACAAATAATGGGGGATGTCAGACAGCTTATAATAAACATGTTTTATCTTCTTAAGAAATCAACATTAAAAAAAAATTCTAGTCTTCAAACCCTTTTTTTCTGTACATGAGTTATTTTTTGGCTTCTCAATTTTCAGAGGCCTAGTGTTTTTCTGCTGCTTATTGTCTTGTAGTACCTATCAGAAGTGGAGCTCTGGCTGCATCTGTTTCCCTATGGTCCCTGTGTAAGAAAAATGAAGAAGTAACATTCAGGCAACTGAGCCTTCTTCACAGTGGCACAAAATTTTAAGGTCCCTGGTAGATGTGGCCATGTCTGACCAAAGGACCCATGGCATTAACCCAACTTTCCTTCAACTTGGTCTGAATAAGTTGTACTAAAGTCAGGCGCTGTAGATCTGCATCTCGTCTTTCTCACTAGGTTAGGAACAGAGCACAGATCCCTGCCAGTATCTTCTTGTGTGTACTTGATTTTATTTCCTTCCTAACATGAAAGGTTTCTCAAAATGTTGTCTGCGCAATAGCTCTCTGCTTTGAACGCAGAATATAGAGCACGATGAGTGAGATGGATCAACATGTGGAGAGATTTGGACTCCTCTTTGGTATCTGTTTCCATCTGTCAGAACTGGAAAATAGAAAGTAATGTGAATCAGTTCACATTTAACGATAATCTCCACTGTAAGGACTGCCAGAGATGACTTTGGCACAGTCTGCCTGGGCAGGTATCCAAGACTTCTCGTTGTATGTGTCTTGACTTAAGGAAGCCTCCAGGCACAAGAACCCCAAATGTTTTTACTTAGAAATGAGTTCCAAAACATTTACCATTGATGTGATCCTGAATTTTGTAAATGTATTCATTTTTTTCCCCTTTTGAACAGGGTTTTTTAATGCTTAAGCTGTCTGATGATATCAAGGAAATTTTACTTGATGTGCATTGAAAAATGCTTAGAAATCATGCTCTCTCTTCCCCTCCTTCTCTAACTCTTGCATGAGAGAAGACATTCATGAAAAGATCAGTTATGAAGCAGAAGATAGATGAAAAGATAACTTAAAGTGACCCTCAACTCAAACAAAACGTCCCTTTTCCTCAGATTTATATTTCTAGCACTTTACTCTGTTGCTGCTTGAAGGAGAAAAAAAAACCAAACAAACAACACAGCAAGATAAAAAATAGATGTTAATTAATTACAAAGCACTCCTCTTTTATTACAGCTCTGCCTAACCTGTCCACTCTACAGATAGTGAATGACTAATCAGGAGATGTTTCAGATTTCCAGAATGTTGAGGCCAAATAGGACTGAAAAGTTTGTTCCATTTCCTGAGTGATTTGATAGTATTCATTTGGTTTTTAACGTAGACCTTGCAAATTAGTACATCACTTCTATAATGTAAATATTTCCTTAGAGCAAAGCTCTGACACTTTACTATTAACAGAACAGGTAGAAAGACATACAAATATGTTGAAATACATTTTTATTGGCTGAAGGAGGACTCTGCTGTTGAATATATATACCTATGTAACAGTGAGCACTGAAACTGAAGGATACCTTGTGAAATCCATGTGTTCCAGAGGCAATGACAATGTACTTGTACATAAACACCAGTATTTTCCTGCTAGGTATCTATTCTTGGCAAGACTGAAGTAAAAACATAAATTAAAACAAAACCACATAAAATTACTAAACATCTGTGTCTTTCAAGATTTAATTGTCATCTTTGGTTTGGGAATAATACATTGAATATTGTTTATGTCAATGTTAATGTTATGAAAAAGGCTGTCACAAGTGTTTCAGCTTGTTAGAAGTTCTACTTATCGCAGAAAATCTGGGAGAAAAGAATAGAGTTATAACTTCTGGTTTAAGAGAAGTTTAAGACACCTCATTTTTATAATTTAAAACACTCAAAATTTTCATCTACATTGCAAAATATTTGCTTTTCTATGATTTAGGAAAGGAGAAACCTGATATTAATATTGCAAATTGTCATCTAGATCTTTAGAGATTCTAAATGAATACGGATAATTGTCCTTGCTAGAGCTTCACTGATTTACATCATTTGAGGAAGCATCCTCTGACGTACAATGCCATGTGCTGCAGAAGTGACAACAAACCACAGGGATAGCATTCTATCCCTGTGACATTGCTGGGTTTTTTCATGCCATTAATGCAGTGCTCTTTTAAAGCTGTATAGCTTTGGTTGAGAATGTCCTGAGGCAATGTAAGGCTACTGTAGCAAAACCTGTGTCATCCCGTCTGATTGCCAGAGTGTGACTAAGGAAAAGAGGAAAAGTGAGCAAATTTCAAACTCCTGTCTTCACGAGAGGAGACCTTTAATAGAGGTCAAACAGTGCAGCCACACTTGCCTGAACTCTTAGTCCAAATTAGTTCTGAGTCTGACAGAGCTACAGACATATGCTTTCATTTATACCTTCCCAGCAATCACACTATCTACCTAAACCCACCTCAAGGCAACAGCTCATGAATAGGAGAATTTGCTTTAAGATGTTAATGCATGCAATAGGAGAGGTCTCTAGCTCAAAGAAATAATTTTTTTTTTCTACATGGAGACTTAAAAATTGTAAACAATAATTAAGGAGGTTTTTTTTTAAGTAAATGCATCAGTAAATGTCACCCACGGTTCTGAACAATTATTTCAAATTTTAATTAAATTTCATGACATAGAGAAATGCTTGAGGTTTTTCAGCAAAATATTTTTTCATTTTCCATCTACTGTCCCTTATTCTTATTTATTGTAATTTTCCCCAACACTTCTGGAAATAAAACTCCACTTTAAATAAATGGTTACACTTCTTATCAATATAAAGTTGTATTTCCCCTGCTTCCAATACTAACACAGACAACATTAATTTAAGAATAATATTACAAAATCATAACTCTACCTGCAGTTAGAATTTAGCCTGCCTTGGCTAAATTCTCACTGTTTCACCTCCTCTGAACATTGTTTTCCTGCACATAATTCCAAACACAAAAACAAAAACAAAACAAAACCCCCCACAAACAAACAAATAAACAAACAAACAAATCACAAAAGCAAACAAACAAAAAAAAAACCAAACAAGTTCAAGTTTGGGAAGTAGTTTCCTAGTTTCCTACAAACCACAAAAAAAGTACTTTTCCTACTTAAGCAAGTAAACCTATACATCATTGAAGCATATTTTAAAACCCAGCTGAATGGGGTGAAAGGTTTTAGTGTAAATTGAACTGCTTTTGCAGTAGTCAAAGCACAACTTTAGCTAAAATGTTTATCAAACCAATGAAACTGTTAGAATTACTTTCCTTTCCCCCTTAGGAATAATGCAAAATCAATACATGAGATTACAGCATGATTAGCAATCTTACATTATGTATTTGAAGAGAAAGATTTTCACACAAGTTTCCCTGAATGTCTTGATGAAAGTGGGCTGTAGAGATAGAACATGCTCAGGAATATTTAATGAAGTATGGTTCAAATACTGGTGTCATTTAAAATTAGGAAGACAGAACTGATCTAATGTAACTTCCTCATACACTCACTTCAGTTATGCTCCAACTGAAACAGATGTCTCTTCTTTGTAGGAGAGTAAGAAGGTTAGGGCTTACTCTTGGCATGATTTAAACTGAAAATATTGTACTTTGTCAGTGGAAAAAAAGCTGGATTCACCCAAGGTATCTAAGATGAAGTCTCATATAATGAAAATAGAAATGAAAATATAGTAATTTTTACCTGACTTTTGTTGGTTCAAAGTCTATTGCAACATAAAGGGAAGTGTGTATGTGTGTATGAGTGTGTATGCACATAAAAGAGTTAAAATTCTGATTTTTTTAAAGCATAGAATGCTTATTTATACTTCATTCATTATTTTTTACATCCTAAAGCCACTAAAACAAATGTGACCCTCAGCTGAGAGCAACAAAATTGCATGTCCATCTATAAAACACTGTTTTGCTTGGGGCAATACATCTTGAGCAAGTGTATAGCAAATCTCAATGCATTTTAATATTAAAAATTTAAGCTTGGAGAATGGTCTTATCCAGTTCCCACGCCCCTTTTGTAGCTCTTTGGGGAACATCTTTGCTAATGTATTGAAAATAAGTAATTGGGAGGGAAGTATGTATATGTATAATAATATACATTACTAAATGGATAAAATATATCCAAATACAGCTACGTCATATTTGATACATGTGCCTGACAGCAAAGCAGCCTGTCACTGAAATGCAATCATGTATATTTAATCTTGTCAGAGTTAGCCAAATCCTGCCTGACCAGTGCATCTTTCACTAAACTGCAAAATTCATAAGGAGGGGTGACTCCAGGGTCAATGTTTCCTTCTCCTGGCTCCTCTCCAGACCTGAGATACCATTCTCGAGGTAGTGAGTCACCCTCTTCTCCCTGTGCATCTTCATTTTTGCTCAAATAAATTACAAGTGGGGCTATGAAGCTCAGCCAGTGGCTGAACATTCTGTGTCTGAAGGCTTGGTGCTTGTTTGTTGTTCTTTTCCCCCAACACACAGACTGTGAATTGAAGATATGCTGTAGACACAACCTGTTGCAGCAGCAGGAGTGTGCAATAGCAGTAGTTGTATCCAAAACTGTAATCTCTAATTTCAAGAGATCCCTAAAAACTTTATTATGCGCTACAATTTTCCACGTTTCAGCTACTCAGAGCTATCAATCTTTTTATGACCTCCCTCTGATCATGCTTCAAGCAGATGAGAATCTGGATTTTGTTCCCAAGCCTTGCCAAAGCTGTATAGATATGTTAATGTCATGCTGACCTAACCACATCTCCATGCCTCCTGGCCAGTTAGGAGAACATTTCATTTGCCAGGAAAGAAACCGTGCACACACATCTTTGTGCAACATCTGGAGTTACTGTTATGTATAATTGGTGAAGATGAGAACTCTTCTGTCCCACTCTCTCTTCAGATTTTTCCTCTATTCTAGGTGACAGCTTGAGCTGTTAGGTATTGCTTTTGCAAGGAGCTGTTCAGCTCCTCTATATACTCAGATCCCTTATTTGGCCCACATAGCATTACTGTATGCATAAAATCCTATCAAAACCACTTACAACCCTATCACTTCATAAGATTCTTCCCTTAAGTAGCTCACACTTTTTGATTTTTTCTTTTTAGTAAAATAACTCTTCTGTTTGATAAACCAGTACAATTAACCAAGAAGCCCCACAGCTCTGCAACTTTCACATCCTATCTTGAAACGCAAATTCTTGCATGGCACTACATTTCAATATGGTTATTTTTCTAGATTCTTTCCTCCCTCCCACCACCATGTCCATGCATTTTATGCCACAATTTTCCCTTGCCTGATTTGTGGAATGGCCTTGGATGGATGTCACCTCCTTCTCTATTTTGTTCTTTTAATTCAATTATAATGAACAAATAGTGCTGTCATCGTATTGACATTCAGCACACAGGGTGTTTGAGACCTGGCCTGCCCACACTACATTGCCCTCCTTCCTAATATTGACTTGTAATATGTGCATGTTTAGAGTTGATATACCTGTTTGTCACTTTTTATCTAAAATGAAAATAGAAGGATGAATTTTTCTTCCCCTCCTCCTTAATTTTTTAATGAAAAAGGAGAAACCAATATGGCAGTGCACATATTTTTGGGCCAAACCTTGTTCACTTTATTCTCATTTGTATCTTCATTCACTTCTGACAGGTCCTTTCATGTTATTTGATGAGCAGTGTTTGAACTCTGTCAGTCACTACCTGGATTATTAGGTTAAGAATATAAACAAATAATTATATTGCCATAAAGGTGTCTCTGCAGGGTTTCTTTAAGAAGCAGATTTCCTGATTAAAGCAACTCTTGGCTTCTTTTATTTTTGAAAGGCTTTAAGCAATCTGAAATGTTGCTTTGATTCACTCATGATAAGCAAGTACAAGCAGAAACACAGCAGTACAGAGCAGCTTTTTATACTGTGGCTTTTTACAAAGGTTTAAATTACTAAGCCTAAATGAGCTTCTTAGAAAAGGAAGAATGCCTCTTGCTTGTCACAGCAACTGTCTTTTCTGCCTGCAGTAGGCAGGACATTGACCTCTACCTGAATAGCCTGAGGTAAGAGGAGTAGCCACTGGAAATTATTTATAACCTGACCAGCTCATTTAGTTTCATCCTCTGAGGCCCTCGGAGTTGAACTGACACAGCAATAATGGCCAGCGAACTTTTGATCCAATTAATTGTTAATGAGAGGTTTGATTAGCAAATAAAGGGCCTATTAGGTTAGCTGATTGTCTTTCTTTTTCAATACCAGAGGTCAACATTTTTTTTTTTCTTTACTGAAAGAAAAGTACGCTGTGTACTCTGTGGTTAAATTAATCACATGCTCACAGGTGTTGAGTAAAGTTAATTCAGGAAAACAGTCAGCTTAGTCTGTCTGTAACCATGAAAATGCCATAGGTATTCCTCATTTTGTTTATGATTGCTTTTTCTTTGTTTTGCTCTTAATTCAACTGCCTCCACCTTTCTGTGCCTGCAAAATATTGCAGTAACCCAACCTTCTTCTTGTCCTGCTTTCCTCCAGACTCACCTTACAACTGTCTTTTATTTTAATTACACTGCCAGACTTCTCAATCAGATTCAAATTAATTAATTCTTCATATGTATTTAAAATCTCCCAATGTATATATGCAAAAATCATTCCAGTGATGTTCTAGTCCTGAAAATTTCCCTCTGAGTTATGACATGCCTGTCTAAAATTACAATGACTAAAGAGAAACACAAGATTAAGGATAAACTGAACTACAAATGACACCTATATGTAAAGTAACAGTATTTTGATCTCAGTGCAGCCATGCTGGATTTATACTAGTATAAGTCTGTAAATCTGTCATTAACAAATTGATCCCTATAGAGTAGTTTTTGTTATATGAATGTTTAATCTTCTTTCATATTATCAGTAGTGCTTGTAAACAGAATGTTGCTCACTGTCTCTTCCTTCCAGCCTTCATAGTGTAGAGAAAGCCCTAATTAGAAGAATATTTAAGTTTGTTGTCAGGCTTTCAGATATTAAAAATCTGGAGATGTGCTTGTCTCTTTAGCAGGATGTGATTGTAGTTTTTAATTACATGAGCACATTGTGTTTTTATGTGATTTAATTGATGGGACGGATGGATGGATGGATGGATGGATGGATGGATGGATGGATGGATGGATGGATGGATGTTACCAAAAGCATCAAATCCTGAATATTTCTTTTGACCCTTGTTACCCAGTGAAGGCTCATGACATCTTTACTGGGTGTTATCCAAACTTTGCCCACATGAGAGAAATGGTAATTTTGTGATGATGTATCCTGGTCATCATTGTAGTACAGAAGAACACAGCAAACAGTATCAAAAGAAAAAAAGCAACACAGAACAGTGCAATTATTTGTGCTGTGGTTGTTTGGTTTGGTTTGTCTGTTGAATGTTTTTTAATTGTTTATTTTTCTTTCCAGAAAAAGCTGACATGTAGAAACATTTAATGTATAGGTGTAGGCTGACTCTTCTCAGAGACAATACCACCCAAAAAATTGATGTACGGTCATGAATTGGAGCTTTGCTCTGGACTGGAGGTTTGTAGCTCACTCCCAGTTAGTGGAACTTCTGAGTGAATGCTCCAACTGGTCAGCAAAAGGCAATAGCAGGGACCAGTGAAAAAGATTTTTGATGTTGATGGCAGCTTCAGCAACTTGATAGTCTACCTGGACTGCACTCATGCTCTGATTTTTGCTTGATTGTTTGCATGCATATGGTTCTCTGTATGGGCTCACTGTTCTCTAGCTTCCTACTGGCAGAGCAGAGATCTTACCAATGTAAATGTGAGCACCCAGCAAATTTGCAAATCAGTGATCCATAAAATGAACAGTATATAATGAGCTACCACCTGCAAAAAGTTTGGTTGAAATTACTAGACCAGCCTCATTAACAACCAGTATGACAAGAGGCAAGGTTTAATCCAGTTCTCTAAGGCTGCTTTAACCACAAAACTTCCTGTAATCTTCTCTGATCCAGTAATTGCTCCGTATCACACAAAATGGGGTTAGGTAAGATTCCTCATGCATGGAGACCTTGACTTTGAGTAAGTTCTGCTTTTGCCTGGTTTTTTTTTGGTTCATATATTTCAGTCATCATTCCTAGATCTTTGTAATGAATTAAAACTTAGATCTTACATCTGTCATTAGCTGAACTAAAACCTTTTAGACCACTGCACAAGCCTCTATCATGTTTGACTACAATCAGCAGTAGTGACATTTTGTCCTTTGCATAGAGAAGTTCTCAGAAACATAAATGAGGCTTACAGTTTGCCAAGGGCTTTCCCAGAACTCTTTTTGACCTTCAAGAGGTACCTGAGGCCCTGGAAGCCCTGATTCTTTCCCAGCATCTGATGGGAATCTTCCTACTTCCCTGACCTAACCAGGCAGAGGTCTTCTGTCTCCAACTTTGTCAGACTTTAGCATGACTTATCCTTTACTTCAGTGTTCTTCACTTCAGTCTTCATCCTGCTTCTAGCACTTAGCTTCCCTTCATCCCCTTCTTTCTGTTTGATTGGTGTCTGTCTCTATTGCTGGTCACCCTGATTGCTCTTTTTAGCTATAAATAGAAAATATTATTTACTGAAGTTATATGTGAAGCTTTACCCATGTGTGTGCAGGCAAAACCACACAGGCATATGTGTGGCTATAGACATGAACCCAAGGGTTCAGAATTCTTGAAGCCATAAGTAATTGAAAACAGCCTTTAATAATGGAAACTTGGATAATCAGCTATTAGCTTGATGTATAATAGACATGTATTTTCTCAGGGACATAAAATTCTGGTTTTATGCATTCTGCATAATATCTCCCTTTGCACATGCCTCCAGTGAGTAAAAAAGGCAGGCCAATGGGCACAACCAGCAGAGAGGGCTTGCAGTTTGGATGGTAATTAAAAAGAAAATTGCAGAAACTAATTTTGTTTCCAGTGAAACTAATGGCAAAATCGCCACCTGATTTGACTGGGCAGGGAAATGCTCTGCAAAAATTACTTACCACATATAAAGATAGATAATGAAGACATATGTATTAAAAAGCATAATATGATAATGGAAATCCATTAGTAGCTGTGCAATAACATAGGTATGGATAATTGAAAATGTCTAATTGAGTTTGAAAGATGCATTTCAAGATGAGCTGTCAGGTGAAATGGAGAATTCAAGAAATTGAGAAAGGAAGTCTGTTTAAAACAGCAAGCTCTGAATAATTGTAAATTCTCATTGCATCAGATGGGATATGGCCATCAGAGCTTATGAGGAGATCAGTGGGATAAAAGAAACTAAAGTATGCAAAGCAGACACAGTTGCTATGCTGAGTTTGGACCATCTTTATCTCAAACCATATCAGAGCTAATTTAAGGGATGTTTGGTATTTTTGTATAGCTAAAACCAGAAGCCTAGAGGGCCTTGAAATCTGAAACCCTTAGGAAGTCACATTACTGACACAGCATTTGCTGACAGCTTTCTGACAAAATCTCTGTCACAGACTTCCCACATTAATCTCTGTGCTTCAGACCTCATTTAATTTCACTTCAAATTGAGTCTGTTTTGCGCACACTCCTCCACTTATCCTTTTTTTTTTTTTTTCCCACCATGCTTTAAAGTATTAAATAAACATCTGGTATTATAAAAATCTAGTATGTAACAAGAATGAAAATACTTTTAAAATCAGAAGAGAATCACTATTACAAAGCTATTTTGTTAACAGGATAAGCAAAAACTGAATGACATAAAAATATATTTTTGCACTAATAGAAGAAGTATAGTTAGCTCTCTAGCTTTTGACTGGCATAATTCTTGTTATCTGCTTGTATATTGTACAGACACAAATCATTAGCACTCTTTTTCCTCCCCAGAATAGTTGTGTTCTTCTTCCTATCAAAGTGAGAAGTGTTTTTACTTTCTATCTCAGGCTTTATGATAATGTTGACCATAACTGAAAGGATCATTAAATTCCATATTCACTCCATAGGTCAGTGTAGCAGCCTCCTTGCATGTGGTATCATTATAATTTTTAAACCTTAAAACCTAGGAAAAATAACACGGAAGTGTGATATACTCTGTTTAAATTATTGTTTTGTTATTAAAATTTGTTTCATATTTCCCCAGCCATCCTATAAAGTGATATAATCTCATAATTAAAATGTCTAATTTATTTCCTTGTTCCCAATGTTGTTGAAATTGGCCACTGTTACTCTAGATACCAACGCGCTAACAGACTCCAAAGAAACAAAATAGTTTATCTGATTTTATTTTCAATTGTCATTATGCTAATAGAAAAAAAAATTACCTGAGATCAGAGAATAATCCCACTACAAAACAAATTCAGTGAATAAATGCAAGGGTGATTTATAGAAATAAATATTTGGAATATAGACATTTGGGAAAAAAAAAAAAAAAAAAAAAAAAAAGAGACAGCTTCATTTATATAAAGAATAGAACCTGATAATGAGTGATTTATGTTTGGACCAGTTCCAGTAACTTCTCAATCCATGGGAGCATTTCCAGCCTACTGAGAGGATGAAATGAGAGGGTTTATGAAGGGAAATGAAAGATATACTGTGTTATTTATGAGAAGAAAAGGGGATGGAAGGACCAGTGCACATTTCACATAGGTATTGTAGTGTACAGGGTGTCCACACCATAAAATGTTTTTCCTCAATCTTTCCAAAGCTACAGAGGAGCAGATTCATAGACAATTGGAGACTTGATTACACTGATTACAGTCTGAAAATGATATGTTTTGGCTGTTACCATGTATGGCTAAACATGACCTATAAGAGAATAGAGTCCAGGCTGATATACTGTAGTGTGTTTAGAATTTCAGTAACCTCTTGATGCCTTAAAAGAAGGTGATTCTTTGGACTCTCTATGGTTGAAATACATTCCCTCCTGGTCTAAAACAATAAAGCCCTCTTGACTCATCACTCTCTGAGATTTTTAGAAAGTTGTGAATTATACGAAGAAGAGGTTATTCACAAAGGCTAATACCTCTCCTCCCTCAGTGTAAGCAAAGAAGATCCCTGAAGGAACCACCAGAGTTAGGTCCTAAGTTTAGATGTGCAAAAACATTTCCTTGAAAAACATCTGTATCTACTTAGATTGGAAATACAGTCTAACAATTTATTCCCAATGCTTTCAAGTTCTATTCTTCTTATTCACATAAAAATGTTTTTGATATTAAAACTTCATGTTGATCATCCAGCCCTTTGGTTCTTACAAAATTTAGTTGTGTGGACACACTGACAAACCCTGACACTAGTAAAATACAAATATGCAACACACTTGAGAAATTAATATTTTCATCTTTTTATGTTATCTTTTGTTGCTAAAACATGAAATTTTGCACCTTGAAAAATTCTACTGTTCTCCAATTTATTGAATATGTACTTGATATTTCTTTCCCGATGTGAGAAGAGATCCATATTCATATTTATTTTGCTCTAAATTAGCTACTCGCTTATTGACCCTAAATAGTTATCATCTCAGCTGGAAATATATTAGAGTTCTAGTTGCCAAACAAATATTCAGCAAAAGATGAATAAAAGCATATGGGGAGGAAAAACCCACAAAGTTTTCACTGCCAATATAATGGAAGGCGTTCTGGCGGACAGCCATCTGCACCCGCTGAACAGAGGGATCCTGGGATGACATTGATCGATTTAACAGTAGGAAGGTATTAATGATATTCAGCACTGATGGCTGAGCCACTTCACACTCATTTGCATTTCCATTCATCATCTCAGCATTTATCATTATGAGGCGAATGCCAGAACTAATTAAAGTCTGGGCTAACAGGGTGACATGGGAGTCCAGCCGCTACTTATACTGAGGAAATATGGGAAACTTTCCAGCAGGAAGTAGACCAACCTTACACCAAACCCAATTAACATAATTCCTAACTAAACCATTTGAGGGTCCTTCATTTGAATAAACTAAAAAGCTGGGATTGAAGTTACACCATGTATTTTTCTCCTTGTGCTCTAGTAGTTTCATGACTCAATAACATTGTCTGATGTAGACATTTGGGAGACATCCTTAATGTGATTCCACTCTTCCTCAGCAATCCCCTTCCAACTTTGTCATAGGAAGCAGAGATACTATTTCAGATCCTGTAATAAAAATTAAGTTTTGAGCCTAAATTCTAACATAATTTGATCCTGAAAAGACTTTAAAAGTATTGTGAATATCTCAGTAAAAAAAAGACACTCAAGGCTGGAATACACAGACATTGATTGTTTATGTAATAAGGCTAGTAAATTACCTCTTCAAAGAGAAATAAAAATTACTTTTTTTTTGTTTGTTTTGTTTTGGTTTTTTGTTGGTTTTTTTTTTTTTGTTGGTTTTTTTTTTTTTGGTTTATTTCTAGCACAAAAATATGAACTATTTCTTCTCTGCAGATGAAGACTTCCTTGGCATATTCTCACAAGCTGTCTTATTAGCTGCATTGAGGTGATGTGTGAGCACAGTGACCAGCATATGTCTTGGAAAGTTTTGGTTTCAAGAATCTCCTTGCTGAGTGCTGGAAGTAGTCACTAGGATATATTTTATCAAATTCCACTTAGGTCAGGTCTCTAGCACCTTTAGGTTCCTTTGAAATTTCCAAACAGAAATAACAAATGTGATAGGAGAAAGGTGTAGTAGCACAGAAAACTGTAGAAAATCTTTGCAAGTAAATTATTACTTTTAAATTTTCTTTTTTTTTTTTCCCCAAATATAGGCAGAAAAGTAATAATTTCAAATGTGGATTATAGTAAACATAATCTTTATTAATGGTTGTATATGCTGTTTTTATATTTCACAGCAATATTTTGTTTTCCTTTCTACAAGCATAAAGAGACATTTGATGTAGGCTCTGAGTGACATAGTATCATTTCATTGCCCAAGGAATTTCTATATTAATAAAATAAATACATACTACCAGGTCAAATATCTAGTTCCCATGAAATATCTAGTCGACAATGAGAACTCCTCAGCTTTCTGAGGAAAAAGATTAAAGATAATGTCTGAGACACACTAAGGAGAAAACATGTCTTTCATTCTCTTTTGCAAAACCATAAACAGTTTTAAAAGAAATGCAACGTCTTTATCTGTCTAGTGACATCCCTCCATACATATCCACACAAGGCCATTCTTCTGTGGGAAAGGCTCTCCAATGATGCTTCAAAACAGTCAAGAGATCCATATATTAAAATCAAATTTTCATAAACCTTTTTGAAATTTATTGAGAAAGTAGTGAGCCTGTAGTCTTGGTGAACCTTGGTGAATCTCCTTCTAAGAGGAAACAGCCTTTGGTCATAACCAAGTTTTTAGGATTTCATTGCATAAGTTCATCTGGAATGCATAAAACTCAGGCATGGATGAACTGCTCAGGTTCTTTTTACCAGGCATTCACGAAAAATATAGACATTTTATGCAAGCAGAATGAAGATATGCAGGAGATAATTTTCATTTCCTTTTCAGGCTGGCCAATTTTAATTTAGCCCTCCTTTGTGGTAACAACTTTGTCCTCTTCCTGACATATATTTCTGAGCCATTCACATGGCCAGTCAGTGTGTAGCCTGTAAAAAAGATCAATGAACAACGAGGGGTTAGATTATATTGACTTAATGTTGATTAGTTTACACTGAGCTGTCGGCTGCAAAAGATGTCAGAGCTTTTGTAGTTCATTAGCTCCCATCAATTGAACACTGGCTTAAATTAGTACATGAGGCTCTTCTTTTCTGTAATGCAATTTCTACTTGCATTTCATGCTTAGTTTTCCTGTCTGTACTTTCATGTGATGGCTGTTACAACATTTTTCTCCATGAGAGAAAAGGAAAAGAAGGAGTGTAAAAAAATCGGAATGATTGCCAGGTGAGTTCCTGCTCATTTCACCTCAGGAAGTTATCTCACTTGCTATGATCAGTAAGATCTCTGACACCAGTTGTATCAGAAGTGTTATTCACTTGCAACATATCTTGTAATCCTGCTGGGAAATGACATATTGTAATTTAAAAACATATGACTTTACTAAATGATACCCTTACTGTCACAAATTCAGTTGCAGCTCTTGGAATTTATGATCATGGACCTGCACAAATTTGGATTCCATAAAAATATTTGCTGTTATCAAAAAAGTGTCAGAAATTTGGTTCTGAAACAGCTGTAATGGACAGTGTTAATATAATTTTGTTATCTTTGAGGAGAGAGAAAGGGCACAGCTTTGGAATCATGGAATAGCTGGGGTGGGAAGGGACCTCTGGAGGCCATCTGATCCAACCTCCTGCTCAAGCAGGCCCAGGACCTCGAACAGGAAAATTTTGTAGAGTACTACAGGAAGATAAGAGTATCTCTAAGGATGGAGTTTCCACAACCTCAATGACTCCACAACCTCTGTGAGCAGCCTGCACTGGTGCCCAGTCACCTTCAATGTAAAAAAACTTCTTCCTCAGGTTAAGGAACAAACAAGACAGAACAAGAGCAGATTTTGATGCTTATTTTTGTCAAGCAGCTGGATATTTTTTACATGCTGGCCAACTGTCCAGCTGTGCTCTGTGGCAGACTCCTTCCACCACCATTACCACAGACTCTGAAATATGTTAAAAAAGGATGGAGTTTGCTGCCAAAAATACGAAAAGTGCATAGCACAAAACTGGTTTTGGCATCATTGATCCAAATTGGCAAGGGAATGACCGCTACAAAGAGGCCCTGTAGGAAGTATAATAAGGCAAAGGTTAAAGTTTGCAGCTGAAAGTAAAACTATTTATAAGATATTTCAAATTTTATATATGTGAGGTTTGATTCATAACTTCAGTGTCATTAATTATTAGATTGCAGAAAATAATTTTAGTCTACTTGGAACACCTTTGCCAAAATGTTGTTGATACCTTTCATTTGTGATTGTATGGAATATTTTGATTTCAACACAATTTAGTTTCATTATTAAAACAAATGTCAATATATTATTTCTTTCAAAATATCTGAATCTTAACTTAAAAATAAGACTCTTTAAGTTATTAAATCTCTGGTGATTTTAAGAATAATTCTCAAAACCAGTATTTTTTCAAAATCTCCATTATCTACAATAAATTTTGACTTTTGGGAAGCCTTAGTGTTGCTAAGAAAAGAGATACCATAGAAATAGTGAATTGTACTTCCATCTATTGAATCTACACAAAACATATCATCATGTGCTCTCTCTTTGGAAAGGTTTTTGAGGTTTTTTTTTACCAAAACTCTAACAAGAAAGCCATGCAAAAATGAATTATGATTAGGAAATAATCACATAGAAAAGGAAAAATATATAAAAATCTGGTGTGCTCATAATGATGCCTCTTAAACTTCTCTTCCACTACAATAATTTCAACTACTCAAGAAACTTTCCAAGTTATTGATATAGGAAAAGTCTTATTCTATGCACCTGCACCACCTCATTACCATTCTTGTTCTTCTTTTCCACTCTGTTCTTCTGACTGTTAAGCTCATGTGGTCATACATGATAAAACTACATGTATATATAACGTAGGGTATAAATTATTATTATCCAGGGAGGCAAAAAGTCATCAAACACAGGAACAAAAACATATGATATAAATCAAGTAAAACAACACAACATGAATTCTAGTCATCCTGAGAATGATATATAATAGTTATGTTTATATACTATCATATATATATATATATATATATATATATATATATATGTATAATTCTGCTCCCATTTGTACATGAAAAATCAGTGAAGAACTATAATTTGGACATTTAAATCAAATTTGAAAAGAAAAGAAAAAAAGCAGGACATTAGGGATATCAGATTCAAAAAGTGGTTACAACTTTTGAAATTAGGATCAAACTCCAAAGAAAGCAGAGTTTTTATTTTCTTTTGACAGGAAGGACTAGTGTTAATTCTGTTTTAATATGAGCTTTAGTTAGCAGCAAAGGTGCAGTTTTTTTGGTGATTTGTGTTTCTTGTAAAGTACCTCTCAAGGTATCGCCTTTAAATGTTCAATGAGCATCTGACACAACCAGAATAAAACTGGTGGTCAGCCTAATAGTAACTATACTTGTGGCTGCTACATCAGTTAATTTCAAGATAAGCATATAGTATCTTGTCTCCTAGAAAAAACATAATGAATATGTCAGTGAATTTATTAAGAGGTTTTTAAACAAGTATTTAAATGCTCAAGTCCTGGGTTACTTTTTTTTAAAACTTATTTGTTAAATGCAGCTATAGGAAATAGAGGTATAGTTATTGATTATTTTAGAGAATGCAATAAAACAACAACAAAGAAAAGACATATCATAGTGGTTATTTTATTTATTTTATTTAAGTACTTAACCGATTAATTATAATAAAAATAAGTTTATTTAACTAAAGGAAGCTTTTATACTGCACAATCCAAATAAGTCTTTTTATATCTCTTCTAAAATTAAGTTCATAGGACAAAGGACTGAGAAAGTTTGAGGCTTTTCTTAGTGTAGTCATGAAAATAATCAAATACACTAGCTGAGCTCAAATACACTATGCCTGAGCTTCCCTTCTTTAAACCACAAGGAAAATTCATGAAGTGAATTTTTGTATGTGTTTTCAGGATCTGACCATTTAAAAGGTTTCCATGGAGAAGTAATCAGAATTGTTCTGTATGATGATATTTATTATTCATGGTCCTACTCTAGCAGTAAAATAGCTAATAAAACAACCTCTGAGAAAGAAATACCGGAGCAGGCATTCTAGACTCTCTTCTAATGGATAAGGACTTCTGATTCACTTGTGAAAGATTCTATTCTTCCTCTGTGCTCATGGTTATGCATTTACAGGAACACTCAATAAAGATTCTTTTTTATCTCATTTTCACAATCTTTTATAGTGAATAAACACCATAAGATAAACATTAAATATTTCCTTCTGGAAAAAGAAAATATAGTCCAGTCCCAGTAAAAATAAGCATAGCAATCATTATCACTGTAAAACCAAACTAGCCATTTTGTCTCATAAGTGTATGCATCTTCTTGAGGTATGAAACTAAAAATACTTCTGTAAGATAACTGCATTCAAGCACTTATTCAGTCACTGACTGCAGAAAGATGAGGTAATAACAAAAAATCTATCCCCTGGGGAAAAAAAAAAAAAAAAAAAAGGGGAAAGGAAAATGAAAAAAAAAAAAAAAAAAAAAAAAAAAGAAAAAAAGAAAGAGAAAAAGGAGAGAAAGAAAAGGACAGAAGGAAGGAAGGAAGGAAGGAAGGAAGGAAGGAAGGAAGGAAGGAAGGAAGGAAGGAAGGAAGGAAGGAAGGAAGGAAGGAAGGAAGGAAGGAAGGAAGAAAGAAAGAAAGAAAGAAAGAAAGGAAGAAAGGAAGAAAAGAAGAAAGGAAGAAAGAAAGGAAGGAAGAAAGGAAGAAAGGAAGAAAGAAAAAGAAAGAAAGGAAGAAAGGAAGAAAGGAAGAAAGGAAGAAAGAAAGAAAGAAAGAAAGAAAGAAAGAAAGAAAGAAAGAAAGAAAGAAAGAAAGAAAGAAAGAAAGAAAGAAAGAAAGAAAGAAAGAAAGAAAGAAAGAGAAAAGCAACTTCCAACAACTTGTTTTCCCTGGCTCCATTTTTTTATAATAAGAGAATAGTTTTGTGAACACTGTCAGCCTTTTGCCATATGTTCCAGGAAACTAGGGACCCTTGAAGAAGAGGCTTTTGAATTATTGATCAATGATTAGCAAATGCAATCGAAATTGTAGACTTGACGTTGTGCAGGGATTCATAATTTATGAGTGGACAAAATAGTAGGTAGCAGAGGTAGTGGTAGGTGATTTCAGCCCCCATATTGATTACTTAAAACAACAGGAGGTAAGTGTAGTGTGACAGACAGAACAAAAACTGACAGCTCACTGCCTATCCATCACTACGGACTGAGCACTGAGGGAATAAAGCTTACTGTAGAAGCAAATACATTTCTATTGTGTGTCTTTGATCATTATGCTGTTCCACTAGACTAAAGGACATATTTGTTTATAATTTATGTATTCCCTTACTATAAAAGATTGATAGCATCCTATTAGATACCATAGTATCTAAATATCTAGATAGCTTGTACCTGTAACAGCTTGAGAAGCAATATTGTGAAACATTTGCATAGTCTATCAGGAAAGGTAAAAACCTGGGAATGGAAAGGAGGCAAGGTGTGTCTGGCACCAGCCTAGTAGTCAGCTCTGTTTTCCACCCTTTGCTGTGGCCTGCCAGCTCTCCTTGGGTTGCTGTAATTCTTCCTTAAAGATCAGCTCTGAGAACACTACCTCAGAAGCAGATCCATCCTGTCAATATAAAAGCAGCTTCCACCTGTACTTTTATGGGTGAAAGAGAGTGAGTGAGGGGAGTCATCCAGTCTCCAATCCACAACTGCATGACCATTTCTGCACCCTAGTAAGCAATGTCTATGTGTATCAAGTGACAGTGTATTTGGTTGGAGCTGTGCTTCTACAAAACCACTTCAAACACTCATGGCCTGCTTGTGGTCCTCTGATGCTTCACAACAGGTAGGGGTGCATGTGAACAACTACATTTTCTTTTCTACCCCTACTAAAAGTGAGCATGACCCCCAAAATTTTGCCACAGCATTACTAAAAAAAAAGCATTAGGACAGAAATGGAAGAAAACCAGGTGTGTGTGAAGAGCAGGACTGATTTATTTTTTTTTAATTTTCCCATAGAAAACTGAGGGTTAAAAAAATGAAGAATGGTAAGGATAATGTGAAATTATTTATAATTATTTCTGATAAACACTGGATACCTAGAGCTGGATGAAAATCCTTCTACCTCTCCTCTTGACTGATTACACTCATTCAAAGAGCATCACCTGCATCTTACCCCTCATAGGTCTCTACTGTTTTACATGTTGATGACCATCTTCTCCCTTTGTCAAGCCTGCAACAGAAGGTTTTCATGCAAAGTTCCTATAAATACAGGGGAAAATGCCCTAACAGCAGCTATTTTACATTGTGCTAGTCACCAAAGAAAGCATTACAGCAAAACAGAAATTTACAGTAATTCTGGTGAGCCAGCAGAGAGATTTTTTCATGGGTCTTATAACAGTAAGTGAATTAAGAACAAAAAAATTTACAATAAGTAAATTTAAGACTAACATCTTTCCACAATTAATAGAAAGGTGAAGCTCAATTAAAAGGTCATCTTATTATAATGTGAAAAGATTTAAACTAATAACTGACAAGAAATATATATTTAAAAAATTTTCCTTCCTCCTATTCTTTTTGGAGTGTCAATGAGAAGATCAGCTTCCTTGAATGCTCATATGTTATTCAAAAGCAGTAACAAGACTTCTAATTTAATGGATGAACACAGATAATTCTTTATGACTAAGTAACATCCCATATTTGTTCCCTGGAAGTGATGAGGGTCTGAGTCTGGTTGAATGGTATTTTTGCATGTCACATGATGGAGTCTCATAGATGAGCCACATGCTGCTGTTTTTGTTTCCCTATTCACTGAGTGAAAATTAATATAAAAATAACATAAATGCCACCATGAGTGGACTTGAACTTTATGTATTATGACTATGAGGATGCATAATTGTGATGTTCTCTTCTTGCAAACAGTAGTTATGTGTATCAGCCAGAGACCAAATGGAGAGTAATGTAGAAACTGGAAGAAAGAATTCCTTTCTCCAGAAGTTGTGCCAGACCTACTGTCTTGTTTGATTTTCTCTGCTGACTGGGACTGGAAAAAAAAAAAAAAATGAAGGTGCAGCAAGAAAATTAGAGGCAAAAGCAATATTTTCTACCAAAAGGGCAACTCATCCTGAATGCAATAACAGCACAGACCCCATGGTACAAAGGAATCTCAGAAGAGGTGGCCATCCTTTTTTAAAGGAATGTCTATATAATAAGGTGTCTGGAACAGGGTTTTATTTAAATATTTTAGCACAAAATTGGCAGCAATAGAGGCAAGACCATCCCACATTTATTTATATTTCCTGCACATCTTTTAGGTGCATCACAATAAGATGTGATACTGACACTTTCAGAGGAGCAGATCTGTCAGAGTGGTTTTCCTGTGAAGCAGAGAAGACTAAGTAGCAGAAATATCACAGAATGACAGATTCACCAGAAGGATAGTGTAGGAAAGGGACCACAGTGGGTCATCTGGTCCAACCTCTCTGCTCAAGCAGGGTCATCAGCATGGCACAGGATTGCATCCAGGTAGTCCCTTAATAACTCCAGTGAAAGGGATTCCACAGCCTCTCTCCCACAAACCCATCCCATTCCTAAAGTGTATTTATATATACATATATGTATGTATATATGTATGTATAATGGTATCCTAAAGATAATGTGTGTGTACACAAATCTGTGAACTTATATAAAGCATAAACCTGCTGGCTGTGTAAAGTCCTATGAGATGTTTTTGAAAGGAATTACAGTAACTTAGGTAGGGTAAAAAGAGTTAATATCTGAAACATAGACAATGTTCCTGTTAAAGTCCTGATGCTTAGAATGCATGATAACCTGAAGGTATACAGATGAAAGAGCTGACTAATTGTCAAGAAATTCTCTCACTCACTATCCAAAAGGGAGGAAATTTTTTCCAGGTATACAAACTACTGTAATATTTTCAGTTTGGGGTGGGCCTGATCAGCACACAGAGTACTTTTCTCCACTTTTCTCTTTTTTCTCAACAAAGTATTTTCAGTTTGTTTAGAGAGAAGCTAAATCATGTGTTTAGAAGAGTAGGACCAATCATTTTGGCAGAATCTGGTGATTTGCATAAAACACATAAAGCATTAATTGGTTTGCAAGGGTCTTGATAAAAGGAGGATATCGTCAGCATTTTATGTTACTTAAAATTTCTGCTCAAGAATATACTTAATTAATCTCTGCATATTAATATGGAATCCTGTGTTTGTACAAATGTACTTTTTCCCCCAAGAATGAAGAAAAATCATATTTAAGTTCTGCTTGATGACTAGAAATCAGGACAGTAACTTTATGACAGCTGATCAAAAAAAAAATCTGTCATGAAAGTATTCCTGAAAGGTTTACTTCATTTGATGTATCACTTCTTCATTTATAACAATAAATTCTGATCATATATTATAAATTGAGTGAAAGTACTGATTTTGGAATTGTTTATTATTTTGGACAAACACTATAATAAACCTGTACAGGAATCTTTACTGTGTTTGTAAGTCTGTTAGTCAGTGTAGAACAAAATAGCACTCATGGGAAATAAAAAGTATGGCTAAAAGGAGAAACTTTTGCTAAAAATAAAATTTTCCTTATCTGGGGGAAGCTTTCCAGAGTACCTAACACTAGTAAAATTATGCTTTTATTGAAGTGAGAGTCACAGTGACTTTGAAACTATTTCAATGTTGTGAGAAAGCACACTAATCCAGGTGATGTTCTCAAATCCCATATGATGTAAATACAGTATTTATGTCTCCTGAGAGTATTTCTAGAATTTCAAACTCCTTTATTTTGACTCTTTTGCATCTTTCCTTGCTATTCCTTTGTTTTCCAGTCTAGAAGTGAACCTTTTCCTTGAAAGTCTGTATTGAAGTGGTCACTTTTATATTGAAAGGCAGGCAGTTTAGCCTGTAATAAACATGAATCAGAAATAAGTTTGCTTAAACAGATTGCTTCAACCTCACTGTCCCAAAGCCTGATAGTTTGAGAGTGAGGACTAAATGACCTTGCTAAAATCTTTACTTCCTTTCATTAAGAGGGCTAAAACCTCTTCTTTTTAATTCTGTTCTGCACAGTACAAACTGCAAGAAAGAGACTCAAACACTTCAGAAGCATCTCATTATTTCTGTGGCTGTTTTGAGATGGGGGCTATATAAAACACCCTTCTTTTCTGTGAGGTGAAGAAGCAAATAAATAAATATTTTATATTTTTTCTTAATCATGTCAGTATGAATAAAAACAAAAGTTAAATAAAAAGAAGGGATGTAGAGAAAGAAAAAGGGAAAAAAAGTAGTATTTCAATCACAGTTATGTATGTTTCATAATTTGAGCTTTAAATGAAAACAAAACAAAACAAAACAAAACAAAACAAAACAAAACAAAGTGTTTCTCAAAATCTCACATGGCAAACTTTCCTGGATAATATTGTTAACAATGCTGATCTCTCTTTTCCACTGGGGATGAAAACAGGCATGACCCACCCTGGGGTAATTTTAACTAAAGGGCACCACTTGAGAATTCACTTAATAATCTCAGTCTCAAGTCCTTCAGCCAACACCAGTCACCTTGTAATGAGTATTCGCTTCACAATAATCTCCCTTTTCCCGAAAAATGGTATAAATGGAATTACAACACAATTGCCTCCTTTTATCTGATGAATGTGAAGCAGCAATATTGTGTTAGCAGGCCTTTTTGGAAGATATATTGGACTTTAATAAAATTTGATCAATGCATTTAAGTCAAATTGAATTATATGTAAGTGGATAGGGTTGACATATGTTTCAATATCTGCGAGTGATACATTATTCTCCAGTGAGCATAAAATTTAATGAAATATAAATACCCATTAATCCTCATGTTTCAACCAATCAGTCACCGTTGCTCCTGCCTGCTGTTAGCAGAAGCAGGCCCAGAAAGTCATCTGTTTTATCTAAGCAGGAGCTCCAAACTGGAAAGACATCAGGAAGGTTGGGGAAGTGAGAAGGTACAGAATAGGGAAAAATGTGCCAGCACTTTTGTTGTTTCATGCTATCTGAAATATAACAATTGTTGTTTCATGCTATCTGAAATATAACAATGTAGTGCTCAATTCTCTCTTTTAATCAGGTTCTAAGTATGAAATTATTAATTTGTTATATTTCAAATTTGAATTCTGAGAGAAATTATGAGGTTTTGTTTCTTAATAAAATCTTTTCATATTCTTTCATTCCTTTTTCTATAGCTTATTCATTAAGGCACATTTCCCATATTTTGCAAAGATAATTTGCAATAATAATTAATTCAACAAACCAAGAACATCCTCTCCTGCAATTATCTCTAGTTCAAGCAACCTGATTGAAGCAAACTTTGAGAACTGCACTACTGAAACCAAGAGATAGTGTGCTGCAGTCTAAACAACAAACAAGATTGACATTCAAATCCCACATTTTATAGAATGTTTCCATGTATAAAGTTTTAATTCAATATGATTAAAAAGACATGCAATCTTTACTCTGACTTTTCAGCTCACAGTTTTTTCAATAAAATCAGAAAAATGAAACAAACATGCATACAAGTATAATTTTGAGGTAAGCAGCAAACCAATCTTTTCCCAGAATAATTATATATTAGATTCAGCAGAATTACATGTGAAGTGAATTTCAGAGTGACTGGTTTAACCTATCTATCTGTATAGATAGCCCTTTAACCAGCCACCAAACCCTTTAACATGGAGAACACCCACTTTTGGGCTCTCTTATCTGCTTTAAGTATTCCAGGAAACTGCTCTAACCACCAACTATAAGATATCCAGCTGCAGGTCTCTCCTAGACTCTTCCAGTCCAACAGCCTGTGAATTGAACCCTCACTGGGACCCTAGCAAGAATTAAGAAAGCTGTTGCTCTGTGTCAAGTATACAAGGACAAGAAAGAAGACTGTGGAAGCCTCTCCTGTGGGAATATCTCCTGTGATACAGGATGATAATGGCCTCCTCTACAACAGGCTGTGTGTGAGGGGAGGACCTGCAGACTCCCTGGCTTAGTTTTCTGAATTTGGTATGAACAGTATGTTGCCACAATTTCTACTTTTGCTTTTGCAAAGAACATGTGCACAAATCCAATCAGTCTGATGAAAAATTTATTCATCAATTCTTATGAATCAAAAGTTGGCTTCTCAGACTTGAGGAGCTAAATCACAGAATTTGTGCAAATATGAATTTTATCAGTTTCTCTAATATTTTCTACATTTTTATCCTTTTTAAAATTATTGACCTGGTAGTAATTTACTTTTTACTATTGCAGTGTGTATTTCATCTAAAAAGAACCTGTCTTGTACAGACAGAAATGGTGTATTGCTTTGCATTAGTCTTGTAGTCAATGTATTGTACTTTTAAGCTATCTGCTATCCAGAGACTTTTATCATACAGAGGTGGCCATACTTAGACCATTTGCCCTTTCTTCCACTCTGAAAGCCTTCAAGAAACTAGATAAATCTGTCATTTTAGCAATGTTCCTTAGGAATGTTCCTGCCACAGGGAACCCTCAAAATGGCTTTGAAGTGATGATGTTCTGCTAGAAAACCACTGGGCATTCAGAAGCCTGAAGACCAATTTGCCATCTTGTTCTAACTTGTTTCCTGCATATGATCTATAGTAGGGATGAAAAAGTGAAACAAGGCAATACTAAAAGGAATCAAGGATCTAGGTAAATAACACTTTGGAATTTCTGGTTTGCCCTCTCATCTTAGGTAAATGTAGCATATAAGGAAGGGAGAGTATCCCTCATATCATTTGAGGATGAATACATTGCACATTCTGCTGATAAAATTTTGGTGTGTTGTCATGATAATTCTGGGAAACAAGATGGGAGTGTTCAAATTTTGGTCCTTGTAGCAGAACATCCTGAACATCACAGTACTTGAGTGACTGATATTTTCAGCAAATCAATTGTTTGAAAACTTACTTAAAACCCATGAACTGAAGTACAAGAATATTTGGCACCCGTTTGTATCGAACCACAAGGATAAGTACAGGGGGCAACAAGATGAAAGAGAATTTCTCTAATGTAGAGGCCAAAGAGGAGAGATTACCTGTCTTCCTTGCCAAGTTTGGAGACCTCTCTCTTCAACTTTTTGTATCCTACAGTCTAAATATCAAATGAAAGACTGTGGCTATACTCATAATACTCATATACTCATAATACTCAGAATTATGTAGTCAAACAACAACTATTGAGGATGATGTGTTCCAAGTGAATATCTTTCGAAATACAACATAGCTGTAGAATAGCTGCAAGAATTACTAGGGACAAGTCAGCTCTTTTGGCAGCTCTCTGTCTCTCTCAGTACAAGACGGATATGAGCTCAGGCCCACAGCTGGTATGTTTTTCCAAACTCACCCATGTTTTTGCATGGAGTTGACCACTGGGTGCTCAGTTCAGCACAGCACAGCTTCAAACACAGCTGTGCCACAAAACAACCACCTGGCTGTATTTGTCAC
Source organism: Muscicapa striata striata (assembly GCA_030060385.1). Lineage (NCBI taxonomy): Eukaryota > Metazoa > Chordata > Aves > Passeriformes > Muscicapidae > Muscicapa > Muscicapa striata. The sequence continues at coordinate 8,175,149 of JAREIS010000165.1, read as the reverse complement.
TGTCCTCCTTTTCCCGTGCTCATGAAACTGCACCTGACTGTAAGGTGACTACACTGGGTGGGACACAAGCACCAGGTTTTATCATAAGCTTTTCTCTTTCAGCCTTCTGCCATTTTAGCATTTTGAGACATTTATCCATTGTCTATTCTTTTTTTGGAGCAGGTTATAACTTACATTTGACTGCAACCTTGATGAAATATCCCCAGAGAAATCCAGGCAAATCTGGGGTACCATTGCAAAGATTCTATGATTTTGGTAGACCCTTGATATGTGTAGTTGCATTGCAGTTTTTATTAATAAATCAAAGCCTTTGAAGGGGGTGCACACAGATACATACAGAGACTTAATATTCCTTTTAAACATCCAACACTCTGAGCTACAAAATTGGGAAAGATAACCTGGATATTGTCACAGAGAGAATACTGTGGTTAGTACAAAGCAGATTGCTGGGATTAATACTGATAAATTGATTAGTATTATTCCTCTTGTTTCTGTGCCAGAGGTCACAAGAACCCCACACAAAGTGTTTGCTACTGACTATAGTGTAGTTGTTAATATGTACTTATGATATGCCAGTGAAGAAGTGAAACACATCTATGAAATTCTATGTTTTAAAGGTGCTCAGTGAAACTCATTTTTCTCATGAAAGTTATGCTGCCCTTTCTGCAGTGTGAAATATGTATGAACAGAAGTTCCTTAAATGGTGATTCTTTCTAGTAAAAAGCAATTATCAGAAGGATTAAAAAGCTGTCTTAAGATGTGGTGCAAAGCATGTTTTAGTTAAAGCCAGCACCACTTCAAGCTTTAACTCAGAAGCAGTCAAAGTTCTCTAATGAAGTATTAAAAAATTATTATGCAATCAATTTTCTTTTAAAAAAATTCTTTTGCATACTTAAAAAATACTTGGAATGTCATTAGATTTTTACTCTAGAAAGGGCAGAAAACTGCATGTAAAACTATTCAGAGACATGTAAATATGAGGATAATTTTAATGAGAAATGAAAATTTCTAGGCAAGGCAATGGTCACTAAAGAGGTTTGAAAAATGAATTTCTAGCATGATGAAGAAGTAAAATACTGTAAAGAAAAATTAAATTGCTATGGTAAACCAGATCAACACCCCCTAAAGACAGTATTTTTCTACTGTTAAGGAAACACTTTAAATCAGAGCCAGAGAAAGAGAATATACATAAACCAGAATAATTGTAAGAACAATCTTATTAATTATAGAAAGGTTCTGAAAGGAAAATGAAGGAGACTTTTAAAACTAGTAGTGAGGAGAAAGATTTATCTGTTAAATTGAGATGCCTCTGAGCTGGAACTGGATTCAGAGGCTCTTTTCATTTGCATTGTCTTTATTCACACTAATTATTGTCCTACTATATACTGGAGGATGTAGAGTCCATCTTTCATGATCTTTAAAAAAAATATGTGCTGGAAATATATCTCTGTAGGCAGCACCTCAATGGTAGAACCCATAATAATGAAAGGCATGTGGTATAGCCCCCTCCACCAATAACCATGGGATGTTGTCTGGGTAATAATATCCAAACTTTTGTCAGCAGTTCCACCAGAGCTGTCTGACTTACTGGCCCAGTGGATTTTCTCTTTCTCCAGATTAGAGTTGCAAACTAAAAGCTCTAGTCAAAATTAAATTGCAAGATAAGTAGAAATCACTGGATAAACTGTTAGCTGAAATAGAACACAAATGGAAGAAACACACTTGTTTATACAGTGTGAAAAACCTCTAAAAATTACTTGAGTTTTTGGCAGATGGTTAAAATATGACAAGTAAGTGTCATTCCAAGCATATTTTTTATTATTTCCTCACAGCTATGACTAATTTTTTTTTAATGAAAAAAAAAACCAGAATCACCACTATTTCCACTGTCAAACTCGATGCTATCAGTTTTGTGGCCTTTTACCAAAAATATGCTCTGCACACTGTGGTCAGATCTTGGGGGACTGTGCCCCACAGGTGGGGCCACTGCCCTGCCCATACTGCTGTTGTGCCAGCTCCTGGTTCATTCTCTTCTGAAACAATCCACCTCCTGTTGCTTGCTGAAAATTTCATCTAGACACTGCCTACCAAGTAGATATAGTTGGTCACCTCTTGCAAAATAGTAGGGATTCTCTGTGGAAACAGATTTGTTCTGCAGGGGTGAATTTTGGGGATGGGGAGTGTGTGCACGTTTTAAATTGGAGAGCAAGTTCCATCACTGACTCAAAAAACCCCAAGATCATGGGCCTTTGTGAAGTGGATGTGACCGTTCTCATACTTATGATGTGGTAGGAATCCATAGATGAAGCTGATGGACACAAGAAATGAGTTACAAATACAGAGTAAACCAAAATGATGAACTCTCTGGTGTAAAGTGTACTTTCTTGTGACGAAAAAAAATGAATTTCACAGCTGCAGACTCATTTAAGGAAAGCAGTGCTTGATAGTTTGGGTATGGATGTGTTGGTTATATGGTGGGATGGAGACTGGGTTTCTTCTTTCGGTTTCTTTGCACAAAATACAAATGTGGTGAGTTCAGTTTCTTGAACTGAATTATTTTGCAGTTCTGAAAACTTCAGAGGAGTATAATAGCTTTCTTACCAACTTTAGGTCCTAAATTACTTTGCCCTTGAAATTATGAGTGTGGCAACACCTAATTAGTCTGAAAAATCAATGCCTGTATATTACCTCTGTAGACACCAATCATACTTTGCACAATCATAAGCCTGCATTTTCTTCTACAGTACAAATAATTAAGTTCAACTAATTGAAGAGAGACTGAGGGTTCATTTTTATTTTCATATAGGCCAATGCTAAGCATGCAGCAATGAGCTTTACACATCAAAAGCAAGAAATAATTTATTTTCAAAGTAAGATATGAAGAGTGAGGTCCCCATTTAGGTTTCAGATACAAAACTTGTCTTGTTGGTTACCCAGTATTGAGAACTTCTGTACTTATTTTCATTAAATACTAAAAAGAGACCTTGACTACAGCCAAAGTCTATGCAAATACATATTTCTTCAGCCCTGAATCCTGTTTTCCCATTCTTCCTTAGATCCCCTGGCTAGCATCTTACTGGGTTTTATCTGAAGGTTATAGGGGTAGATATAATTGGAATAGTCCTTTTAAAAATGAAATAAAGGCTGGTTTAAGTTGATATTCAATATTAATGTTAAAGCAAAAAATTCAAAATAATATGTAAAATTAAGATTAAATAATATAATGATAAGTAAACTGATCTAAAAAAATAACTGATTTGCTGCATTTCTCTTTCTATATGAGAGCATTTCTTTTGCAATGTTTGTCCTGAAAAAAAATGTTAGGGATGTAAATCTTTACTGCAGCTGGCTTCCCCCACATATTTGCAACTGCCAGGGCAATAAATTTTAAGCAAAGAAATGTACTGATGGATTGGAAGATAAAGGGACTTGATTTATACTGTCAAACTCTTTAGTGTATGGCTTGGCAGCATTACCACATTGATAAATTTAAGAAAAATCTGGCTTTGTAATAAGAATGAGTTGATTTAATATCACCCAGAACATACATCAATGTTAGTTCATACATGAATGAGAATGGACAAATAAAAAGAACTCCCATAGATATATTCCATTATATTATATATTATACTTGGTTGCATCACAAGCACATACTAAAAGAACTGGAAATTTGTGGCAGAAGTGTAGGAAAAGAACAGGTATCAACAAATAAGAAAACCTGCCAAATTCAAAGTACAAATGCAGAAGAATAGACTCTTTAAAACTACTGCACTATGTATAAGTACTGCAGAGTACTCATGTCACTCACTCCTTTCATATTTCTACCTTTTATTGGGTGTTGTCAAATGCTTCATACTGTTAAAATACTACTGCACTGTACCACAGTAAATAATTGAATTTAGGAAGTTTTTTTTATACAAGTAATGAATTGGATAAGTAGGACATTGTAAGAACTGGAGTGACCTTCTATAGCCTACAAATAGTTCTTATGAGTACATGATTTCAAGTAGATTTGCTGCAATTTTAACAGGAGCAAGAATTCTGGTTGATAAACTATGACCATTTAGGTGGTATATCTGTGGAACTAAGAACAGTTTTGAATTAGTGCCACACAACAGTCTGAAAAAAATAGCACAATATAACTTCAATGAAGCAAACTTAAAATGGTGCAACATGATGGAACAAAGAATTCAGAAAATTACCTGCCAGCACGGAAGTCAAAGTGGGATATTTCAGCTGGGATTCTAAAGGATTATTTCTCACTAGTATTTTGTTTTGGCATCTGCCATTAAATACAAATGAAAAATGTGGACAAACCTTGTATACAGAGTGCACTGTTAGACAGTAGACCATAGGCAGTGACTCAGAGATACAGCTTATTTGATGATGAATGGACATATTCAGCTCATTGATCCATTCATGCAAAAATGTGTTTTAATACAGAGTCAGACATCTATGCTGCTTTAAAAAGAATTTTCTACCTGAACAAAAGTTTTCCTCCAGAACAGGTTGAAAAAATTTACTTTTTCCAGCAGAAAAAAAATGTCATTAGGAACACCATCAGTGTGTCATTGTATCAAAGATGGTATTTAAATACCCTGGCAGAATAGCAGCAATAGGAAATAATGACTCCTCTGGATAGGGTACTCACAATATTGACAGTGAATCACCAGAATGAACAGATGGAATCTGCATTTCTAGAGGAGGAAGAAGCATTAGAGACCCTTGAAAATAATAATTAAAAAAACCCACCACAAAATTAAAGAAAAGTTTGCATGGAAAAAATATAATTACATCAAATTGTTTACCATGTTTAAAGAAAAGTGATTGCACACCACTCTAAAATCTTAATTCAGCCTAAAAAGCAATGTAAGGCCACAAGCACAAATTCAAATGAATAATATGAGGAAAAGAATTGGGTTTTTTTTGCTTCTAACCCTTGCTAACTAATAGTGAATTCTGCATTTCATAAGCTCCAGCACACATAAGTTTTGAACCTGAAAACACCTCCAAACACCTTCATGTATTTTCCTAGCAGTCACACATTCCCCAGGCTTGACATTCACATATGTAGCCTCCAGCTCATATTCAAATTGAGACTGGATGTTTAGTACAAGGAATTGTTGGTGAAATCCTTGCTTCTTGGAAAATCAAATAACTGGGGAGAATGTAATGAAAAAACATCATGATTAAGGTCTGTTCCTTCCAAATATGCTGTATTCCTAAAAATACAGCTTAGCCAAAGTAAGTGGCACTCTGTTTGGAATAATCTTACCATGAGCAATTCTTCAACATCTTTTCAGTGAAGAAAAATCAATAATAATAGCAAATACTGAGATGAAAATATTGAAATTGGAACAAATTTGTTTCTTGTCAAGCTTTCTTCAGCTAAGTACTAATTTTAACTAAGATCAATTAAATATAGATATCAGTCAAACTTGATATATTAAAGTCATACCTTAATAGAGATTCTATGATTTCAATATTTTATCTTTCTCACAGACGAGATACTGGATATTTTGCAAGTTTGAAAAATATTACATTAAAAGTTTGAATTTTATTTTAAATAAAAAAAGATATTTATTATCAGTTTAAATTTCCTTAAAAGGTTATTTTTGGACACCTAGAATAAACCAGAACTGTTTATTCACAGACCTCACATCAAAATTCTCTTTGTGATTAAGATATTTTGAGAGCTATGGTTTCTATGCAAGAAAATTATTGGATAATGTAATAAACCACTGAGAAATATACCTAAATACTATAGGCTTTTATTCTCACAAAAGCGAGTACCTTGGCAAGGTATATTTCCACATAAATTTGACAATTATACATGTCAAAACACTTCATTAATCTATATAAACTGAAGTGTTTAGACAAAAATATTTATGTCCTTGTATCAAACATCATGAAAAATTTTCTACTCTTTACTGGCAACAATTAACAACAGAATCTGTGCCCATATGTGTGATGGCAAAGTATAATCTTCCTAAAAGCCAATAGAATGATAATATTCACCTTTGAAAAATATTATAAACCATAAATAATGGTTTATATAAATAATAAATAATAGTAAAATATTTAATTATAGCAAAATATTTAACCATAGGAAATCTAATGTTTCAAGAATTTTGACTGGATCCTTTTCCTTGATATACAAATTTCCATGTAACTGCAATAGATACATTGTTTGTCTATAATGTTATGTTTAAGTTTGCATTTACTTTCTTTAAATACATTATTTATATAGGACTTAATTCTTCCTCACTTAATGGAGTAATAACTTTACAATAGTTCCCTTGTAATAGACTATCTTGTATTACAGGCCTTTTAAACTGAGTAATGACTGCACAGTATGTAATTAACAAAATATTATCTTATAAACATTTAACATTTATCTTTTAACATTTATCGTTTAATATAATTATTAATTAATTTTTTAATGCAACATTTACATTAATATTTTTATCTTCTTCATGTTTGCTTTGTCAGGAATTAGGCTGGTAATTATTCTTTGGTGTGTGCTTACAAACTTCAGGCTAAATTTTGCAATCCTTTGTTCATGACTGTGAGCACTTACCTCAGGTAGTCTCATCAGTGCTAATTTTCCTGTGACCAAGCACCTTGATCACCCGCTTATCCATTTTCCTTCAAGCACATTGGTGCTATGCACTAACACCCACAATTTTCTCCTCATTTAAACCCCTCCTTAAAAGCTACCGCGTCTGTAATGACTACAAATCGCTCCAGTCTTACCCTGGTTACTCAAGTGGCAAGTTGGTTTCTGCCTTACTGCTAAACTCCATTTGTCCTGTTGCTTCATTCCCCAGCTTAGTATGCAGGAAGCTTAGTATGCTCATGGCCTTCACTGGTTTGTAGAAAGGATGTCCATTGGTTTGCCTACTTTTAATTTTCCTGTACTGAAGGGGAAATCTTAGCACCACTTTGGCACAAAAAGGGATGCTTTGCCTAATGGGTGCAGTTCTGAAATTTAGCTGTAATATACAGAAAGTCTCTCAATGAAAAGGATTTTTCATTTTCTTAAATCAGCAGTCCAGTGCTGTTAGGCTTTTTTTTTTTTGCTAAGGGTTGAGTTTTCTGAAGTGTCTGAAGTCAGATGCCAACCACAGAAAAGGTAATCCGAACAGCTAAAGTTTAGCATCCTAAAAGCAACAGACAAGAACTTTATAATGAAAAATGGCAGGCTGCTATAAACTGTAGGATTTGCTACCAGAAGAACAACTGCTAGAAAAAAACATCCTAAATATTTCAAGATAAAAAAATGCAATGTGATGCAAGTTATAGGTCACCTAATCATGGATTCCATTGTAAAATATATGCACAGCCTTATTATCTGCAAAAACTTTGTTCAAACACCTGGGTGGATTCAGCTTGCACAGTATCAGGAGAAAGGAAGGAAAACAAAATCCAAGGAAGGTGGATAATTTAAGCATCTGGTTACTTCTGTCATGGGGTAAATGTGAAGGACCTACTGGCATTTCAGAAATTTGCAAGTTCTATATGGTCAAAGGGAAGCCATGAGGAAAAGTGGAATAACAGAAGAGAAAGCAATAGAAGGTTTTTTTATCTGATTCAGAGTACAATAAATAACCATATCTCCCCAGGTAAAGATGTCTGGGGAGTTTCGTGCAGTGGATCCTTAGTTATCTGAATTTAAAAAAGGGGCAATCAAGGTATCTGAAAATACAAAGGTTTTGTTGAATCTATTTCTTGAGAGTACTTGGCGTGAGAATGCACACTGAATACAGTAAGTGTGAACTTTTATCCTAAAAGTATTTCTTCAATGTGAGGTTACACATCTAAGTAATCTACACATCTAATGAATACTTTGTTTAGTTTTTGAATTGGAGTTGGCTTTATCACTTTATTGCTAGTTATTTTGAATTTGAGTTATGAAAGTTGAATGATTAATTTTTCTGCCACCCTTATTAGCAATATTATAGATTAATTAGGTCCGTAGTGACCTGATTAATTTATAAAAACTTTAACATAAAAGACTTGTTCATTTTTCTTCAGAGGGGCAATACGCTACTTTCAATTTTGCTAATATGTCACATAAACTTTGCTTTCAAGTTTCTGATTAAATCCTAAATTAATGGCAATTTTTGAAGGAAAGAAATACATTTACCTGTACCATGGAAGATTCAGTTTGGTTGATTGAGACCAAATGAAACATGCTGAAGGAAGTTTTCTTTTTTCCATTTGACTCAGAAGTATGTGATCTCAACTGTGTGTTTCATTCTATCAGAGAAAAAAATAGGCTGTAAATATGTCAAGCTTCATTTCAGAGACAAATTAGTAAATAGCATTAAACATATACCGTGTCAGGCCACAGAGAAAAATGCAATTAATTTAAGTATCTTGCATCAATAATGACATTTTGGCTGTAGTTGAGATTACTTTTATTTATAGTCACAAGAACAGACTTTTTTCCTTTTAAATGTTGTGAAATGAGATCATGTAGCCATCATAAGGTCATATCTTGTTCTCTATCTGTTCCGGGGTGATAATAACAGGTAATTGCTTTTGTAATCAATTTGCTGGTACTAATAACATATGTTTTTATATAACTCAGAATGCTCTCTGAGAATTGGAATGATAACTATTTCAATCAGTTAAAAAAAAAGACCTTGTTTTTAAAACCTACTTATGTGGCTTTAGTTTGCTTATTCAGCATGTCTTTGTTAATACATATTGCAGTCATTTTATATCTATCTATATCCTGTGTATATAAGGCTTCTATCAAATATCTCCAAAGTTAAAATCTAGTGCTATTTTTACCTGGTGAATCTTCTTGGCAAACAGTGAGCTACAGCTAGAAACTCTGAAATGTGCAACCCTTCCTGGTTCCTGTTGCATGCAGCTATTTATTACCTTTAATAGGTATGTTTGTTGGTTCTGGCAGAACAAATTGGCTCAGAAGGCAAAAGGTGTTAACATGGGTACATTATACTAAATGCTTTATGATTTGCGAGGGCTTCAAAGTTCTAGAACTAACAGCTCATTTTCATTGCAAATAAATTTTAAATTTATTTAAAATAAATAAATTTATTTTAAATTTTCTTGAGCCTTTTACTACACCTACAGAAGGGGAAAAAATAAATTATTTAGTGATAACAAACTAAAATTACTGAGCCAACACTTTTATTTTACAATCTTTATTCTGGTTGCTGAAAACTTCAGAGCCTTTATAAAGACACACCTGAATTTCAATATGCTTTTTAGATTGCATTAAAAGATGGTACATTTGGAGGAAAGAAGCAAGAGTTACAGAGGAAGCTATTAACTAAGATCACTTAGAAGTTTTTTTATTTTCATTCATGCCAATTAAGAACATTTACTCAAAAGGTGAGTGAGAACAATGGCAAAGATTTCCAATTCTGACTGGTGCTTTCTCACACCTTTTATGCCTGAAGAGAATCATAGAATCAGTTAGGTTGAAAAATATCTTAAATACCTAACCATAAACCCAGCAATGTCAAATCCACCACTGAATCATGTCCCCAAATGCCTGAAGCAGCTCCAGGGGTGATGACTCAAACACTTCCATAGGCAAACCTTTTGGTGAAGAATTTTTCCCTAATATCCAATCTAAATCTCCCCTGGCACAACTTGAGGCCATTTCCTCTGGTCCTGGCACATCTCCAGGAGAGGAGGCTGACCCCCACCTGGCTGCAACCTCCTTTCAGGTGGCTGTGGAGAGTGATAAGGTCACCCCTGAGCCTCCTTTTCTCCAGGTTAAACACCCCCAGCACCTTCAGCCCCCATCACAAGCCTTGTGCCCCAGACTCTACACCACCTCCATCCTCACTTCTCTCACAGGAAAAAGCCAAAACTAATCCCCAACAACAACAACAACAAAAACCACTAAACTAAATTTCTTAAGACAAAGAGAAGAGCAATGTTCTGAGGGGGAAAGGAAGCAGCCAAACAGAAGTGAATCAAGAACTACAAAAAATCAGGACTGAAGGAAGGAAGGACAGGAACATCTGTTTTGTTTAGGAAAATTTTGACATCTGGGTAGATCACTTCATGTTGCTCTCTAAGTCTCTCTCTCCTACCCTGTTCTGCTCATCGTATTTTGAGGATTCTATAGCACATCCTCCCTGCTTTGCCATATTCAAATTATGCTGTGGACCCCTTAGTTTGGGAAGGATGAATTCCTTCCCAAAGTTGTTGCCAACTTTGCAGAGCCTTTGTGTGCAAAGTGCTGACCTGCACTTTTATTCCCTAGGATAACTTGTGAGCATCATGGTTAGCTAACAAACAAGTGGAAGGGTCATGGGCAGATTCTGTTTGGGTTGTCTTCTGCTGGCTGTCCCCTCACCCTGTTTCCCATGCCCTGCTATGCTGTTTGCTCCTGTAAGCCCCACCATCATGCTGCAATGTTTGACTGCCTCAGTGTTTCTCATGTCTGGGCCAGGACAGGTCCTTACTGACAGATCTCTTCTGCCTATGCTCTCAGCTGTGCAGCTTTGTTTCCACTAATGTGTGGAGCTAAACAAAATCATCCATCCCTGTACCACTGAGGCAGCTAACTACTCTTCCTTGCACACATAGTTTTGTAAGAACTGGTTGTGCATGCCTTGAAAACTTCACTATGGCTTCTCATTAAAACTATGAGCTTTTATTACTACCATAAACACATATGGAAGTAAGGAGTGGAAGTTTTCACAACTCATAAGAATTGAACTATTGGCCAGGACAAATCTGGTTTTTCCCTGTGAACTAGCAATGTTGATTTGTTCCAGTCTTTGCAGGATCCAGTTCTAAGTAATCTGTCACGATAAAAGAATATTTTTGCAGGAGATTTAACACTGGCCAGGATTTAAAGAGAAAATAGTTAAAAAATGAAAGAATTATAATCTTACTCCTAATATTTCTTCTCACTACAAAAACTTTTTTCTTATTTTTTTAAGTAGAAGCTGTAGCAAAGTTTCAGAAATGCTTGAATGAAAAAATGTCAGTGCTTTTAAGTTTCTGTTTCAGTTCTTATTTTACACAGGCATAGAAGCTAATTGCAAACAGTTTCATTTTTCTAGTAACACTTGTACATTTAGACCACTGACATATGTAAAGAGTGAGACATATATGAAAGGTCTAACAAAGCCTACAAACACATCCTATAGACACATCTTTATCCTGGTCTTCCACTCCCCACACAGTAACCTTAGTCTTCTTCACTGGATTCTCTGTTATATCTCAAATGGGGAGGAGAAGGTATGTACTGCTGGTACTCCAGTCTCAACCTCAGATATTGTCTTTATGAAAATACATGATGATTGAAGAGCCAGTGTAAATTTCCATTTAAAAAACAAATTTTTGCTTAGTCTGTGTAGTTACAGAAATTATTTTCCAGTCCAGAAAAATGCCATTGATTTAAAAAAATACACACAAATAATGTGGAAATAACCAATTTATACTTAATATTTTCATGTGGCTGCCTCAAACAAAAGGCAAATTGCAGTGAGACAAAGATATACTGGACAGTTTGGAAGTTATTTGAAATCCTTTTGCTAGCCATATGTACTAAAATGCTTGGGTAATTAAAATTATTTATTTATTTTATTAATTTATTAACCTAGTAAAGTAGCCAAGAAAATTAATTTGGAGGAGCCAGACTTCAGAACTATTTTATAAACAAATCCTTGATTAAGATTTGTCAACTCTGCATAACATCATTCAAAAAGATTTGTTATGTGTATAAGATATCTTATGCACTTTTCAAAATCTATCAGGCTATGTTTTGGGACTTCAAGCACCTAAAAAATTATGATAATCGTGGGCTGAAATTCAACAAAAAAACATATTTCTAATGATGCATTAGAAAAGATAATGCTACTTGCTGCCACTTGAAATAAAATTCATAAATGAATGAGTGATTTTTTTAACTGTCTTATTCATGCTCTTGACACGGACTTCTGAAAATTCCTACTTTTTTTTTTTTTTTTTCTCCCCGGTAACTGATCCTTGGCTAGCACCATGTCTCAAATCAGAGTAAAATGGATGCATTATTAATAAAAAATTACAGGCAATATTTCAGAAGAATATGTATAACATATATTTTAACTTTGAAAAAGGCAGGATTCCCTTCCTTTTGGCCTCTGCCAAATCTCCCCACTCTATTACAAGTGATGCCCCACCCTAGGTAACACCAAGGTCAGGCACAGTCATCACCCTGTTTTAGCTTAACAACAAGCTCAAAATGAAATATCCTTGCCCACATGCAGCTCATCAGTAGATCATCAGTCAAGGACATGACATTACTTTCATGTGATTTTAAAAGTAATAGCAAAAATCCTACTCCTTTAATTACAGATGGCAGAAGGCATTGCTCATGTATATTCAGCCTTCAGAAGACCATCAGGACTGAGTGGTTTGGCCTGTGCTCCAAGTGCTGAGTAGGTGGATTGCCAGGAGAAGGGAAAGCATCACTTGGGCTTTGGGCTGTCAATAACTCAAGCTGCAAATGTCCCTAATTATGCTTTTCACTAGAAAGCAGATAACTGCATTCAAGTGCCTGGCCAAAGGGCTTCCTTGAAACTCTGTGGCTTTAAGGGATGGCAGGAAATGTCCAGCACCTTAGGTGTCTGCTGATGAGCTATCAGTGAGCTTGGGAGTGCTCAGTACTTAGCAGTACCCACTCTGGCACCTTCCCACCACATGTTCTGCATCCCTGAGGGCTGCTTCTGTAAGTCCTCTACAGGTGCAGGAGTGGCAAAGGAGGTGGATGACCAGGTTAAGAAGATGAAGTAGTTGCTCACAAGAAATATTTTGGTTTGAATTTTTTTGTTGCCTGAGTATACATGACTAATCTGTTTGTTCAACAAAATAGACCATATTTTCTCCTAAATGCATGGAATTTGCTGGAAAATGAAAGTTCTCTCTTCTAAAAATGTTAGTGTTTTCTCACTCTTTTGCATTGGAAGGCTGTTTCAAAATGCTGTAGTTCTTCATGAAGATAACTTACTCCATGTAGAGACATAGGAAGAGCTGCTGTGAGAGTGGCACTCCCACCTAGTCCTTTGACTATTCAACAGGACCCCTAGATTGCCTCTTACAAGCCTGGGTGGGGAATTTTCCCTGCTGACAGTGTTTCCTGGTTAGGCCAAGGCATGTTCTCCTGGCAGGCTCTGCCCCTTCAGGCAGGCAGTCTGCTAACTGCATAAGACATCATGCACAGAAACCCAAAAGTCTCAATAGCACTGTGGGGTGGTCTTGGGTTTTTCTCAGCCCTAACCCCTGGAGGCTTCAGCTTTTTTTTTTTTTTTTTGGTTTTGGATCTGCACCTCTAAACCTGGCTTGGTCAAAACTTACACAGTAAGTTCAATGATAAAGCTGGAAAGAGATTGATGTGCTCTGAGCTCAAGTCTGTAGTGGTGTCGTGACCCAGCTCTTACTTTTACTTGTAAGATTTGATAGTCTGCTAAACAGCAACAGACCTGATGCACTCTTCATGCCTGTTGGAAGGTAAAGAAAGAAGATTAGTATATGAGGCAAATCCCGTTGTGAACAGAAGAACCTTCATTTTAATATGATGAAAAATTGTCCAAACAGAAAACGAAGCCACAGTTAATACTAGTTTTCTCTATATATTCACAAAAGCATTACAATTCTAACAGCAAAAATAACGTTTAAGTATTTTTGTGTTATTTTAATAATTTGTTCAGTGATCATATTTCAAAGTTAATTAAAGATTAAAAAATGACAGCTACACTATCACTTTTTGTCTTTCATTTGTGTGTTGGTACATGGCAAATCAGGTTAAAAATCACCTAATAGAGAACAGAGTTCAGATTTTCTAACCTTCAGCATTGCAGAATTACTAGACCTTGACTGCTACCACAAATCTGAAATTACCACCTTGCAGGTATGCACGTTTGGCTAACAATTTAAATTAGGTTTCTCAAATAGAGATTTAATTTAAAGAGGAGAGTTATTGTATGCTAATTAAACACCAAATCATTCCTAAAAAGGTATTTACTGAGTTTTAACAGCTGTGTAATAGAACATCTCTGTAGTTGCTCACCTTACATAAACAGGCTCTTAATAATCAATGGAAATTCAATTAAGGTTAAAAAGATCCTATGGAAGCTCAGTAAATTACATGTATATAAATGAGCATATAAGGCCCTTCATTTAAAGTGTTACTAGCAGTTTAATATCTTTCTTATATGTATTGAAATTTTATGATATGGTAATATTTTCTTTCTCCTTCTTTCCTTCCAAGGAATATAACTTCTCATTCCCTAAAATCTGCATATCTTTCCTTTTTCCTCCTTAGTCCTGGCTGACTGGTGATCAATATTCTTCTAAAATTACTCTGTTTTTTTTTTTTTTTTTTTTTTTTTTTGTTTTGTTTTTTTTTTTTTTGTTTTTTTTTTTTTTTGTTTGTTTGTTTGGTTTGGTTTGGTTTGGTTTGGTTTGGTTTTTTTTGTCGCCGATTCATTTATAAACTTTTAAACTATTTAATCTGAATCTAATGTTCTTCTGGGTTTTGTTTTTTTTTTTTTTTTTTTTTTTTTTTTTGGTTGTTCTTGTTGTTTATTTGTTTCCCTCTAGCTTCAATTAAGCATAACTCCAAAGAGCAATTTCTAATGCCATGCATCTAACAATGTGGTAAAACCTGAAGAGTAAGAATACTGCCTGTACATACATTTAACAGTTTTGGCAATCAGAATCCATCAGTACATTGCAGGTCAAGAAACAATAACTATTTTCCCCAGGAAAGGAAATTTTCTTTCTCTATTCAGAGATCAAATACCTGGATGCAATCAAAGACTGAAAACTGTAAAAATCTGATTTTCATTTTGTTTTAAAACAGAAAGGAAAAATGGAAGAGTCTGGAACAGGTCTGTTCCTTCACCTTTGAAATTCAGGGGATATTGCTTGAGCATTTCTGAGATTTTAGGTGGAGTTTGACATGAACGTCTGGTAGGATTGAGATTGCTTTTGAAATAAAAAACCCCCACACTTTTGAAGAGGTTTCTTTATATACTCAGGAAAATAAAGGAATGTAATAGTTCACTGAACTGGGTTGGAAACTGGGGTTTTGTTCTTTGGGGAACTCCTGACACCTGGAACTTTGTTTTCATTTTGAATTGAATCAAAATTCTACAGATTTGAAATTCAGGTTTTTGGGGGTTTTTTTATGCTGGAGACCTCTCTGCAGTGTGTACCTGAGAGGTGTCTTGGGGACTGGAGGAAGGAAAAGCACATCTTGGTTCTGTACCTTACTCTGCTGTTGCTATCACTTGTAGGACATCCCCTTGATCAAGGCCTTTATACTAGTTTCATAATGGATTTGAAGAGGAAAACAAAATGTATTTAGCAGATTTTTCACCAATGGGGGCTACCTTGGTGACTTGCATATGGAATGATTTTCATCTTGTAGAAGACTAGGAAATAGCAATGTTCTGCTCTGTACAGCTGGGTTTAAGCACTGTCTGGTATTTAAATACAGAATAATTGTTGAAATGTGAGTGTCAAAAGAGTGAGTGGGAAGACTAATTGCTGTTAGTAGACAGACTTTTATGTTGCATGATGGATGGAAATCTGTGTTGAATGAGTGAACAACTTTAGTGAAACACAATGTCTCTACAAATTCTTCATCCATTTCAAGAAAGGATCCCTTCCAAGAGCAGAGCATTTTCAAGAAGTCAATAGCCTATATTAAAATACTGAATGATTTCTCATTTAACTTGCTCCTTAATGATAAATTTTCAAACATAGGAATTAAAGAGAAAAAATTAACATTATAAAAATTGGAAAGGTAAACAAAATCTAATTTCAATTGGAAGAGTGAGAATTGAAATGTGAGTTCTCTTTCTCTTTTTTTGACAATGTAGCTGCTGCTTTGATTAAGATTTCATGAAGTATTTCTCCGTATGAATGAAGTCATGCAACCTCTTGAGAACTTTAACAAACAAAAATCAATGCAGAACAAACAGGCAGTTTATAATTTAGTAGGGTGCCCACAACACACACAAGACCAACAAAATAGGAAAATGAACCAGTGTTTAACTGCATATAGCTGTCAATCCTCCAGCTGAGAAGAACTCAGCCGGTTACCATACTTGGGTCAATGTTAAAATGCTGAAATCATCTTCTTTGAGAGCTGTTTTAAAGGAGAAAAATAAGTGTCTCTGTGTTGGTATTAAGGCTGTAAGACCGAATGAAACTAGAGTGGAAAAATGTTAGTTTGGAAAACAACTCCCTTCTCTCTGCTTGCACTGATTTCTTGAGCCTCTGAGTTATATGACTTTTAAAGCCCTAAAACATCTTTGCCACCTCTGGTTTGTGTCTGGAGATGGAATTTGAAGAGTAAAATCCCACAAGAAAGCTCTATTTGAAGCACTTCCAAACCAATCTGGAAAAAAGCGTAACTTCAGAGAGTTCAGGATAGCATTTCATAAACATCAAAACATTTTTGTTCTGTTTGCTGACAACTTACTCTAAGTGATTTGAGGTTAAGTCTTCAACAGTAGTAACTTAGAGAAATACTAGCATCAAACTGTGTGCAATATTTTGGGTGCTGTGCATGAGGAAACAAGAATAAGCCCACAGAGGTACATTTCTATCTCAAGTAATCTGTGACATCAGTCTGTGGTCAATTAAAACAAATATGCATATGTTGAATTCATTATTTGTAAGAATCATCTTATGTGAGTATTTCTGGTTTATATTAAAATATTTTGAACCCAAGCTTAGTTGGGGGTTGATATAAAATGCTGAGAATAAAATAATTACAAAAGTAAGCACAGAAAGCATGTATAGATTTAGGAAATCCCCATTTGTTTGCTCATCAGAGAACTGTAAATACTAGATGCCTGGACGACTTTATTTTTCCCTATAGACATACAAGTTATATATATAAAAGTGGAAAACTGCTACATTTGCAAAAGAATAGCTATATATGAACATTTTAACAATGTTTAAGATGCCATAATCCTGAAACTAACCTATAGAGGTATAATTTTGTACAAGGATTTCCTGCAGCTCATTTAAGTTGTATAAGCACTTCTTTCCTGCTGTTATTCTGTCCTGGTATTATCCGTCTTCTAAACCCAACATTGAATTTAAGGCTTTGTTGTCCTCTATGCTGTCAGTTTCCTGTTGCTCTTGTTCCTCTTCTTTTTTGTATAATGTGGAACACATTTTTTGGGTTAACTTTTAAACTATTGACTTCATCCTTATTTTAAGTTAAAGGACTTGAGTCTGTTCATTCCTAATTCACTGTTGGATTACATGGACTTCAGGGTGTGTGAATTGCATTTAAAGTAAATTTTGATTTTCATTTCTAGATTTTCATATTCAGAGTACTGAAATTTTAGCATAGCTATCTAAACTGTGCTGAAATTACTCTCTCCTCCTTTCCCTTTTTTTGAATCATTGATTGTAACTTTGTTGATAAATTAACATTCTGTCTTGGATGGATGGATGGATGGATGGATGGATGGATGGATGGATGGATGGATGGATGGATATAAAATCAGGTGAAACATTTTAAAGAGATTTAAATTGCTGTGACTCCCTTTCACCATGGATTCACCAAACAATGCAGAGTTGCAGCACCTAAATATTGGTCCCACTTCTTCCAGTACCTGTCCTTGTGGCTGAAGCACAAATTCCTACTGAAAGTGCAATAACAGGAATTCATGAAAGCAAGACAGTTACTGAAATAATCATATAACTGGAACTAAAATAAATCAAATTAATAAAACATTTTTCGTTAGTATGCTTAAACCTAAACTTTTACAATTTGTTAATGAAGAAAAATTATATCTAATGTGGAAAAAACAAGCTTGTATATTTATATAGTTTGGTACAATATATGCAGAGATAAGAAATAAGATATTTTAATCCATTGCAATTTTTAATATATTGGATATAATTTTATGATCAAATCATCAAATACTTGCACCATATCATCTCCAAAAGTGCAATTTTTTTTCCTATTGAAAGTTTTCTAATATTACTACAAACCCAGAGTTTGGGGAAAATGAGTAGAAGCATTATTGTATCCTTTGGTTTGTAACTATCTCAATGAATACTTCACTCAGGTCATTAAAAACATGGTAAGACATGCCCTTACTGACTAACCAAGAAAAAACTTCTTTTTTAAGCACCCACAATTGCTCTCTAGAACCCTTAATTAAGTGCCTAAATTATTTCTCTCTCAAAAGGATGAAGCACCTGTGTCCCTGACATGTCAGCAATATTTGCTTTCTGCCAAGCCCTGTCTTTGGTTTTACCACTGGAAAGAGAAATCTCTTTGTTGTGTCTGTTTTTACCTTGTGTGTTTAATAATTAGAAAAGGGCCTTAAACATATTTTTTAACTACACATTAAAATGTATCACTAAATTTCTGGAAAAAATTAATAGTGCTCATAACTTTCAGCTGTACAAATCTAAGCTTCCAAATTGCACTGAGATAACTTCATAAATATAACATGACAAAAGTGTTATTTCAAAAGCAGTGGGAGTTACAGCTACACACATATTTTGAAATCAAGCCAGTGTTACTTAAGTGCCTAAATGTGAATTTAGAACTCTACCTTTAGGCATCTGAAATCTGTGGCCACATCTATTTTAAAACATCCGCTAACATCAGGAGGAGTAATTCATGCTCATTTGAGGTCTGAATTTAAATTTCTCAGCTTTGGGTTTCCCCTTTTCTTCCCCATCTCCCACAGTTTTGCTTAATACTTCAATCCACCTACCTCAGCTCATTTTAAAATAGTGTATGAATTAACAAATAATAGGCAAATTAATGTTAATATCCCCTTTTATCTGAATACTGCTTCTGTGACTAAATATTGTTTCCTCTGAATTTAAAGATAAAAGAATTGAGCCTAGATACAAATAATGACAAAAAATGGAAGTTCTTCAGCTGTTTATTTATTTTAGGAAATAGTTGGAAAGGGGTATTCACTTCATCTTTTGTTGAACTTCTGTAATAAAAACTTTGGAGTCTTCTATCTGAAAACAAGTTGGACCCTTGTTTCAACTCTTCTGGATAGAAGCCAAGAGAGGTGAGAGTTGGAAGAAAAACAATATGTAGATTAGTTTTTGTATATATATATATATTATATATATATATATATATATCTGTATATGGTGTTTTAGTCCACCTCCAACCTATTTAAGGCTTTCTACAGAAAGGAAAGAGAGAAAAACATGTTTTTTTAAAGTTTTTCTTCCTCCTGAAATTGCATGAAAGGAAAGGAATAAATCCATCTACATGAAACTGCACTTTAGTGTCCAGAGCATTCACTGCAAGTTGGGAATTTTCACTTCCAGTTATTTGTCCTTGTACATTTTCTATTCTGTACATTTTTCAGTATAAAATGTGCCAGAAAACACTGAGATATATGTTGAAAAAGAAAAATAGGAGCTTGTTGCTCAGGTGAAAGAAAATATTCTAGGATTTGGCTAACAAATGAGTGTTGGCAGTCTTGAGTGAGATGAACTGCTCTTATACTCAGTAAGAGATTCCAGAGTTCTAGTAAATAAAATACGCTTTACGAAAATACAGTTGTTTGATTACTTTGGAACAAACACCCCATTTGACTTGTAAAAAAACCCTTCCTTTTGTGTGTGAATCTTGAGGATATCAAACAAAATATCCTTCAAGAACATCCAGAATATATGGCTACACAATATTGCAGTAATTGCTGCTTTTGTTTTGATGCCCCACATTTCTCTATAGTATCTGTGATTTCAACATGATTAAAAATAATTTTAATTTTTTTCCCAGCACTTCTCTCTCTCTTCCTCACTCCCTCCCTCCCTCCCTCAAAAATATTCTACAGCACTATTTCAACATATTCTAGGATCAACAATAAAATAGTGATCAGACAGCTAATTTTGCTGATAAAGTTATTATATCTTTAATTATTATGACTTGTTCAAACAAGATGTCATTAAAACGAACATTCAAATGCATTCTTCCTTTCACATGAGTACTGCCAAATAAAATTGTGTTGAATTACACAGTTTCAGTCTTGGCAAAATTATACAAATGTAATGCAATGTATAGCTTTTTATATCATGCGTTAATTTTTTAAAATGACAGTTAAATAATTAAATTGGAATGTTAACAGCAGAGGTTCTTTCTCCTGAGAAAATTACATTGCCGTTAATCTCGCTTCTTTCTGATGTTTTACTTACAGTGTTATCAGAGGTCTAAAATCCAAAGCTGAGTAAGGAGCTTTAATTTTAACTTTGTACATTTTAGGGCAATACAAATTCAAGATGTTGCTCTAAAGTTCATCATAATTATGTCACATAACATTGAGATTTTTATAATGCACTTTATTTAATGGCTCAGTGAATTCTGCACCAGTGTGGAGTAGAGTTGCATACACAATACACACTTTCATATAATTCTGTCCAATTTTAAGATATTTGAAGCTCTGAAGACCTGGAAAGCTTTGTTTTGTTTTTAATATAGGTCATTGCAAAGAAAAATATTGTCTGTCTGTCAAAATTTACATAGTGATGATACATCTTACCTAAATGAAGAATTAGTAAGGAGCTAAAAATATAAGGCAATTCTTTTAATTTTATTTTTTGTTCACGAAAATAACTTGGCCTAATTAAGGTTTATTTTGAGAAATAAATTGCACAGCAGTAACAATGCTCTGTATAAATATTTACTTGTACAAGATGCTTTTCACTGTGGCTGTGTTTTATAGGCCATGCAGGAATTAGTTCAACCAACAGTGAAATGTCATCACCTCTAGAGTAAAATGTGGCAGTTGTTTAACAATGTACATAAATGATACAAAACAGTATACAGTGAATTCAAGGTATTTAAATACTTTATTTAGTTGCAACTGTAGAGAATACTTAAGCTGGCATAATGTATTTACTCAGTTTGGACTTTGTCCAGGATGCTGCAGTTAACAATTTTAGCTCTTGTGAAATGTGCCAAGGGATATCTAATTAGCCCACTTGGTCAGCATCTTAGATTTATGTATGGTGCATAGATAATACCACCAGCAGCATCTCAGTACAGCATTGATTCAGTGTGGAGCCAGAGTGAAGAATACCACCTACTGAGTGACCAACACCACTTCCTACAACAGCTGGGTTTTCCTTGGAGGTCTTCCATCCCAATTACACAGCAGGCCCAATCTTGCTTAGTTTATGAGATCTGACAAGATCAAAGCCCAAGGTGGTATAGCTACAGACTTATATTGTCTTGCGTATTTGGCTTGCTAGCAAATTTATGTCAAATACATGTATCAAATGATTTCTAGTCAGATGCATTATTGTTGTGTTCATGAATGTATGAAGGAAAGAGGAAAAAAATACTTATTCCAAAGCTAAAAAACCAAAAATTGTATCTACACACACACACACACACATATATATATATGTTTGAAAGAGTCACAAAACCTACCTTTATCTTCTTCACCCAAAGAGACTCTTCAAGTCTATTCTTTGCATCAGAATTGAGGAAAGAGTGACAATTTCTATTAAGTGTTTGTAAAATTGTTTTAATGCACTTGTAAATTTTCTTTTGACCAGTCTGCTTTTCAACTCACTTTAAAATAACTTTTCAAAGCATCAGAACTGTCAGAAATGCAAACCAGCTTGGTAGTTTAAGTGTATGTCCTTTTACACATTTGTTTCTTCTGGAATTAATTCAGATTTTATTAGTCTTCCAATACACTGCCAAATGAACAGAAGGAAACATTACTCACTTTCCCTCATAATATCCATCAGAAGGCTGTGCTGTAAGCAAAGTCCACTGATGCTCTATCATGTTTTTTTAGTTTATAGGTGTGGTTGAGGACATTATAGCAATTCCACCCACAGGTAATTGAGTACCAGTTATTGACTCACTTCAGTACAATTTTCTCCTGTGTCCAAAGAGGTGGACCTCGGTCTATCGTGTGCAGTTACTACATGTCTGTCTCTTCTAAGGAGAATATATTGGAGCATATACTCTTGTGCAAGTGTATGTGTGTGTGCAATGCACACAGCTCATGGAGTCTGGAAAGCACCAGTAGCCTGTCTATTCAGGAGTACAGGAGATTTTTGCTAAGTAACCTCTCATGTGGTCAACCTCATCCTGCAGCCCCAGCTAACATATCTGGGGCCTATATTCACAGAACTGAATTTTTATTTTTCCATCTCCTCTTCCACCTGCTTGAATCTTCTGGGAAAGTCAAAGACAAAATTACATCCATCTGGTATTTCCCAGCCTCATCAAAGAAAACAATCAGTTAACAAAATGATTGGTAATACACTTAGCATTTCACAATAGTGCCCTTTCTTGTATATATCAATATACATTTTCACTTTCCCCTGTAGGATTTGCAGGTGACAGTTTCACTACCTTGATTTATATAATTTTTATCTCCCTAATTACCTGCCTACTCCCAAAGTCTGCTTATAATTCTTAATTGTTTACAAGTAACTGAAATGAACTAGTGTTGAAGTTTTTCTGTTCATTGTTTTTTCCTTGTGGCAATGAAAACTGACTGAGAGAGTGCTTTGGTATTTCTTTTCAACCTTGAACAGCATACTAATAGGCAGGTGGATTGACAGGTAGACTGATATTGGCAGGGCTAGGGGAAGGGAAAAATTGCTTGACATAGCCTGTCTTTATGGCATGTGCACAGGGATCTCCAAAGTAAGGTATGCATAAGTACCAGATCCTTTCATTTAAGTCTTACTGACTCTTGACTTTTGCTTTAGTATTTATTGCTGACAAAATACACATACGATGCAGAATTTCAATTTTCGTTCTTAATGAAGAAAATATCAGGACACTTCAAATCATCTGCTACTCTCTTAGTACCCTCTTTGTCTCAGAAGATTTAAAAAATGTGTACAGCTATCATAAAAATTGGTTTGTTTTTAGATCCAAAATTCAGCTATGTGTAGAATGGTAATTTTACTTATATTGTATAGTAATAAGTCACTGTCCCTTTCTGTTGCCACTATGTGGCAGATATGCATTTGTTCATGTTATAGAAACTGTGCATAATACGTTTCAGATTAGCATTTTTTGCCAAGTTTAAAAAGCTACTTTTCAAGTGGTAAGGTTTTGGGTTTTGAGTTTGTTTTTTTTTTTTTTTTTTTTTTTTTTTTTTAGTGTTTTAATGCAAATGTTTATTTTCAAAAACTCACAACAATCCCAAGCACTGGAAAATTATTCTTTAGCTCAAATTTATTTTTTTCCTCTTCTTCAGTCTGCATACTCAGTTTAAAAATCCTCTTTTTCTAGTTCAGAAAGCTGAGATATGAGAGTAAGAGGTGATTGAGAATCTGAATGCTCAACAGCATAGGCCATAAAGTATCTTTGTTGGCACTTGTGAACTGAACTGGGACAGCACAGCTGGATCTGAACATTAATCCCTCAATAATTGATGATTAATCTATTAAAGTTTAATGGAGAGTTGATAAGTAATGGTCTGGCTGCCATGTCATTTGATTGTAAATATAGCAAGTTGCCTGGAAATGTGTTTTTTTTTTTTTTTTCCTTCAGAAGCAAACACAGAGGAAGGAGAAAGAAGGAAAGAGAAAGCTAATTGGAAGGAGGAAACATGTCTGTGACAAAAGTTTGGGTCAAGGAACCTGTCTGCACCGTGGCAAACACAAAGCACTGGTGGCAGTCAGAGAATCACTCACACAGGCAGACTTCTCATGCAAACTGCTTCATTCCAATTCTATTCAACACAATTCAGGTCTAGTGCACTCCGTAGGTTACCTGAGAATATTAGATTGAGCATGTTTTACCCTTTTAAAGCACATTTTCGAAGCAGTAGACAGAGTTTTAGACAGGAAGAAAGCCTAACCCCAAACCACTAACAAAACCAAACCCTTTTTAATAGGTAAGTTTAGTTCTGTATTCTTTGAGATACTGTAGGAGGTGGAGGATTGCACGTCAGTGTGAAGTAGCACTGTCTCAGTATGCTATCAAAGAGCTGTACTTGATGATGAAAGCACATTTCAGGACATCTTAGGCAACATGTAGCATGAAAACCACTTTTAGCACAATCAGATGACATTTTTCATTGATCTGTGGCCTCACATGTGTGGCCATTACACTCTGTTGTGGCCTTAAGTCTCTTTCCAGACAGAAGAACATGGCTTGCTCAAGTGTGAAATTCACCAGTATGAACGAGACCAGAATCTTCCATCACTTTTAATTTTATCTCCTACGAGTCATCTACCGTTAGGAAGTGGGAAGTAGGACCATGTACCCATTCCTGTGGCAAACCACCAACAAATACATTTGTATTTGAGTAGTTGTCACACTGGATGTTATAAGATAATTTAGAATGTGTTTATCTGTCTGGCATCTTGTCTAATGTAATTGTGTTTGATCCCTTTCACCTGATGTTGCTCACTATTAGGCTGTAAGGTGGGTGGGGTACCTGGATAGGGTAGGATGCCTGACACCCAAGATAGCTGAAGAAACCGATTCTTAGAGTATGCAAGTGAATGACTCATGTTTGAGGTGATGCATGATTCGAATATTTCTGTTCAGAAACATAATTTCTACTTATATACCTTTAAACTATGAAGGAAGCATTTGTTATCCATCTTCACTTTCATCACTTTGAGGGAAAATATCTTATAGGAAAAAACACAGTACTGATGTGTAGCCGTATTATAGATACCAGTGGAAAGTTACTTGAATTAAAATAATTTTTTAAACTCAACTATGCTTTGCTTTCCTCTTTTTTTTAATTTAATGACATTCTTGATGCATTATAAAGTTCTATTTAGCAATGTCTGAAAAAAGTTATGCTATGAAAATTATGGAGAGTTAAAACAATATTTCCAACTGCAATAGAGTGACCTGGAGTTGCTGGGCTGATAGAGCTGTTCACCATATTACTTCTTACTATATTTTAAAAGACACAGTGGTAGGTTTTAAATCAAGAAAATTAATAAGAAAACAATTCCATTCTCCTTCATTTTAAAAAATAATTGTTCATTTGATACATGGACATAGCAGTCAATAAAGAACACATAATCTTTGGTTTGCTGAAGCAATTTTATATGGTTTTATAATTTTATAATATGTCAATTATACATAGAATGAGTATGTGATAGTGCCAAAAGTATTTTAAATGTACAATTTAGCATGAAAAATATTGTAAATTATGCGTGATTTTATCTCTAAATGCTGCTAGGACAATTGAGAAGTCTGAATGAAAAGCAAATCCAGCTGAAATATGACAGATTAGGTTATGATGAAAGCATGAGCCTAAGTAAATATCATGTGATTTAAAAGATTACCTTTTAATAAAAACAAATATTTTTAAAGATACACATAATTCAGAAAGGAAGAAAGGATTATTAATGTATATTTATATCTAAATGCACTGGAGAAGAATTTTTTAAAGCCTATATGGACATGATTGCCATACATGTAGGGAAAAAGAGGTGCAGTGCCAGTTTTGCTGCTGTAACTGAGCAATGTCAAGTGCCAAGGTCTGTTTCATGTGTCTCAAGAGGTAGAGAATTTCTTTTTCTATTTATCATATACCTCAGCATATCTTAACGTAGAAAGTAAAAAAGATGTTTGACTTGTAAAAGTGTAATTGTAAGTGGACATAATAACACATTTTTAGGCAATGATTCAAAGAAATACTACTCAGTTAAACAAAAACAAAGCTCTAGAATAGAATGTCACCTTGGTATGATAGACAAACACATGTATATTCACCCTGGCTTCAGATATACCAGAGCATTTACCTTGTAAAGAAACCAAACCAAACCAAACCATAAAACCAACTCTGTGCTTGTAACTGAAAGCTGGTGAAAGCATTCCAGGCCCTCCTTAATAAAGCACAGGTGGGTGTAGCTGTACCATTGGTTAAAGGCTGGACATTTTGTGTACTCCTCTCCCAGCACATTTTAGCAAGCCTAAGTATAGTACCAGGCACACAGTTACCTGTTCCTATCACTCTTTATAACTCAGGCCATGCCAGCAGTGATTCCGACTCCTTTTTGGGCTCATTTGCAACATTCAGCCTCAGGGCAACCAATGGGCTGTTCAAGAGACTGAGTCCAAGACATATTTAGGCTTACTTGGGAATTTCATGCAGTCTGTGTTTCAGCCATGTCTTCAAATCTCTTTTTTACTCCTGTTGAGTCAAATAGTAATAAAAGTTTTATTCATGAAATGGAGAGCTGGAAGGCTTTGTTTTAATCTTGCAGAAATATTACATCAAGATGGTGGCTGTGTGAGTGGAACAATAATAGAAGCACAAAACTTGATTTACAGAGAGGAGGCCAGGGATGGATTTTTGGAAGCAAGCTTACCAATTCAGGAATACATTGGGATTTGGGTTTTTTTTAACCTCAAATCTTATATGTAAACACCAAAACCAACAGGTTAGATTGGATAGGCACTGGATAGGCATCAAACATCTTATTTCCATCTGACCAGTAATTTTCTATTCTTTAATTATTGTATTTTATGATATCTAGTTTGTATGTCATGATTCTCATCTTATGAAGCAAGCAGTAGCTACACAAGTTGCATAATACTAATCATATTTAAAAATCATATAAAGTCTTCATACTTGGAAATTGTTGCTTTTGCAACAATTTGTTCCAAAAGGAAAGGTAATTGTATTACAGACTAGCTTGAAAAAGTCTGCAATAAAAATCAGTCAAAGGCCAACCAGATTCAGATGCCACTGCTGGAAACACAAAATCTATAAACTGGCATCTGGGTTCTCCTGCCAAGCTTGTCCCCTGAGTAGTTAAATTGTCTGGCTCCTGTGCATGAATTGACAGGGCAAACAAACCAGAGAGGCCTATGTTTGACATCAGCAGCAACACAATAATGTCAGATCCATCTTCAATGGAGTATGAAGACTTCTCAACTCTCACTGATCACCTGTGAGACTGAAAAAAATTCTGAATTTCACATATGTTTGATTTTTGGCCTCCCATGTTCTACCATGTTCTAAAATTGTTCTTGTAATGAAACAGTTGAGCCTTCATATGGATTTCACTAACCTTTCTTTTTTTCTTTTTTTTTTAAGAGTTGCTGTTGTTGCATTTTGTGTGCCAAAGATAATGGAAAAGTATATAGTTCTTTATAAAGAACTATAAAGTTCTGCAGAACTGAAATTTGGATGTTTGAAATTTTTACATTTGAAATTCATCAGTGTCATAAAAATACCAGCCCTCTCAAATATGAAAGTAGATAAAATTTCTGAGACCTACTGTTAAAGGAGGTTTAGATGAGACAAGAAAAAGATACATCTAATTTCTTTACAATGAGGATAGAATTTCTTGTTTTTCATGTATGAGTAGTGACATGCTTCCAGAACTTTGGCCAGAAGTTCCCCGTGACGTATACAGTCACAGAGCTGGACTTTCCCATGGGAAACCTCTGTATTAGAAGCCATTCTACAGAAGCAGAACATTAATTTTTCCTACAGGTAGTTTCATAGCCTTTCTCATACAAATTAAAATTTTGAGAGGGAAAAAAATTGCCTTTCAATCATTAACATCACAGTGGAAAGGAGAAAGCTTCCTTCTAACATGGTGAAAATGGCAGTGTCAGCAGTTAGAGTCTGAAGGTTTTATAGCTGGCCAGGATTTGTTTATGTCTTCTCTACCACAGGAAGACTTTTTCAGAACATCAATTCTCTGGCCACAAAGAACCATCTAATAATTTCAGCTCATATCTTTTCATGAGTATTATCTTTGATGACTTTTATTTTTTTCTTCAGCCAGTCCTTCCATGTCTAAATTTATCCTAATTGATAGAGCCCTCCTGTGTTCATTCTTTCTTTTCCTAGGACAATGATCCCAGCTCTCTTGCTTTCCTGCTACAATATAGGCTTGATTCTCCTCGTTGTTGTGCATTCTGAGTTCTGGCTTGAATTCCATTGCCCTGAATGTGCATGGCATGAATAGATACCAACATTTCAGATGAGATCTCCATAGTGCTGTGTACAAGCACATTAATGTTTACCCATCCAAGAATACATCAGCTTTTTATTCACTTTTATTTCGCCCTACAGTAGACCAGGTTCATGTTGTGATGGGTAAACAGCCACTGGTCTTTTTCCTCATTAGATAAGCTTGATAGGTCCTTTTTCTATAGCACATATTCCTGTTAAACCCTAAAGGTGAGGTTCATGTTCTATGAATATTTGAATTTCATCCTTTTCCCCTTACTCTCCAATCTTCTGCATTTGCCAGGCAGAGGAACAGAGCAATGCAAGTGTTCTGCCTTCAGACAGATCATCCTCTGAGTAAACCATGTTTTCTCAATTTGTATCACCAGCTGTTTGTGGAAAAAAAATATTGTCTCTACCAAAATATTTTATAGAGCATCCAAGCAGCTCAATCAGAAGGCTAGTCTTAGGTTTGTCACCATTTGATCCAATAATTTCCCCGTCAGTAAAATTTACTGCTGTCTGCCTTATAGCTTTTATCCTGTTTTTTTAGTATCTCCCAGCTTCCCTAGATAATTAATAATTTCTGGTATAACAGAAGATTCCATATTTAACTAAGTTCTTATTTAAATATCATGAAGACAGGGATAAAAGGAAGTGATTTAAAGTTATTTTGTTGACTGAAGAAAATTCTTTTTCTTTACAAGAGGAAAATTAGTATAATAGCAGAGATAGCTTATTTAATTTAATTTAACTTTTCTCTGACTAGACACTTAAGGTCTATATTCTGGTGTCTGATCAAGCACTGTTTTATTGCATTCATCTTTGCTGCAATTATTTTCTGAGGCTGCATGCAATAAAGGTTCTCTTCAGCATTCCATGGTTTTCAAGAGAAAGTGGCAGTATGAATGTCTGTTATGTGTCAAGAGCCCTTCAGAAGAGGCAAGCCCTTAAGATGGAGGCTACTTAAAAGTGAGGGTTACATGCTTTTCCTGTCAAAGAAAAAATGATGACATTTAAGTATTTGAAAATAAGTAAATGGAGTAAGTAAATTAAATTTAAGGGAATTTCAGTAAGTTTCATTGAATCAAAATTCTTTTTCTTTTCCCTTGGGGGAGAAAGAAAAGCTAGTTAAAGAAAGTAGTATAATTGTTTGCATTTGAAAAGAGTTTCAGAGTGCCACTTGTGACAGGTTTTACAGTACAGACTTTGGTAAAGAGTACAGTATTACCTAGAATAAGCCATCTGTTTCTCAAGTACACTTTTTAAAATTTTAACCAAATTATGTGATAATGAAAGAAAAATTATGTATAAGAAATATCTGAGAATTATCATTGATGTGATTCCAGTACTTCAGCACATTATGCTCATTTCATGCTGGATATTTAATACCATTTGTGTAACCACATTAGAGCAAACTGTGCACGTTCACTATATATATTACACCAGCCTTAAAATATGGCTCTTCATGGTTTTTTAAAGTGGGCTGTAATGAAGGGGGAGTGATACAGATGGAGATGAGTTATATCATGGCAGGATATGTTTCAGCATGTCCAATAGTAAAGGGATATAAAAATTTATATCATTAGCTGTGAACTTTTTGAAGCCAGGACTTGTTCTTGATACACTATGAAAACCCAGGTACATTTAAGGAACCATATAAATGTATCAGGATAGAATGGGTTAGGTTGGGGCTCTTTTCCCTTCACTTTTTATCTGTATTGATATCCTTAAACTACTTTCTTGCTAAAGCATTCAGAAGAGTTCCAGTCTTAGCATTTATATACTAAGGTATTAAGGGCTCTACTAATCTACCTTGTGAAATATCTGATTTGTTTAGCGTCAGTGCACAGAAGCACAAGAGAGTTAACACAGGGCTCTCATTTAAGTTTTACAACTTGTGACAACACAAAGCACCTCTCAGCTGTTAATACACTGTGGGGCTTTAAACCTCATGCATTTTGCAAATATGACCTGAAAACAAAATTCTGCTTCTTATAAGTTTAAATACTCAGTTTCTTTCAAATTTGTAAGTTAAAAATAACTAGAATTTTGTTTCAAATATTAATGACAAACGCTTGCCCAACAGACCTTAGAAATTGCTTGTTTTACATGTAAAATGTAAGCTGTTTGCTAATGTTAATGTTCACTTATTAATTTATTTTTATTGAAAAGTTAAGATGTTAGGATTTTCACAATTTATGCAGACATAATTCCTCATAATTTTAACTTAAATACTTTTTTTGTGTGTTTTGGGTTTTATCAAATTATTTTTTCTAAAATTGTGAAAATAGGACCGTAATAAATAAAATTAGGAGTGTAAATGAATGAATATCTTCCTCAGATACCTGATATTAAGTGTCTAGTTGAAAAAAAATACAGGCTAAAAATTTTAAAGGTCCTTTTAATCCAAACTATTAAAAGTACAATGGTGAAAAGAATCATGAGGTTCAATTTTCAGATAGTTTAGGATGTGATTTAGTTAAAGACCAAAGAGCATGCAATTATTCAATGCACTAGCTTATTTTATATAAGCAATGATTGGGCCATGAAAAATTTCTCTGGGCTTACTCCAGGAAACTTCTCAGCTATATGTAAAAAATGCGCAACAGTTGCACAACCCATTTTCCCTATGGTTTCTATCTCCAAAGAAGGTAGAAAAATTTATTGTCTTATATCTGAAAGTTGCCAAGCATACCTTCCTTTGGGAATCATCTTCATCACTGTAATTCTTAGAAGCTCAAGTCATGGGCCAATACTCCCTGGTGCTAGTCACTGTACAAACAAATTATGTATAGCTGTGTTTTTTCTATAATGCCAGCCAAGACCAAATTAATGAAAAGAAACAACTGTAGCTGTATCTGCTGCAGACTAAAAGCCAGAATACTAACATCATTAGTCTTCTGCATGAATTACAGCATGAAATAAGTAAAATTTTGCATTGAATTGAGGAGTTTAGAAGATCTAGTTTCTAGACAACAGAGCAGAGTGGCAATTTTTACATCTTAGCTTTGGTATATGCTACCTTGAATTTTATGGCTTCTATCAGTGCTGCTTTTTCAGGTTTCTTTGAGTAACTGTAACTTTCTGGGTAGCTTGATAGATGAATGCATGCTAATTTTCCCTGAATGTCCTGGCAGCTTTAGAGAGGAACCACTTAAGCCTCTGAAGCCACTATCCTGCCCTGCTCCCTGGTGGAGGGAGTAGAGAAGGTGTACCCAGGAAGTCAGCCTTAGCTAGTCAGATTATGCATAGCAGTTCATGGTTCATACATTTGTGATGAAGCACAAGATGACATCTGATGTCATCTTTAAAATGCAGGTTAAGGTCATTTGAAAGAAAGCTGTAAAGCATTACTTAAGAAAGGCTCTGTGCTCTCCCAGAGTTTATAATCATGAAAAGAAATCAGAACAAAAGCATAAAAAGATTGAATTATAGCAGGTAATTAAAACAAAATGCTTGCTGTGCTAGTCTTGTCTGCCACTCCTACTCAGCCAGAGTGATAGTTTATTTAATAAGCAGTCTTACTGAAATGGGTTGGTTAGCCATTGAGTCAGGGCAATTCTATAGGAGGAAGCAGCAGAATCCAGTAGGTGATGAGTAAAATGTAATGCTTAATCCTTATAGCTTGCTAACAATTGAGCCTTTGGCTACATCCAAATGTGCTCAAATATATTTTGGAAAATATTTATATATTTTCTATCAGCTTGCTGCTCTTTTTCCCCTTCCTGCTAAAACGGTTGACTTGCATAGTCTGCAGAGGTCTTTCACTCAGACACACAATGACTACTTAGTTTCCTTTCTCCCTTTTCCATTGGGTGGATGTGAGAAGCTACCAGGCCACAGGTAGACTTAGAATGGGCTTTAAAAGTTTTGTAAATGTGAAATGCATGAAGCTGTCATCTCCAAGCAGACACATAGGTAAGTACACAAGCATTACTTTCAGTACAGATACATGTTTGGAAACAAAGGCCTTAACCAATGGGTTCCTGCAGATAAATTCTTCAGGGCACAAAGATGTCTAATAGGTTCTTGTACATAGATAAGAGCAAACACATTTATTGTGAACTGTCTGCCCTCTTATCCAACGTTATATCTGAGATGCTTGTGCAGCTGTAATTGTCTCCTCACCACTGATGTATTTTTTAAGTGCAAAAGTGCAACTCCCATAATGTTAATTGGGAAAATAAAGAAACTGTGTTGAATTGCATGCACAAACTCCATCATGTCTTCTGAAAACTGTCAAAGTCAGCAATGTCATATTTCATAGCAGTGGACAGAAAACAGATTTCAAGACATTAGTAAAATAAATGTCATCATTTTCCCTCTAGGAAATAACTCTACCATCATGAAAAAGAAAAGGGAAGTTTTGTTGGCTAAGGAATGCTTCAAATTTGCATTGAAAAATAAGAGCATTTAATGCAGATGACTAGAGTTTTGTGTAATAAAAGCTTCTCTCAGGTAAATTTTATGAAAAAAAGAACTGTGAGAAGTCATAACAATAATATGTACCCTTCAATACATTTTGTTCAGTGAATGTGTAAGTGCCTTTGAATCATTTATGCATACATGCAGGAAACTGATAAATTTTGAACAAATTTAATTGAAATCACCCTTGGAGTGAGTCTGAAGGAAGGATTAAATTTAATGGTCTCACAATGTGTAGTACTGTAGAACTCCACTGCCAACTCTGAAGTCTATATTTTTTCCCAATAAAAGATTCTACACCTCAATCAGCACATGAATGTGAATTTAATCACATCTCAGAATGAAAATCACTTCGCTTTTGCAGTAATGAGACTGAAGGAAGATATTGAGACAGACAAATCACAAAGTTTGGTTTCACTTTAATGCTGTCATACTAGGACACAGAATTTTTTTCCCATATTATTTTAAGTGAGTTGTTGCCTTGGATCTCGAGCAAAATGTCAAGGCACTATTTAAAAAATGTGAATGGGGATAAACAATATAGGCAAATTTTGGTGTGTCATTGAACCTGCAGTCCTTTTCAGTAGAGTGTCCTGGTTGTATCTGGGTGCAGATACATCTTCAAACATTCATCATCATCATCATCATCATCATCATCATCATCATCATCATCATCATCATCATCATCATCATCATCATCATCATTGTAGTATACATAATTTAAAGATGCATGCTCTTATCCTATATCTGTCATTTCTGGCAGCAATGATGGCTTGTAGCAGGGTGTTGTAGTTGAGTATTGTATCCCCACTTCTATTAGAGCACAGCAGAATCCAATTAGTATTTTATTGTTACAGGAGATATATATTCTTTTATTTTCTTATTGCCCTTCTGAAGTATTTCTAACTCTGTTGTGCTTCTGAACCAGTTCCTGAGTGATTACTTTAAAATAAACTTCTCATAGCTAACTGGATTCCAGTCTCTGATGTCCAGTATCAAACCCTGTAATCCAGTCCACAAAAGAACTGTGGAAGCATAGAGGAAGCTGATGTCTGTGAGAAATGTGCTCTGGCCATTTAGATAGTCTGTGCTCTGAGCTCTGGATTTTATGCAACAGCTAACTACTCTGCTAAATTAGATTGTAGTTGTGGGGAGCACCAAAAGAGCAATTTTTGCTCTCTAATGTAACTATACCTCAACTTCTCTTGTGTGAAATCAAAATAGCAGTCCCAGTTCTTTGCAAAAGTATTGTGAAGATAAATTAATTAATCTATGCCAAATTAAGATAAATTAATTTATGTGGTGAGGAATGCCATGGAAAATGCTCATGAGGAAAGTAATAATTCTATATTCAAGAAGGGCTTGAGTTAAAGCTGTGTGAAGAATTGATTTTTCACTTCATTAGCTGACCTGAAAAATTGTGGAAAAAATCAATTTTGGACCAACCTGAAATGATTTTCTCTCATTTTTCTCACGGGAACATAAAGATAGGAAGTAATATGTAAGTTGTATCTCAAATAAAATATGATGTGTCTGGAAATAAAAAAATTCATTGTAATCGTAACTATTCATATCTTTTTACCAAATTGCAGGTAGATATTTGAAGGAAATCATCCCTTCCAGACTAATTATTGAGAGTTTATTTTGTAAATAGACTAGCAAGGGTTAGGTTTCTTTGTTTGTTTACTTGTTTGTTTGTTTAAGCCCCTATCCCTCTTTTGCTGGTCATACATGATCATACTTCAGGATCTTCTGCTTTATTCTTCACAATTTTAAATATTCCTGCTTCACCTTTTCAGTCTACTTCAACATGGATGTATTGTTTAAGCCGTTGCCTGTTCTCCTTCCCAACCACTGATGATGGGAGTCACTTCAGTGTAAATCATTCAGTGTGCATTAGATAGGTGCCAACACTGTGATGAGTTCCCAGCACCATGGCAGTAAAGGGGCTTCATACATTGTAAAACAACACCTACTAAGCTGATGGCACATAGCAATTGCACTACACAACCATGGATGGGAACAGTCTTGTACACTAACCTGTGAGGTGGTTGGTCAACCAAGTAGCTCTGTCAGGGAGAATTTGGTGTGCCACCCATTTCTGGATGACGCATCTGTATGTTCTCTATATCCCATCCAGTTAACAGTGTGGACAAGCAAAAGAACTTGGGGCATTTTCAGTCTGGAAAAGCTCAACCTGAGGCTGATTTTATGCTCTCTCACTAGTAAAAGACTGTAGTTTCAATTAAGTAGTGTAAATATAATGAAAAGTATGCTTTAAACAGTGAGTGGGTAAACCAAAACTCTAGATATTTGCCATTAAATAAACACTATTTTAAAATGTTGCCAATGACTATGTAAGCTATACTGCCAGAATACATGTTAGGGAGATGTAATGAAGCAGCACAGGTAACGCCACTCAAGAACTCAAAAGAAAATATCTCTATATCCTAATGTGTTTTCTTTCCGTGGTTGGTTATGAGAACTTCTGGAGTCTTGCTAGCTTCTTTTCAAATTATATACCAGCATCACAAACTTTGTTCCTCTGCTTTTTGGTACAAGAGAATTTTTGTTCTAATAATTGTAAATATAAGGGCCTCAGTATGAGGTTCTCCACTGAGTGGAAGGGAACACATTTTAAGATCTTCTTTAATAACCTTATTGCACTGGTACTAGTGTTTACACATATCACACATAAAATATATAAAAATAAGGTTGTCATACAGTTGCCTGTATGTGTGCCCACTTTTCGTCAGTACTCTCCTCATTTATAGCAGTGTTTTGCAACAGGCAAATTAGTAGCTGTTTGGATTTTATCCTTTAGCATTACTTGCAAAGAGAATGGAAGATTTAAATAATCCTTCCATGTATGCATTTCTTTTTGAGAACTCCTCTTGATAGCGTTCTCTGCATCATTGATCAATTGGAACTATGGCACTTACAAATGTTGATTGGGTTTAACTCACCAAGTAGTGATGAACAGCTGTGAAAAACACTGTTGAGCACCTCCACTTTGGCATTCTTGGTACACAAGAATCCTTGAAACAAGAAATCACATTCACTTTGAGTGGCAGAATCTGTGCAGAATCTGTATAATCTTTCAGTCTACCAAATTACCACACCTGTTATCCTCATAATCAGGTCTACATAACCTCCTCCCTGCCCCAGTGCCAGAGACAGCACCAGTGTGTTGTGTAATCTGTGTGGTCTTCACAGATCGGAGAGCCACAGTTCAACTGTAAGTCCTAAACTTTATTTTCATTGCAAGTGTTTGTCCACAGACAGCTCACTTGAGGTGAAATTAATTTAAATTCTAAATATTTAAATTTCAAACTGAATGCAGGCTGCATGTTAGAGTCTGAACCCAATTCATCCTATTCCCTACAGCTCTAAGATACGCAAGAGAACAGATGATTCTCTGTGTAATGGCATGAAAGAATTAATGGGAAAGTATTTTTCCACTGGTCTGGAATCCAGAGAAGAATTCGAAGGATTATACTTATATCAATATTGAGTTGACTTTACTGTCCTTCAGTTGAACTGAAGAGGCAAAGGACTACCTTGACTGAGCTCTGACTTACTTTAGGATAATAAACAAATTCAATAAACAAAAGTTATCAGTTACCTGCATTGACATTCACTGAGATGGAGTTCAGAGATTTTACTATATCCATGTCTTTTTTTTTCCCTCAAAAAGATGAACTGGAGAAACCTTAAAATGAAGAACTGCTGAGAAAGGTTTTAGAGCAAACTGTTTATATGAATTATAATATATTACTAGGATAAGCGGAATTAATCAAAGAGTTCTAAAGGAACTTACATTTTAAACACAAATGCTACTGATATGAGCTATTGATTTCATAGATAGAACAGAATATTACAAGAAAAGAAGGTGCCAAGGTTGAGGCCAGTCCTCAAAAATAACTCCAAAAAGAGAATTCAAGGATCTTTTGATCAATATCCAGAATGAAAAACATGAACTTCTGATTTTCATAGAGGTGAATTGGTAAGCAGAAAAATGTCCATAAACCATATATTAGAAGATGGTGGATGGGGGAGTGAGGACAAATATCTCTGTTGCCTGGTTTATCATTTCAGAGACAGGATATAGGTAAAGGTAAGTAAAAGTGAGTAAGTAAAGGTCTGTATATCTGTTGGGGGGCGGGGGGGTCATTCCTCTGTGTCTCAGGTGTCAGAAATGATTAGTCTCTATAAAGCTTTAAAATAATTAAATAAAAGGTAAATACTAACTAACTAATACTAACTAAAAGGTAAATACTTGACTAGCCTGTGATTGGTTCTGGGGATTCTCTCCAAATCAGTCAGACATCCTAATGTAGATGAACAATCGTGACGTTCAATGAAGAAGAGGTGTGAACATATACATACATAGTTTTGTGCTGGAAATTGTGTTGATAGCTAGGATATTTTTGTTACTGTTGAGCAGTGCTGGCCCAGAGTAAAGGCCTTTTCTTCTACTCACCAGGGAGGATGCTGGGGGTACACAGGAAGGTGGGAGGGGACACAGCAGGGACAGCTGACTCCAGCTAACCCAAGGGACATTCCACACCATATGGCATCATGTGCAGCACATAAATCTGGAGGAAGAAGAAGGCAGGAGGACCATTCAGGATGATGGTAGCTGTGCTCTCAAGCCTTGGAGCTATGGTGTGCTGGACCCCTGCTCTCTGTGAGATGGCTGAACACCTGCCTGCCCATGGGAAGTAGAATGAACACCTTGTCTTGCTTTGCTTGTGCGCTTTTGCATTCCCTATTATACTGCCTTTATCTCAATGCACAAATTTTCTAACTTTTACCCTTCTGATTCTCTCCCTCACGCCACCAGGAAGAAATGAGAGTATGACTGTGGAAATTTTGGTTGCCAGCTGGAATTAAACCAAAACAATGGACTGAGGGAAATTGCTGTCTGCTGATAGAGCAAAACCTGTGAAAAATCCTGAGAAATCTCCCACAGATTATGTGACTACAAAGGAGAAAATAAATGTCCTAAATTTTAGAGTTGTGAATCTATCCAGCTCATGCAGAAAACAAATTATGATTACAAGGGAGAGCACAAAGAATTTGGGAAAAAAAGTGAAAATTAATGCTGAAACTGTTACAAAGCACCCCAAACTTTGCAGACCAATGCAATTATGTAATTTCACATACTGCAAATAAATTCTCAGTGTTTCAGGTTTCCCACTAGCTCTACTCTCAAGCCACTCAATTCATAAGCCAGACATACTGTTTTCAAAACTAGCTAGTTGGAACTTTATGGCTTGCTGAATAGATTCAGAAAACCATCCTGTATAAAGTTCCTTTATCCCTAATGTCATTTAACTTTTATGCAATGCTTTTCTACAAAGTCAATCCAGTACGTGAGTTCCAACAGAGAACACTAATTGTCTGTGAGCTAGCATTTACACAAATAATTATAATAAAAAAATTAGGTGGTGGTTTACTGAAGGTTATAATGGGATAAGTTGAAAGAACCTCAGAATTGCCTTTAATTGGTTTCAGGAATAACCATCTTAGCAGACTCACTTCTCTTTATTTGAGTCACTGACTTAGAGTTGGAAAAACTGACTTGCACTGGCAGGCTGACTTTGACTGCCAGTATAAATAGTTTTGGCCTTGTTTTAGACTACCTTACACTTTCTTTGCCTTGGGAGCCCTTTCAGGTGACAAATACTAATGAGACTGAGGAACATATTTAACACTTACCCTGGCACATTTCTTATGAAACTGTTAGAGACAAGGTCTATTTATGAGCTCTTTGAAGAAACATTCTACTGATTCTCACATTTTTTAAAGCATCCCGTCATAATCATAGAATCGATATTTTGGGTTGGAAAGGACCTTAAAGACCAGCTAGTTCCCACTCTCCTGCCATGGGCAGGGACATCTTACCCATACTTAGTGCATATTAGACTTGTATCAATTTATTTTCTTTTTCATTTGAATTTTTAAGTATTTGGTTCTCGTGGCCTTCATATGCTTAACACTAAGCTTTAATTAATATCATACCTTATGAAACCACAATTCTAGTAATTTCCATGCAAGAAACAATAACACATAAATTATATCTTGAAGCATGGTAGCATTTTATTTGTATATTTTAAAGAGAAACAGCTGTAGATCTTTTAACTTAGCATTGTAATAAAATAGAATTTTTTGCACTTTTTTCCGGCTTCACAGGAAAAATCATAGGAGAAGCTGACAAGTCAAAAGTACTTGCATGATCTTGTATCCTTCCTTATGACAGACATCTAGAAATTTTTAGGAAAAAGAATAGAACATTATTCATCAAGAGCTACTAAACTTTTTGTTTGGGCCTCATGGACTGTTTTCTTTGAAAAGCCACTTTCAGCATGAAAAGGCCTCATCAAATAAATAAACAAAGCCAACTGTAGCTTTCTTATGTTTTTGAAGTCTAAACATACTTAAAGGAAGTTTAATCTTATATTCTGAAAAAGGAATCTGTCATGAAGTGTGAGGTCTGAAGGATATCTTGAAACAGGAAAGGAAGTGTCACAGGTTTGCAGAGGAGATTTCTTTCAGGGAGAAGGTTGCGGGATCGGTGCTTTTACTCTAAATCCGTGATCTTTTCAGTAGTGCATATGTTTTGTATAACCACAAATACACTTTTTTATTCTTCTACTAGTATCCAGACATCTTTTCTCTTGCATTATGCTCTTTTATATTCTTCTCTGTGATTCCAACCTTTGTTACAATTTATAGCATAAAGTTGTTTTTCTTTCTCCTTGTGGGACCTTTTAAGGTTTGTTTATCCCTTTCTCTGTCTCCTTGGCATTATACTGGTGTATGTACACACTCACCTCATAATATAGCTGTCCACTTGTGCAGTCCTCCCAACGCAATGAAATCAAATCAAACCTTTCACCCTACTGCCTCACTCAAGGCAATAAACTGTATCTGCAGTGTACTTGACAGAAAGAAAATCAAGTCTACTCTTTTTATGGGGAAACTTAGTCTAGGTGATACACTTGCTACAAAAGAAGCTCTTGTCTCTAGAAACTAAATTACTCTGAAATCACAGTAGTAATTTTCCCCCCACCCATGCCCTTGCACAATTAACGACCATATCCAACATGAAAGGGTGGGTGGGGTTAGAAGGCATTCTTGCAAAATTCCCATGAAAAATAATTCATACAAAACTACCCAGTCTTGAAGCAGCAGATGAAAAGTATTCACTCTGGATAGGTCCTTTGGGGTTTTTTTCCTCAAGTTTTTGGGGGGTTTTGTTTGTTTGTTTTTTGTTCATTTGTCGAGTGATTTGTTTTTTTCCCCTTCTTAAGTTGCCCTTTGTGGTCATGCCTTGGGCTTGTGTTAAAAAACTGAGAACTTAGCTTTTGCAGATTCATTTTTACATTACAGTAGCAGATACTGTTATAAACACAGTTGCCCTCTGAGGGGTTACTGAGCCCAGCAGAAAAAGTGCAGCTAGTACAGAAACACAGTAAATTCCAAATGCATTACTTCTTCCCCTTTCCAAATACAAAACATTCAGCTACATCAGATTCTTTGATTTTTGATAACAGGGCTCGGTTTCTAAATGCAATATGCCCCAGGTTAGTTTGTAAGTTTTCTTGGCCTGTGATCAGGAGCACACCTGACAGATGCAGACTACCTCTCCTGTCACCTTCATGTAATCCTTCATGTTTTGTATCAAAGAATTCCTCCAGCAGTTGAAAGCAAATTTATCCTCAAAGGTATTTATGACAAATACAATAATTCCTTTTAATGCAGAGACTGTTTAATCCACCAACCTATTAAGTACAGTATACCTCCAGCAAACAACCATTACTTCTCATTAACATATTGCACTTAAAAATACAATTAATCCTTTAATAGGAACCTAAAATACATGGTTTCCTCTATGCAGCACCTCTCCAGATAATAATCTGCAGAAAGTGGTATCCAAAAGTTAATTAAAAGCAAAGTGTTCTTACATACTAGGCTTCCTGTTCAGACACACAATGGCTTGATGTTATTGGTGCTTTCACTGATTAAAAGGATTTACAATACATAGTTTTGGGAAAGAAGCTCTATAATTGCTGCTAATTGCCTTCATTTTTAGATGCTTGGATATATTTCACATGGATCTTGTTTAACTGTGCTAGATATTTTCCAAGCATATATATTAAACTTTTCCTTTTATTAATTTAAAAACTAACTACAAGTTTCTTTTTTCCTTACCTATTACTCCACAAACTATTTTGGTAGAGTGCTTTTTCATAGCCAATGATAATTACACTTAAATAGAGAATAAAAATAACTTTTTGATTAAATTTACAGGCCTATGGCTCAGAAAATATGGTTTCTATTCTCACTTGCACAATGGATTTTCTGTGTCATTGAGCAAGACACAGCTACTTTTCTCCATCTTTTACTGAAGAGTGTTTGCTTTTCCAAATATATTTTTCTGTCTAATTGGAGCTAATAAAAAAAAGTGAAAAAATGTTGTTAGAAAGGTATACTGTGAAAAAAATGAATATTGAAGCAATCATATGAATCAAATGGGTATAATTATTATAAATTCTAAATAAAATATTTTATTTATTGAGGTAACCTGACTCAGCATCTTCTGGCTTCTTGAAGCAGAGAACATTGTTTTGCTAAGTTCCCATTTACAATTAAGCTTCCTTCTGGTCTTTTGGCCTCCCTCTTAGACTGGACTAGGGCAAATAAAACTTGATACTGAAGCAGTTCCTTGTGGTCTGTCCTAGAAGATAATTCCAGGTGTTGAAAGGCCTGCTTTTTAACCATAAGTCTCTCTGGTTGGAAACAGAAACCTGACCCAAGCTCTATCAAGTGCAGTGTATACTACTCAGCAAGAAAGTGGATGCTGGAGATTCAATTCTGTTCTGCTGAAGTTATTTTATTATGACCATAATGAACACATGACATCAGGATCTGGAGGGATTGTGTGGGTTTCCCCCTGGGGAAAATTCCTCCAGTAAGATGATTCTCAAAGGGCCCATTTCACAGGGGAGTTACACTAATAGGTGGTGTCTTGCACTCTGTACTTGAATTTCAGACTCATATCCTGAGCAGTTTTGCCAATGATGATAGACCCCAGCACGACTTTACCAAGTACACAGAACAGGAATGGATCTGAGATATGGAACAACTGATGCTGAGAACCCAAGGCCCGAGCTGGATAGGTGTCTTGGGGAAGGTTATTCAGACTGGGTCTAGTCTGTCTCCTGCACTGGAAATCTCCTGGAAGCTGAAGGATATTGGGTGCTTTCT
Organism: Muscicapa striata striata; assembly: GCA_030060385.1. Taxonomy (NCBI): domain Eukaryota; kingdom Metazoa; phylum Chordata; class Aves; order Passeriformes; family Muscicapidae; genus Muscicapa; species Muscicapa striata. The sequence goes on along the minus strand of JAREIS010000165.1, from coordinate 8,133,528 downwards.
TAGAGTGAATATTCCAAATTAGTTTGATTTGAGATGTGTAGTCTGCGAGCTCTGAGCCTGCTCTGTGTCATGGAGGTTAGAGAATTTGACTCAAGCATATTTTTGATAGTAGATAGAAAAAGACAAAAAATGCCTAATATCAATGTGCACTTTTTCATTGTAATTTGTTTTCCTAAGAAAATTCTAGAATGCCTTCAGGGTACCTACACTTTGCTGTCTGTAATATTAAAAAAAAAAATCAGAAACATGCACAACTTTCTCAATTATAGTTATTCATAATAATATTGAGAATTCAAGGTAGACGTCAGCAATTAAATGTTATTTCTTCTGATTAATAACATCACAACTGTCTTCTGGCTTTATTTTTGTTAATTTTGGTTCTGAGAAGCCAATAATATTCAAATGCATTATGTTCTTTAGCAATCTATCTTCTATTATGAAAATGGTCTCATAGCAGCAAACATCCTAAACTCTGAAAGTTTTTTATGCCAGTAGGCAGGTCTATATGAAAAGTGCATGGTTAGCTGATTTGGCTTTCATGTTTTACAAAGCTTCCCCGAAAACCTTCAATATTTGGCAAGATCTTCCACCATTTAACAGGTTTCAGGACATGTTTCTTAAAACATGTTTTCACCTGTTTCAAGGCTTTAAATTTTTTAACATGTGTACTACAACTTCTCAGAGACACAACTTGTAAATTAAATTTAATGCAATTTCTGAAATGATCAGGAAGCAAAACATAGAATTTCAAAACATATGAAGAAAACATACCTAAGTACAAATTTTAATACGTTTCCATGATAAGTAGCTGATGTCCACAAGTTTCACAGAATACAAAGGGAAATATATCCAAATGAGACAGTTGAAGATTCTAGTTGAAATGAATCTTATTTAACTAAGAATTGGCCCAACCATGCTTTATAGTCCTGTACATTTTTTTATCATCAACATTATAAACTCCTCATGTTTAACAAATTTGTTTCCACCTATGCAATGTAATAATACTATTCCACTTTTGATTTTATAGAAGGAACACACAGATACTAATTCATATCTGATTTAAGTGAACATGTTCATGCTAGTTGAGGTATTCAGTTAGATTTCAGTCTCTCCAGCTAAGTTACCTGAGTGAGAATACTTTTTGTAAAGGTGTTGATGTGGGAGGTTTTCCCTTTAGCAATTTTACATACAAATTAGATAAATGTGTGTCTGGAAAAAAATATATCAAGAAATAACCTCATAAGTGATTTTGGAACTAAAAATCTTTGGCAATAACTGTTGACTATGAATCTGTACTATCTGTACTAGTAGAAGTTACTGACAGGCAAAATATCTATATTTTTTCATTAAGTTGAAGTGGAAAAAAATATTTATGTAAGAAATGTGCCACTTAATCACTTCTTCATATTTATGACCTGTAAATTTCCAGTATTTGCAAACATTGCAATTAAACGAATAACACTGTAGTCTTTGCTTGAACAAAGGCTTTTGTGTTTTTTGCATTTTTTATATTTTTATTGAGTTTTCAATTAAAAAAAAAAATCTTAGCTAAGTCCTTGTGATTTGACTCATGCATGACTTTTACCTTCAGTGTAAAATTGAAGGTGGGGAATAAGATCAGACTCAGGGATTGTCACACTTTGTCTTAATTTGTGAGCATATTTTTGTAGATTTCTCAATTTGATGTTTCCTTTTTATCAAAGGGGTTGCATACTCATCCCCCTACTACAGTGTCAAGTAAGACTTATATTCTCATCTTGACATTTAATAGTGCATATATAGGTTTTTTTCCTTCTTTTTTTTTTATTCTGAAAAAAGAGGAAATATATACCATGAAAAGAGAAAGGGCAATTTTTTTTTTTTTTTGGTTGTGAAGAAATATGGTTAAAAACTATTTGTAAAGTTAAAAGTCTTGTTTTGTAATCACATTTGGTCTAGGTTCTCTTAAAAACTATCCTAAAAGTCACAGAGGTATCTAAACTCATAATGTACAAGTAGATAACCAATTAGAGATTTTTTAAAATAGGGCTGTGTAGCTCCTACTCATTTTAAAGTTCTTGCAATAAAGGTTCACAGATGAATCTTGTGGTGAGGAAGAAGAGATGTCATTTATATCCTTTTATATCAGTCAAATCCAAGTAATTTTCTCCCAGAAATCTATATAACAATTGTTTAGAATGATGTAGAACAAGACAGGAAGACTGATCTATAGGACCCAGTAGTTCTACAGTGATATTGCAATGCATTAAGGCTTACAAACAGACAGACTTGCCTTTTAGAGGGGATTCGTCTTGCTGTGTGTCAGTTGTGAAAGTTCAGCAGTTAATTCATGAGCAGATTCTGGTATTGACAGAAAGTCACAAAACTAAGAGAAAAGTATTGTCAAATCTTCACTTCTTTAGAAGGAGCAATTTCACTGTTGTATCTTCCTACATATTTTCTCACACTTTGATCTTCTCCCTTCCTTCCCTTTGGATTTCCTCCTCTTCATCCACAACTTCTTTAAGGTTTTTTCATATTTTATCAAGAAAATATCTTATTTTTGCATCTCACTAAAGCTATTTAATTTTTTTGTTGTTGCAGAATGAAACTGGTGGCTCATTTTTAGCTTTTCAATCTTAGATTCTAAGTGCTTAACTATAACTTTGGCAGTCAATCCTTCTCTGTAATACTTTAATTAATTTTGTTTATTGATGCAGACCTGCATCTGTACTCAGCAGCATTACAACTAATGACCAACTTGAAAGTTTCTGGAGACATGATTGAGTGGGAGCACAATGGTCTGTGAAGTTATGATTTTTAGCCAAAGGAAAAGGGATTCTCCATTCTTGCCAAACCTGAGACTTCAAACACAATCTAGTCTACATAACTGAATATAAGTGTTCCATGTTGTGGAAGAGATAGGTTGAAGATGAGTGGCTGATGGAAAATCCAGATTGTACATGTGGGTTATCTGGAATTTAGGAGATATGCATCTGTAAAACCACTTTCCACCTTCCTCTGGATCTTGCTATAAACACACACAGCTGCTCTGGTCATGTCTTCAACAAACAACTGAAGAACAGAGAGCTTGCTCTGAGGTATTTAGGGCTATATGAATCACACCAGTAATTTAGAACACATCCCAGTTTTTCAAGTGAAAATTTCTAGTTAGGAGCCTTGAGATTCCTCCAGAGGCAAGCAGGAGAGAACTGGGAAAAGATAAAATGGGAAGGAAGAATAGACATGTGGCAGAAAGGCTATTGTTTATATCTCTTACAAGCTGGTGAGAACTAGGAGGTGGAAGATGAGAATACCAGTGTTCTAAAAGGAAAGGAGAATCAAAGACTTTAGGAGCAAGGGAATACCCTGTGACAATTTAAAGGCAGTCATTTTTTGTAAGGAGTATGGTGCATGAGGCAGAAGAAGAAATGAGAAAATCTCTGTGTCAATGAACGTTTTCCAAATCACTTGTGTCAGAGAAGGAAATGAACAATGGATGTTCAGGCAAGTAGAATTGTTCTCATCGAATAGGTGTGGAATTCAGGAATAGCAGCAATGCTCAGACAAAGGCAGCTTTCCTGTTTAAACAGAAATAGGTCTGGCAAAGACAATATTGCTGTTCACATGGATATTCCCCTTTGAGGATTTGTTGAGTTTATTGTTCTAAGTATGGAGTTTTGCATTTGCCATTAATGGTTTACATGTGGCTTTTTTCTCCAACTTGACAAGACCATTTCAAATTCTAATCCTGTCCTCCAATGTCTTCACATCTGTCAGAGTCTGGAGTCATCTGTAGATTTAATAGACTTACCCTCTATGCTATCATCCACCATTGAATGAAAATATTGAATCATATTAAATTAAAGACAGGCTCCTGAAGAGCCCAATTTGATAAATCTCTCCATTCTGACAGTGAGCCACTGATAATTATTGTCTATGTGGTTTTCTAACCAGTTAGGCTCACCAAACAGCAGTATCATCTAGTTTATATTTCCATGGCTTATGAAAATGTCATGTGCAACAATGTAAAAAGCCTTACTAAAGTCAGCATGTGTCACATACTTTCCCTCATCCACAAGTCCTGTTAACTTTCATAAAAAGAAATTAGATTGGTTTGACATGTTTTGTTCTTAATGAATCTTTGTGGGCTGCTTTTCACCTTCTTATTTTTAAGGCACTTAGAAATGTTTTATATTTTTTCTTGCTGTTTTCCAGAAATCAGAGGTTTTTTTACCTTTGTTTACTTATTTTGACAAGTTTGCTGACAATGTTTATGTTAATATACCTGAGAATAAGGCTCATATTTTGTGGTGCTACCCAAAATAGAAGGCCTTTATCCAGAAGAGACTTCTCATACATATGTGTCTGTACTTGTAAATGTATCTGTGCTGGTTTTGGCTGCCATACAGTTAATTTTCTTTGTAGTGGCTAGCAGAGGACTAAGTTTTGGAGTTATGTTGAGAACAGTGTTGAGAACACAGAGAGGACTACTCCATTGCTGAGCAGTATTTAAAGAGACTCAAGACATTTTCTTTTCTCACCCCACCCAAGTGAGGAGGCTTGGGGAGCACAAGGAGTTGGGAGGGGACACAGCTGGGACAGCTGACCCCAGGTGATGAAGGGGTTATCTCAGACCATATGTTGTCATGCTCAGCATATAAATGGAGGGAGGGAGACATATAGGAAGGCAGGGGGATATATTTAGGGGGATGGCATTTGTCTTCCTGAGTCACCATGACACACAAGAGAGCCCTGCTGTCCTGGAGGTGGATGAACATCTGCCTGCCCATGACAAATAGTGAATGAAAATCTTGTTTTGCTTTGTTTGTGTGCATGGCTTTGTTTTATCTATTAAACTCCCTTTATCTCAGCCCACAGGTTCTCTCACTTTTACTCTTCTGATTCTCTTCTCCACCCCACTGGGGGAAGGGAGCAAGCAGTTGTGTTAGTTGCCACATGGCTAAACCACACCACCATCCAATGCCCTCTTTGCTACTTCCATATTTCCCACCATCTAGTTTCTTCTCTATTACGTCTTTCTGATAGTTCAAGGTTGTCAGAATGAAAGCATATCTCTCTATCCACCTTGCAAAAGTTTCTGGGTGCTTTTGATGGTTTTCACACCCTTTATTTTCACAGATGGGACCATTAACAGAACAAAAAGAAAGCTGTGTCCTTGCTCTCCTAGTTGTTTTTTTTTTTTTTTCCCTCTGTCTCTCTTCCTCTTGAAACTGATGCTTTAGACAGATTGGTGCATTTCAGTTCAGACAGCTTTATGTTTGTCTTATGTGGGAACAAGTTGGTTTATAGGACAGAATCAATACTAGAGCACTAGAGAAAAATGTGTAAATTGCACACTTCTTCCCTCTCAGCTTGTGTGACATTAGAATCCATTATCTGTACTGAGTTTTCAACAGCTCTCTTAAGTGATCCCACTGAAGAGTAAAAGAGTAGTAACCTTTCTCCCCTGGAACCCTTGAAAGACATTAATTTACCAGTATTTGGTATTAGTTTTCTAGAGAAAATAAGTGGTGTACATGGCTATGAAACTTGTATGACTATGTCTTATCTCTGTTTTTAACACGCTGCTAAAAGGTCTTATTCTTGTCAAGGGCAACTGCAGTTTTGAAAACAGACTATTGCAAGGGGGACACAGTCTACATGCCACCATAAAAATATATTTCAGATAGCAGAAGTTGGAATTCTGAGAAAACATAGTTGAAATTAACATTGATATTTAAAAATATTATTGTATGTTTTACAGAGAATAAAATAAATTGCAGTACATGCTTTAGTAGGTATTTAGGAGATCTAGTAGGTATTTTGATAAAAAAGATATTTTGACAGAAAAGGAGACAGAAGTAAGAAATTGCTTTTCTTGTTATGGTTATGGAGTCTGCATAATTTTGAGTATACACATATGAACAATGATCAAGTTAAGCAAGAGAGGCAAATCACCTCCCAGCATCTTAGCAACTATATCTAAGTTTTGGTGGTGTATTATCAGCAATAGTTCAGCTTGCTGTTGGGGTAGTTGAGTTTATATATTTGGACAATCAGGCAGGTATGTGGCACAATCTTAAGTGGTCCCACAGTCATTTGGTCACGATTAATCCTGTGACCACCTGCAAATAATCCTCTATACTGTGGGTAGAGGATGCCCCTGGGAAACATGGTCACACAGCCAAGCAAAGGCCCATCTTCGCCCTAAGAAGTGAATGGGAGGACATAATAACTGTACATGTGTTTTTCCCAAGAAATCTGTGCAAATGAAATTCATGGTCCAATTCAGAGACTGATAAATTTATGTTGCTTATCGATAGGCCCACTGCCATTGTATAAATGATAATAACATCATAATGGTATGAAAATTTAATTTTTTGCTGATAATTTTACTATTCATTCTTGAAAACTTGTTTTGTTTTTAGATCTGCTAGGCTGGGTGCAATCCATTCATGTTTCTACATGTTGATACTCTAATTACCAGAAGTTGCACATTAAGAGACTTACATTGTACAAAGACAATATATTATATTGTCATATTAGTGCAGTCTGAGCCATTAACTGAGATGCCAAAAGATATCTTCTCTCATGTTATTTCTTATTCAGTTGGGAATACTTTGAACAAGCAGCTACATGCTTTGTTCAGTTCTCATTCCACACTTTCCCAAAAAAAAGAGAAAATTACTTACTCCGGTCATAGATTTATTCCATATTCCTGTAGTCAGCTAATGAATAAACAAGCAATAAAAAAAAAAAAAAACAAAAAAAAACAGCACCTCGCTCCCCCAAACACCAACAGCCAACAATAAATAAAAGAAAATTTGCTGAAAACCTTCAAGAAAGAAAAAATCCCAACCATTGACTATGGTAAATGAACAATAATTTTCACAGCTACTCTTACAGGTATATTACATTTAGTTATATTACAACATCCACTTGCTTTCTTCCATTTTGAAAATTCTGATATTGGTGCTACTTTCTGGGAGTAGAAATAGCTGGAGATCATGGTCAGCTCTATGATAACAGCAAATATTCATCACTAAACTCACATCAGATATAAAGTTTCTCATGAAGGTATAAAATTTTTTTATATATTTTGGTTTATAGCCATGTGGAAGTCTATCTGGAATCTGTAGTTGGTGTGAGCATTATCAGTAGTTTTCCTGAATGAGAATGTTATTAAAGCCCATCAATCTCAATCAGAGCTGGTGAATTTTGTTGCAGCTCCTGACTTTTCTCTACCATCATCTGTATCTGAATTGGTTCCGAGAAAGAAGCCAAAAAGGGATTTTATCTAAATAGAGAAACTGGTGAGACTTTGGAGACTACAACACTCACTAGTTATCTGTTTCCATTTAGTTCTAACCACAGACAGAAAGTGGCATTTCAATGTAAAATAAGCTTGGCCAGCACTATGAATTGCTAGTGTGTTTAACTTACACACACTCCTTCTTTGCACATTTTTAAAGACAAATTTCAGTTGGTATACTCATTGCTTATGTAGCTGGTGTCCTTACAGTATATTGACACAGAACTTTTTAGTTTTACAAAAATAATATGAACTGTCAGCAACACAGGAATACATGATGAATATCAGAAACAATAGTTCTAAAAGGAGAATCTTATGTATGCAGCAACACAAGTTCCAATCCTCCCTACAGAGAAACCATGGAATCCAGCAGAGATATGCAAAAAATTAAGAAACTTCCTTTTTTTTTTTTATTTTATTTTTTTTGTTCATGTTGACCTCGGAAGAAAACATCTAACATCTGCAGTGGTACTGACAACAGGAGTTCAATAAATTCTATTGTGAAACTGAGTCATTGGCCAAGTGCTGGGTCGAGAGACTGACAAAAGGAACTGAGTGTGAGCACAAATGTATGCAGTGTCTAGGCATTGTGGATGTTTATATAACACAATAATATAGGAACTTTTGTTTATTTACTTGAAAGCAGAAAAAATGTGTAAAGTGCCTGAAAAGGAGAATGTATAGGGGAGTTTCAGGAAGTCATATCAATTCTTATTTAGGAAAAGAAAACTCAGATGGCAGAGTTCTTTCGTAATGTACTGCAAATTTTAAATCCAAAATTAGGTTTTTACCAGGATATATTGAGCCTTATTACAGTGACAGATCCAATGAAACATCAAATTGCCTCAGCAGAGTACAAGTGGATCTTCAAATTAGAATGGGAAAGATTTCCTAGTTGCAATTGCAGTCTTCATACAGTCTTGTGAACACATCCTGTTATTCCTCAAAGAATTTTCTTGGTTTTGACATAAAACCCAATATACCTGTTGAAATTCTCTGTCCCAATTTCATGCAGAATATTCTGTGACCTTTTTAGGACTTCAGGAAAAGACAAAAGCAGGCCATATAGATCTATAAAAGCATGTTAGATATCTGAGGACTTTCTATTTCATTTCAGGATTCTTCTAGGAATGCAGTTTTTAACTGCAGAGATATCAGGTTCACATAGATACATGTATATTCTCATCATCTTTTAAATTTAATTGTAATGGTGGAAAATCTGAACAAGTCAGAACAGTGAATAAAATGTATCAATGTACATGTGTGCTTGTACTGAGGGAGAAATAAGAATTTGTTAAGGTGCTGCTTCAGAAGGCAATAATCATTCTTGGTGACTTAAAATTTGAATGCTTTGAAAGCAGTTTTTGTTCCTCCATAAAGGAACAGGAAAAAACCCCTTTTGCTCCAATATTTTGAGCTCAGAAATATACTCATCCAGGAAGTGAACTGACAGTCACAAAATAGTTAAGACCAGTCACTTATACTTGTTGCGATCAAGTTTCAGTAAAAGAAAACAGAAGACATCAACATTTTTAAATCTCCTTGTATGCATACTTAGAGCTGCTTCATGTATTAATTTTTTTATTTTGTACTTATAATATGTTGGAGAGTATAGATGTTTTTGAGGCATGTTCTGTAACTATTTTTTTTAGCTCTGAATTAATATTTGTCAAAAGAAAAAAGAAACCAAAATTTCTAAGACTTTAAATACTATTTATGTCTGCTAGAGTGAGGGGTTTTTTTTAGAGTACTTGAGGTTTTCAAAACATCCCTAGCAGTAGGTGTTTCGACACTTGTGGGCCAGCAGTTCCTCACCTTAGAAGAATCCTAAGGTTTTGGAGGTAAGCAGTCAGGTGCAAAAAGAGAAGCATTATTATGTGAGAAACAATAGGGAAATTAATTGGATTTTTTAAATGAAAACCATATTTAGTTTTTAAAACAAAAATGTTTGTTATAATTATTAGTAGTATTACTACTGTGAAATAGCCAGTGAGAAAATATAATGAATTTGTGTAGAAACTACTAAGTATTTAGAACTTTGTCTCTGTTTTACAAGATTTCATTCTAATTTACTGTTATTTTTAAATTTCCTATAAAATTATTCTTGGAATACGTGTTTCAAAGATGAGACAACTCATAAATGAAAAGGTAAAATATATTTTGTAGTTTCCTGAGAAGGCTGTTCAGTTTTAGAACTACAACACATATATTAGAGATATGCTTTTTTTTCCTCTTTTGCTTTTAGTTTATGCATTTAAACTACTTTTTTTTTAAGGTTGGAATGTAAATGGAGGACGTTATGTAAGGAGAAAACATTATTGAATGTAGACAATAAGTAAGCTTGAAAGGATCATGGAAATCAGTGTCACACAAAGTAAAGCTGAAAAATACTGTGCACCCTCAGGCTTCATTTTCTGTGGCCTGGACAACCTCACCTGGGACCAGAATTTTGTATCTCCGAATAACATCTCAGCTAAACCAGCTTTTTTGACCTGCTGTATTTGAAAATGGGAGCTCAGATGAGATGCTGGTTGTTAATCACTGTCTTTGCCCTTGGAATATTAAATAAAATGCAATGGAAGAAGGGGAAGGAAGGACAGAGAGAGAGAGAAGGAAGCAATAGGAAGCATCTGTTCATTACAGTCCAATAAAAAAGAAGGAAAAAATTATTTAATAGATTTTTCACAAGAAGTGCTAGAAACAGAAATGAGATGGATTTATTCTAGCAATTAAATCTTATTTTAGCTTTGAACAAAACAAAACAGGAAATAAAATATGTGTGTATTTCAGCTGAGAACAAATGAACAAAAACTCCAGGTCCCAAATAGTTTAATGACTTATGTTTAAGCATTAAGGTTACCAAGTTAAAACCCAGAATGTCCACATATAAAAAAATGAAGTTCTTTCTCAAGTCCCATATTCAGTTATCTAGTTTTACAAGAAAAAATGGGGAGTGACTAACAATATTTTCCTGTGTAAAAATTAAAAATATATTTCTTTTCTTTTCAAAATGGATTGGGTTCTTAGTGTGTGCATACATTATAACTTGATAGAAAAAATCCTGAAGGATCATTTACAAAAAAGCATCTTTTTCCAAATTCTAAATTCAGAAATTAATAATGAGAGGAACTTCATCACAATATTTTAATAGAAAGAAAGAAAAACAGAAAAGCCAAAACACAAGTAGAGCACTATATCTTAAAGTTTGCTAATTAGTTTGGTACATTAAATAACCTAAGTCTGCTTGGGATGGCCAGGTGAACCTGTTCCCTCAGAGAACTTGAGCCATACTGTGAGGAGTAACAGAGAGAGAATTGATGATGTAACATATTTAAAAAGGAATTAACTAGAAGTAACAAGAATATCCCCAAAATAATTTGTCACTTATAATTTAGTCAGGTTTATCTACCTTCAGTAACTTATTAACCTTTTATAGCTGTCCTGTTTGTCACTTTGTTACTGTATTTCCAGTGTTTCTATATCTGTCCTACTAAAACCATAAACAATGATTTTAAAAGCAGGCTTCACCTGTAATGTGATATTCTTTATTTCCATTCTAGAAGAACCACCACAAAATGGTCTCTGCTCATCAGAAATTGTATTCAGAGAATGGACAGCTTCAACAGCCTCAATGACTGTAGGTTTCACTCTTGTTTGACTTCTTTGAATAAAGGATCAACTCTTCAGGAGACTAAATTTGAAATGTTTTTTCCCATACAGCATTGTTACATATAGCACTTTTCTTGTGTGTTTTAATCAACATTTTAGCATACAAAAGACAAAGATTTCAGTTTCATCATGAGAGACATTAAAATATTTGAACAAATGGTAAAAATTTTCTGCCATTTGAAGCATCACCACTTACACAGTTCTCTCAACTGCATAATTCTCTAACTGCAGTTTGTTTATATCTGAAGTGCACTATTACAGTCAAACCTCTTTGGGAATGAAAAGGGAAAAGAAAATGTAAATTTTTTGCTTAATAATAAACTGGAAATACAGAAGAGTAATATTTTAGTACTGGTACTTCTGTATCCTGGAGAGACAATTACTCCGTCTTGAAGAAGTTCTTGATCTTCAACTAGGAGCTTCTTGAGATTTTAGTTTTAATCAGCAAAGTGCTTTTGAGGAAAATATCCCAGTTCTCCCCACTCAACACTTGTTGATTCAGAACTCATGATCACCTCAAAGTAAGAAAAAGAAACCCAAACGCCCTCCACCTGCTGATGGGGGTTCAGCTGATGGCAACAAATTAGAGGTGTCCCAAAGTGAACTCCCCCAAAACGTGCTTGGTGTGGACACTGCCTCTTGAGGAGCTCTGCAGACCTGATCCTGCTGCTCTGTACTGCTTCCAGTCTCCCTCCCGTACCTGAACTCCAGCTCCAGTCCAAAGCAATGAAATGACACTTATATCCAACTCTTTCCACTTGTTTTTGGCAGCCTATTTTCATCTCTTTTAAAAGTCAGCTTCTCTTCTTCAGTTGGTCTCTCTGCTCGGTTTCTTGTCTGTTAGCAAGGCTACTTGACAGATGTTTGCTTCTCTTGAGATTTTTTATTTTAAAACACTATATAACCTTTGTATTAGTATCAGTCATAGAAACTGAAAACATAAATCACAAATTAATAACTGTGAATTGAAGTTGTGCACACACCGAAGTTTTCACAGTTCCTCCTTACTTTTTGCCATTTTTTGGGAAAAATGAAGTTGGAGAGAGAAAGGAAGAGAAATGTTTTTATGTGTGTGAAGACCTTTTCTACCATGAAAATAAAAATAAATATTAAAATAGGGAAACTAGTTAACATACAGGCTTTCTTTTAAAGTTTACCTAACAGTAGAAAAGACTAGGAAAACACCTGAAAATAATGAGAATAATAATAAATTTTTAAAATGCCATTTTAAATTAATAAGCTATAGTGGGACTTATGTATTTATTTATATTTTTATGTTAAAGATAAAAAAATTAATAAATTTTCTTCACATGCTCAACAATTATTTATTCAGTTCTGTGAATGCAATGATGTTAAAAGAGTATGAACTGATTGGGCATTTCCCCCCCCTTTTTTCCTCTTTCTACTTCCTGTCTAGAGAAACAATATATGCCACCAGGTTATCCAAATTACTTGGCTCTCTTCAGTGACTTGGTTTGGTAGATCAATTATCAGTGATTCAGCTTCTCAGTGCATAATGCACAAGACATACCTGCATTCGTTATGAGCTAACCTTTTCTCAGATGGATTTTGGTACCTGTAAGCTTTTCCATCAGAAAACAAAAAGAATTTTGTTGAAAGATCAACAAGTTTTCACAAATCTGAACACAGAACTTGTAAATTCTTCTGTGGTCCGTAATGGAAGTCTGAGCCCTTTGTTTGGCCTTGAATTGAAGCCAAACCCACAAGCTCTTCATACACTTAGAATTCTTTTGTTACTCTAGAAAGGAGGGGAAAAAAAAGCATTTGAGCTGTAAATGTGCAATCAATAGTTTTTTCTGTCACTGGGGAGAACTAGAGTGATATTTCTGCTGTGTCCTTGAACTGGAATGCTATGTCAGGTGCATCTGTTACTCTTCATTGGGTAGTCATTTGGCTTAAGCTCAAACTGGCAAACTTCTGAATTGATTCAAGACACCTTTTAAGTCTTGTAACACTTATTCCTGGTTTTACAAATCCACATATGAGAAGAAAAAGCCTTCATGTTTTGACTGCCTATGTGTTTTCAATGAATTTTACTTTTTACCTATTTCTTTGCCGCTGTTCATGCTTGAACATTGGCCTTTTGAATGGCTTCTCTTTAGATGATACTTGAGAACAAAAGAGAAAAGTACATTTTTAATGTTCATAATCTTGTTCCCTGAAAAAGCTGAAATACTTAGCATCTCTGTGATTTTGTTTCATGTTGACTTCTTACAATATTAAACTCAAATGTGTGATACCACCTTTTAAAACAGATTTTTTTTCCATTTAGCCCCTGAAAAATGACACATGCCTGAGTTTTGCCATGCTTAATATATAAATCCAAAGTAGTATGGATGGGAGTAGATGAGCTTTATTGACACCACAGGACTTGAGAATATCAAATGAAAACCAGGTGGATTTCGCTTTGAGAATGAGCTACTTGAAAAAACCTGTAAATTAAACAGCAGTAGACAGGGAAAAAGAACCAGTGAAGAAAACCACAGAAGAGATGAAAACCAGGAATAAATGAAAGTATGTTTCCTGCCTTTTGCACTGCTGTTGGCTCAGAAGGATGAATGATGGAAAAAACAATTGTATCTCGATATTAGTCTGTTTTCTATACTCTGACCTCTGTCTTCCAGGTGCAAGGATACAGGAGACAAAACACTCACTTCTCCCTTCTTACATTTTAACACTACCTTCAACAAAGACCTATGAACTCTTTATCTTTCCATAAAAGAGCCTCTGACCAGACAGCATGTGCAGAATGAGGTTCTGGATTACACTTGAATCTAATCTTTAAAAAAATTCTTTTGTAAGCTCAGTAGAATAGTGAAAGAAACAAATGAGAACTGAAAAACAAAGTTCTCAAAGTGGGAATCTCCACTATCCAGAGTCAGTATATTCCTCCTTTGGTTGAGGCTACCCTGACAGGTAATGTCTTCAGTAGTACTTGCAACAGTGTGGATCCTCACCTAAAAATTAAATGAAAAAATTTGCACTGAGAATTAATAAAATTAAAATATTTGACCAATTTTACAGTGGACATTAAATAAATTTCATATTTACATCACTTTCTATCTGTCATGCACTGCTCAATATTTTAATACTGACATTAAAAAAAAATTAAAGTATGACTTTACAGATGAAACATGATTTTTAGAAGTAGTTTCTGCCAAGACAGCTGTCCAGCAGTGTCTTTTTCCTAGCTAAACAAGAACTTCAAAAATTGCTTTCCTGTATTTTGGATATTTGCATCATGGCTCAAGATGCAATCACTCTGACCTCAGTGAAAACTTCATTCCATTAATTAGAAATTACAATAAAGCTTTTTGATATTTGGTAATTAATCTATATTTCTTTCTTTGCTATCGTACTTCCCTTTAAAGATTATGTATGTGCATGCTAACTTTTTTTCTTTTTACTGCCTGGTTGAATAATTTTATTCCTTCACAGTGAGAAGATTTGGAAATGGTTATCCATATGCAACCTTCCTTTTATGTGACCATAGATGGTGGGGTTTGAGTTCCTGATCTGTGCTGTCTTCAAAAAAGTAAAGCTACCTGTGTCTTCATGTGGAGGTGATCCTGGCACTAGAATCAGTGACAACAAGGTGACCTAGGCCACTGATTTCTCCTGAAATAAAACTGTGGCTACCAGTAACGAAAGTCTATCCTCTTCCTTTTGTTTAGTGGTTCCACTGGTAATAAAAATTGCACAACGATTAAGAGCAATGATTGTATCTGCTGTGCTCTGCATGGGTGCCTCTTCATGCATTAGTAATACAGGTATTCAATAAAATCCTCATCTGCTTTCAGCTGACAATTGTTTAACTTTTCTTTACACAGAGGCTCATGTTCTTTTTGCAGTTTGACAAAGCTTAATGGAGGTGTTGTGAAATGCTTTCATTGAATATCTTCTTTAATTATAGATGTCCTGCATGACAAGTTCTTCTTTAGCATATGTTTCTTCACTCCAAGAACATCAGTTTAAGTCAGTCATCAAAGTGTAGTTGCAGGAAAATCAGTATATTAATAAATCCAACCTTGCTCTCCATGAACTTCCCCTGAAATTTAGCCCCATCTGACCAGACTCCATCAGCACATTTAAAGGCTGATTCACACCAGGTACAGCCCATTGAATCAAGCTGGTGCAGCTTGGCTACTCTCCAGTGTTTCTCATGTGGCAACTCCTGCAAGATACTACTTTGCCTTCTATGGAGAAAGGTTCAACCAACCCTATGTAACTGATCACCTTGAAATTTTAAAATTTCAATTCAAATATTTTGCATTGAATGTATATCTACTAAGCTTTTTGCAACCTACTTATCTTTCAAAGACAGAAATATGCTTTTAAAAATATATCATTTCTGAAAATATTTTTTACAGTTTTCATACAACTATATTTAAATGAATGTAAAGTCAGCATAGCTGTTTGTACAGCATTTAGAAAGTAAAATTTTGAGTATAGACACATTGAAAAAAATGTTTCAACCATACTTACTCCAAGTGAAAATATTAATTTACTATGTTTGTTTTTACTAGGTAAAGTGTTACTTAAATGTATGGCACAAACCTGCATTCATGCCTTATCCTCTCAGAGCATAGGTGATATATGTGAAAATGAGAGAATTCTGTTTTATTGAGTACCCATATAACTTGAGTGACAAAATTATTTTGAGAGACAATTAAATTGCCTGTTTGCATACACAAAGTATCAATTCTAAAGCCAAAAGGAACAAACATCCTCTCAAATGTGGATATGACTACTTTATACACTGGAAAAGTTGTATAGGGAATGATGGGAAATAATTACAGATGCAAAATACATGCTGGAACACTTTTTTATGTAACATGGCTGAGCTTACATGTGGTTAGAAACTGATCTCGGTTTGGGAATCGTTTTGGGTTTTGTTTCCATTACTTTGCAGCTTGTAGTGCTGACAGTGAGCTTTGCAGAATGTCATAAAAGGTCAGCAGTGGTGTTAGCCCTCAGCCCTGAGTAACTGTATCTTAACCATGATGTAGAGGTTAGAGAAACATATAAATACAATTTTCTGTGGCAATGTTATTTTACGACGTCTCTGGCTATTAAAAGTCAATGTATTGCCTACAGATGCTTGCAATTTGCACCTCAGAAGGTATATGCAATGCATTCACTAAATATATTGGTTTTAAAGTTCTTGTATGCTTGTAATATGCCTCAAATTCCATAGACGTACTGAACTCCTCCAAGAGTCTGAGTTCTTCACATTAGTCCAGCTAAAGTTTTGAAGCCCCAGCTCAGATCACAACAAATCTCTGACAGACACTGAGACAGTATTCTCCATATGCTGTATCTGTGGGATATAAACAGTGTCAGCCAGACAGTAAAGAAACCAAAATGAACTTTCAATGCAAATTTAATTTTTATTTAATTTATGTGCTTCAGTTTCAGCACAATTATGTTTAACTCCTTGCCAACAAAGCTCTTGAATAGTAAAAGTTGAAAAGCAGTTACAAAAAAGTGATTATTTCTCATTTATCCAGTTAAATTCCTACAGGAAGTTTTGTGAGGTCACAGGTATAAAAAGCCCTCTTATTACTGATCAAATTTGTATAAATCAATCACAGATTTATATGGAAACAAAGTATTAGGAAGTGTAATATAATATTATGGAATCTGAAATTAATTGAGTGAGCTAAGATGGTATTATTTTGTCAAACAGCAGAGATTATCCTTACTTAGTATAAATTGTTACTGCTATACTGACCATAGCAGACATATCCATATTTTAAAAACTGATGCTGTGAACTAACATGTTAAAAGATCAGATACCTATTTTAACTTTAGTAGAATGTATTCAATGTAGTCATTAAGAGACAGCTTGAAAGACAGCTTTACTATTCAATGGAAACTCATGTAACAGCATTTTTAATAATGTTTCTCACAAAATAAAATACAGACTTGAGAAAAAGAAAATCAAGCCTTTTGACAGATTAAAAAGGCTGTGAGAAAATTCAAATCAGAAATGCTGAGATATTTGTTTGCAATATTTTTTATTTACACAGCATTTTTCTTCATGCTTTAGTTGAAACACTTTCAAAAAACAGCCTTAATATCCTCAGGAACAGGTATTTGTGGTCAAGGGCAACTGTTCAATTTTGGGTGGGAATACGAGTAGACTGGAGGAGGGCCAAAGTGCAATATCTTTTACATGATCCTAAAAAGACTTCAGCACTCATGAGGGTTTTTATTCTTTTTTGGTTTTTGTTCTTTTTTGGTTTTTTAAGCTTAGGCTATTTTACCCTTCCTAAGTGAAGCATAGTTTACAAACTTAAGCTCGGGCCTTAAGTCTTAAGGGCTTTATTACTTCTTTGCCCATTCATTTCCTTTTATGCACATTTTATGTCTGAAGCCTTTACATATTGCACCTCTTGGCTGGAAACTTTAGGAAAGAGCTATTCCATTTCATCTAATATTTTTTTCAACCCTTTTAAGAAGAGGTGAAGATGTAAAGAAGGTCAGAATTGTCATTATAATGACAAAAGCTAGCTAGTCACAAGTGACTGGCTCATGTGAAAGGCTCTTAAGAGAAAAAGACAGGTTCAGCTAATTTTTTTGTTATCCCTTCTTCAAGACAGTTTAGTGTAATTTAGAGAGAGAATGGAAAAGGCTTAGCAGAGCTGGCAGTGCAGTTGGTTTTGGGGTTACCAAATGTGGTGTAAATGGGAGCTTGTAGACAATGCAATTTATTAGACCTCTTGAACCCATGGATTAAAATCTCATGTATTTTCCACAGATAATTATTTTGTGTCCTGTACTGACAACAGCCCTCAGTTTGATCACTGTGTTGATCTAGTCCATCCTGTTTAACCAGAAAAATGTAAATATTTGTTCTAATCAGGTTTCCTATAATCTGTCTGTATAAAGGATGAAGAGATGTGTTTCCAGAACTAAAATCATACCAAACCTAGGTGAAGTTTCTAAAACTTGTACTTTTCGGATGCTTTTTAGTTGAAATAAGAATGAAGGCCATTTCTAACTTATGTAAAGTTACAGTTAGATAGGTGAGCACCTATACTGATTATATGTAGGAATTACCAGGTAATAAACCCAATTCTCTGATTGTCTTAAGAGAAATGTCCTTGTTAATTGCTTCAGATGCACATTTTCCTGTTTTTGTCCCAAATAAGACGTGTAACTTCATTCCATGAATTACATAATAAATAAATTTGTGCTTGTTTTCATTGAAACAAATTAATTAGTAATTATTAAAGTCATCCTTTATGCTACTTTAGTTTTTAGCATCAAAGTTACTTTCTCTGAAAAAATTTTTTTCTAAGAAATGTTTGTCATTTTATATGCTCTGTGTTTTATTATTTCTCTTCTTGTTTTTTTTTTTTGGAAATAGTTTGTTGTAACTTAGAATGATAATTATATAGTATCCTTACATTTTAGTCAATATTTGATAGTTATCTGTATGTATGTAGTATTTTTACAAATCTTATTTTTCCTCATTCTCAGTATAGCTCATATTAAAAGTATATTTTTCTCAAGTGAATAAGTTTTTTCAGTTTGACAGAATTATTACTTTAACTACACATGCAAGGAATATTGGTCTGTATTCTAGTTCTTGTGTAAAATTTTTCCTTTATGTGACATTTCATCCTCAACATTGAAGAAAGACTTATTCTAATGTTTGTCTTTTATATCATTATGATAGTTTATACAAAACTAATTGTGTTAACAATGAAAAAAACTATTTATACATTTGAATGTTTAATTAAAGCATTAGTACAATTAGAAATTTGAAGATTTGTTTGGGATTTGATACAAATGTAAATATTTCTGCAGCTCAAGAATAGCTTTATTGATAATGATCACTTTTCCATTCAACTTTTTTCTTTGGCACCTTATTCTTACATAACTTGCAAAACTCCAGTGTGTTGATCATGATAAATTGTTATTATGCATGTAAGATCCTAAGCCTTGAAGAAATTATCTAAATGTGAGAAATCTTAGTGTTAAGAGAATATGGACAAAATTCTTCTGAAGAAGAATGTGGGAAATAATATGGGAAAAAAATGCAAATATCTTCAGACCCTTTTTTTGAACTTATGCAGCCACCATGAGAGTTTCACCACCTTGCTCCACAAAAATTACTTCCTGATAGTGTTTCTTGAGTAGGGGAGTCTACCCTTTCCATAATCAGCATATTTCAAGATGTCGTAGTTTATAACAAAGGTCCATCACTTGACTTTATTTGTTATTTGTTTCTATTTGTTCTCTTATTTTTGTTTGTCAAGAAAAACTATGACTGGACATGTTCTAAAATTACCCTACTGAGAATCAGGAAATTCATTGCCTTAGCATAATAAAATTGTTTTAATTTATAGAATTTAATCAGCTGTCTGATTCTTCCTTAGATTTACCAATCCCTGGTGTTTCATGTAAGTAACAATCAAAAGTTTGATAGTCAAGATGTCTGTATTGTATACTCAGGTGCTAAACCTGATTATCAATGGATGCAGAAAGTAGTATAAATACCCTGTGTAGCTGGTTTCTAATAAACTTTTAAACTCAAAACAGAATTATGATATTTGCCCATATACTCTCTTCCAACAGGTCACAAATTTTTTTTTCAGCTGCTGTCCATCTTCCTGTTTGGAGCAAACAAACATCAGAAAGATTTCTCAGGAACAAGAAAGTAAAGTAATTGGAAGAAAATCTACTATGCTGACTTAGAGCAATAGTTTGTTCTCTCATTAAAAGTGGTAGAGCTTGTAATAATCTCAAAAATGTCCAGACTATTCTTTGGATGAATAATGAGTTAGGGAATGAAAAATTCTGCACCATCCTATAAAAACTACATTGTGAGTGTAGGACAATGTAGATTCTAGACATGGAGATACAAAGACTTGTGTGGAGAGAGAGAGAGGTACCCACAGAGAATGCAGTAAGTGGTGTTTTTAAAGTTTTGCCTCTTCATTTTGGTGTCTTAAACACTCAGGCAGTGGGCTACATGAAATACTGGGACAATGTATCTTGGCAGTACCTCAGCTGAATTACTGACATTTTTTAATGATTGTTTCTCCGGTCTGGTGTAATCTTATTTGATACTTTCAACAACACTTTAAGGACTCTTTTGTAGAAGTTTCAAATCTTGCATCTGGGAAACTTACTGAAAATGTAACCTGACAGTGGAGTGGAATCTGTCTTTGCTTCTTTTAGTAAAGGGATCAATAACACTTTACACCTAATCTTTATTTCAGCTTTTAGGCTTTTAATGCATCATTTGCTCCCTTTTGACACATAGGGAGAAAAAAAAGTGCTACAAAACAACAATATAATTTTTCCTTCAATATAATTGACAGGAAAATTTTTCTTTAGCTCTCTGGAAAGAAAAATCTAGGAGTTAGGATCATAGAAAACATTTATTTTGTTTCTCAGAAGACTGGGCAAAGGAAATGACTTTTCAATCAATATAAAGCTAGTCAATCAGAGAAAAAGACAAAAAGCCCACATAAAACAGTACAGAGGAAATTGAAGGGCCTTTTGCACTCTGTGCACAGGGTTGAAGGAAGTATTTGCCCTAGACAATGCATGAGCAACTGCTCTGCTAGTTGGCTTCCCCCATCTGAATCAGCAGGAGAGATCAACATGGGGAGAAAGGGAAACAAAAGATGTTGTGGGTCATTGAGTCAACCAGGCTTGTCATCATTAAAGACTTCTGTTTAGGGTCTCCCTCTGTTCCTGCATGCTGCCCTGACGACAGTGGAAGGGATGCTTGACTTTTGAACTACGAAAGGAAGTCATGGTCTGGGAATTTTTGTCAAATAAAGGAGTCATAAAGGATATTTATTCAGACATGTTCTAGCTTTCCACTAGACCTGTTAGAGACTGCACCACTTTGGTGGCTTTTTTTTTTTTTTTTTTTTTTTTTTTTGTTCGTTTGTTTCTTTGTTTGGTTTGTTTTTTTTGTTTATGAGGGTTGGAATGTCTCTAGTTATTCAGATTACAAACATACCTAGATGGACATCTCAGTTACTTTGCACACTTTGGCAGTTTGCAACACAACAAAAACAATGAAAAACGGTTGAGTTCATGATAGTGAAGTCAGAAGTTTCCTCATAAGTAGGAACAAACTTGAGGGTGAGAAGAAACCAGTAAATACTGTTTCTGCAGAAGACAACTAGCAGAGCATATTATCAGGTGTAGCTAAGACTATCCAACCCCTGAACTATGTGATGTTTCTTAGTTCCCTTTAGGTTTTAGTTTATTATTTTCAAGTACAAGAAAGTCAAATGAATAAATTGAATACAGATGAGAAATTACACAGCATCATGTCAGCTGTGTGAGAAATTATGTTAGAGACAAAAGAGAGAATCTCTGTCACTGCCAAAACAATATAACTAGCATTTTTTTAATACTAACTTGGATTTTTATGCTATTATTATTTTACTCCTATGGTAATAGGAATCCAAGGCATTGAAATTTATAGGGCCAATTTTCTATCTTTCACATATTTCTCTGTGATAAAGATGATATTCAACCCTCTTTCCTGGAGGACTGCTTCATTTCCCCACTAGTCAGACTTGAAATTCTTAATTCTGAACAAGGGTTCGGAATTACAGAATTTTGCATAAATTAACTTGCTCATAAGTATGACTTTTTTTGACAAGTCTGATTGTTTTCCCCATGGATTTTGAAGTAATCTATCAGTTCTTTGTATCTCCTTCATCTCTAACTTGCAGATATCAGTCTATTTTCAACTTTCAGGAGATGGGCTAAGTTCAGTCCAGGGCAGTTATACAATTTTCTAACCAAGATATTTATGTCAGTCTACCCATTCAGATGGACTGTGCTTCTGGACCACCCCACCACAGTTTGCACTTTTCACTGCCTGGCCTACAGTTGCAGTGTCAACTACAGACATGGGCTATGAGGACTGTTCATCAGAACAGTTCAGCAGAGTGCTGCACACCTCCTCTACATCTCCTTTAAATGCCAGCTCCTCAGGCTGTAGGACACCATCTCTCAGGGCACAGACTGTGGAAAAAAAAGCTTTTATAAAATTCTTTGCATAACAAGCCCTTTTTTCTCCACGGAGATAAAAGTTTGTTTCTTTTTACCTGTCATAAGCTTATAGGGAGTTAATTTGTAAGCATCCAGGTAAGAGTAGCTGCTGAAATCCACCTCAGCTGGTGCTTCCTATATGCACTGAACAATGATTTAAGCTTCCACATTTTAGTTAGAGTCTTTAAAAATATGGATGGCTGCTTAAAGCAACTTTGTGAAGGGAAAGGAAACACTGTACACCACAAAATGTGTGGGTTTTTGTAGTTACCCCAGTTAATTGGAAAACTTATGAAAGTTCAGGAAAAGGTTACACAAACACTGATTAACCCTCTATCCACTTGCAGGACATTATGTCCTGGATTAATTTACTGAGAAGAAAGACTGAATGAAACCTCAGAGAATTTATCCAATTTTATTTAATCTATGAAGTAGAATTGAAGAATTCCAGATAAGATAGAAGAACATGAACTAATATAGATTTTAAAATAGAAATGGAGAATATGACCCAGAAGAGACAAAACTAAGAATATTTATGCCAGTATTTCAGCATAAATGCTTGCCATTATGCAGACTTTCTAGCCTAATGCAAAATCAGATAAAAGGTGTAATTTGAAATACATTGCTAAGAAAGAGTCAAGAGGTTAAACAATACAGTTAATAAATGTAAATAAGCAAACCAAGGAGACTGAAGTTCAGTTCATGAACTCTGATTTAAGCAAATACTTTTGAAGATGCCTAATGTGGACATGCTGTAGTGATGACCTGGTTTTTTGAAGATGATCATCTATCAAAACTGCTTAAAACTCATAATATCAGATGCCCCAAAAAACTGGACAATGTCCGAAGTACAAGAACCTGTTGCCCAACTGTACAGAAAACCCAAGCTATTAGGTGTTCAAATTCTTTAAATCTCAGGTGTTTAATACAAAAATCTAATCCAAGACTGCAAGCATGCAAGAGGTGTTGCAGCATTGTAATAAATTATCTACAACATTTAAATCTCTCCATCTTTCACAATGGACTCCCAGGCAGGGGAGAAAGTAGGTCAGAAATATTCTGCCTGAGCCTGAGCAGATGCCAAGAGCAGTGCTTTTCAGCCTGGAAAGTAAAGGTGGGGCAGTGGGGACATAGCCTTCATGGTCATATGTTTCAGTTCATCCTCAAAAGAGAAAGATTTGAAAGTATAGATATCAGATTGGACATTAGTTTGTCTGCTCTTTGTCAAGATTCCCAACAAAGTCCTGGTGTGAGTTATGAAGAGATTAAGGTCGTTATACAAGCCTGCAAAGAACCAGGGCATTGAAAATGCAGCATTTTTGTGAACTAGTAGTGTTTCCATTAACCCTATTGAGTGAATGATCAGAGGTCTTCAGGCTGTTTTTGAGCCAGCACTTCATAATTCCTCCGTGATTCTTCCCTGGGCTTGGGATTTGGTGGAAAGACAGGAGCTGCCCAAGAGGATCTTGTCCAAGGACACAGGATGGAACACTCCAGCCATCAAGCGCTTGTGTATTGTTTCTGCACACTGATATACATTTTCTTACATTGCTATTTTCATACCAACCTAGTAGATATTACATCAGTCTGAAAGTTTTTTTAAAGGACTGCAGTCCTTTCTTCTATGAGCACAAATCACAACACTAACTATAGCAGCATACAGAATGAAGAAGAAATTTCCACAGAAATCAAAAGTTTCCCCAAATGACTTTCCATAAAATACATTTTGTTTCATTCAAATATAAGTGCTAGATTTCATTTTGTCTATGTCCAGGTACTTGAAAACTGCAGGCATAGATTCTTCTGTGCACATAAAATGACTTTTTAAAAATAAAATGTGTCTTTTTTTTTTTTTTTTTTTTTTACAGTTTCTATAGTTGATACAGTTCAAACTCCTTTCTTAAGAGTTCTAAACTATGTCTGTATCATTGAGTGATTTATGAGCTTTACCACTGCTGATAAAGATGTTTGTGAATTAAAGTCCTAGCTTTTGATATTTGTAGACAGAGTAGGTCCTGAACTTTACTGTTTGTATAATTATATTTTAAAGCACTATCTTTTGGAGCCATTGGCTATTTCTTAAAATAAACTGACTGAAAAGGA
Source organism: Muscicapa striata striata (assembly GCA_030060385.1). Taxonomy (NCBI): domain Eukaryota; kingdom Metazoa; phylum Chordata; class Aves; order Passeriformes; family Muscicapidae; genus Muscicapa; species Muscicapa striata. The sequence goes on along the minus strand of JAREIS010000165.1, from coordinate 8,109,401 downwards.
AACAAACTCTTCCAGGAAAATAGGCATAGAAAATAGGTAAACTAGAAATCTTAAAAGCCATTTTTTTCTAACTCCAGGCAATTAAAATTGTCATTAAGTAGAAAGTACGTTAAAAATAGTATCAGATTCTCAGTGGTAAAAAACATTATTTCCACCATGAAGTCATATGAGACACCAATTATTGTCATATAGTTGATCCCATACCTTATTTCCTTAAATATTTGTTTACATTTGAAAATCACAGCTCATTAATAGTTGTATAACTAGATTAAAATTACAAATTTTTTTGGCAAATCTTCTTACATGTCTCATAGATTATGAGCAATTTTAAAAACTGAAAAAATACGTAACTCTAGAACTTTCCTGTACTTGAGTTATGTAATGAGTCAATGTGTTAGTGTGCAAAATTAAAATTTAAGTAATAAATAAAAAGTGAAAACCAGAACCATTTTCCTGAGAATCAACAGAAATTTAGCCATTCATTAAATGCGAGTATGATCAGACCAAAAACTAGGACAAAATTTAGCAACTCAATTGCCATAGGAAGTCTGGGAATTACAGGGTGTTGCAGGAGCTCATTTTGAAGAAGATGCTGGAGTACCAGTGAACCAAAATAGACTATATGTCCATTAAAAAAAACCAAAACAATCTTTGCGGACCAGCTCACTTTTGATTTTAGTATATTAAAGTGTTTCATTTTCTAATTCACTCATTTTATGTCAGTCCTAAAATGGGCTGAAATGTGAGACTGTAAAGAGATGTACATATGCTATAGAAGACTGCTTGTATAGAAAGGTTTTTCTTTGGTTTGTTTCTTAGTTGTTTTTGTGTTTTTTTTCTCAGCTTACTGAATTTTATAAAACGTTTACTGAGAGATGCCCAGGACTCTCAGTTCAAATAAAGCAATCAGCTCTAACAGCATTGACTCAGGGGGTAGCCCTCAGCGATAAGCACTAGTCTATTTAGACTGTTCTCTATTCTGTTTAGGCGTTTCTTCATTTCAGACTACATGGGGTAAGGGCAGGAGCGAGCACAATGATGTGGCCTCAGTCCTAGGCCTCAGAGCATACCCTGTGACATGGCCCCAGGCTCTTTTCTATTAAGCTGACCTTATGTCTCAAAGCCTTATGACCTGTGACACCACTCAATTGTTATTTAATCAATTCAGTCAAAATTAAAAAGGTGTATTTTTATTTGCCTTAACACCTTTTCTTTCTGGTATTTGTTTTGGTGACCTTTGAGTATTGGATTCCAGCTGTCAATAACACACCACATGCCAGATTGCTTTTTCTAATAAATAATGAAGCAACTTCTGAGGATTATTTGGATTGCATTGATGCAGGTTAGAAATAGTCTGCAAACATAGCCCAAAAAGAACAATGAAGCTGCATATTCGCAGACCATCTCACAGGAAGCACAGCAGGAGAAAAGGACTGTAGACAGTGGCTAAAACCAAAATTCCTAAAATGTTCATACGATTACCTGTATAGAATCTTCACCTTGAGTTTGAATTAAAAACAAAAGGCTTTCTTCTGCTTGCTAAAAAAAAAAATGTGGTAGAGGTCAGCTATAGACAGGGAGAAAAAATAATTAATCATTTGTCACATTTTGTAAAAAAGTCAAAATCCCTTGTCTTTACCACACATTAATATTCACTCTATATGCACATCCCATACCTGGGAACAGAAACTGTTTGCTTTTTGGTTTCTGTTTTTTTGTTTTTTTGCCTTGCACTTGTGTGTATTATATTCAAAACAAAATTTCATTTTGACTCTAATATACCTAGTTCCTGGCTCAGAGAAGAATTTATGGCTGTTATATAAATGTGCTAGACTCTGAACTAAAGTGTGATAATCTTCTGCTGCAGAAATATATGGTTTTACAGTAATAAATGAAATAAAAATTAATCAGAATTCTTAGAAATTTAGTAGCAATGACAACAAAAGTGATGAAGTCCTGAAGAACATTTGCATAGTGATGCATCTTGTTGACTTTCCCCATACATGCACAAGTCAGGCTAAAAGCTAAGCCAGGCAGCATCAGTGGCTACTTTCAAAATTTCGTACCATGACACTTTTTCTTTTTAGTCATTTCTGTGTCATTTTACTCTCTCACCTTAAGTTATAATGTGGAATTAAATTTGTGTATTAACTCCAATAAGCTGTGGTTTAAGTTACAGGTAGTCTTCATTTCATTGATCTGGTAACTGTGAATCTGAATTTCAAACCTTTCTGTCTTGCAAGTCCCCACATGCAGAAACATATATTTATTTATTGGCAGTATTACAGAGCTCCAGGCTTTGAAAAGGCATCAGGAATATTATTTGATAGGGAAACTTTGATTCTTAAGTACCTGGTCCTTTTTCCTTTCCTTATTTAGAGAAAACTTCATTTTTTCCTGGAGTGGCAGCAAAGACTAAGTTCCTAGGCTGCTCTTTTCTGAGCCTAAACTATATTGCACTGTGCACAGTAAGTAATAGCTGCATGTCCTGGGATTTGGCAAGAGCAAGTTTTAATCTCTTTGAGCATCCCCAGGAGCTACAAATGGGAGTGGGAAGAGAGAGGATTGCACCCCTGTTGCCCTTTCCCCTTCACAGTCTGTGATCCCCAGGGTGGCACAAGTATTTATAAATTAGTGACATTTATTTATAAAATGCCTGAGATGTGCACCACTTTAATGTATTAAAAAATTGCATTAATGTAAACTCAGCTTCATACATCACTGAACATTATTAATTGGGTGTGGGGATGTGTAAAGGGGGATGGGATAATTAAGACTGACTGTCTTTTGAATACCTGCAGTGTAAGCAGAGGAAGTAGCACAGACTGAGCTCCTACAAATGGTTCGAGGTAAAAAGGAAAGAATTGAAGCAATAGAACAAGTAGTGTGATCTTCTAGGTTTAGCTCCAGAGGTGTCTGCGTATCTTTAACTCAGAGACAGACCAGAGCCAGAGGATTAACCAGGTCAAGGACTTTATTCTATAGTCTATGTGGAAAACATAATGCTTAGAGTCATTACATGGCAGAAACATGATCAAAAATATTTTTTAGTATAACACAGCTTAAATATGAGGTCAGGGAATTCATAGTAAGTGAAGCAAAATGTGACCCAGTGTGGATATGACCCATTCTTTGCACTACAAATGATTGACATGCAAAGTCTTCAGTGCAAATCTTCTGCCCTGAATATTCAGTCTGTACAACTCCAGGTTATGAAAAACTATATGAAATGATAGCAGCTTTTGATCTAAAAATATTCATTCTATTATGTGCTTTTGACAGGGGCTTGGCATATTGGTATGCCTGATAGCTTAAAATTTGAAAGCAATGCATTCTTCTTTTTTTTTTCCACATATTTAAGTGTTTTCTTTGTTCAACTTCAATTCCTCAGTTCTTTTTCAATGCTGTTTCACAGATGATCCAAAGCTGGAGTCCCACCAGACAGTCTGCTCCATTCCTTCTCTCTCCTCCCAGCACAGTTTCATAAATGTCCATATTCATATTCATATTCATATTCATAGAAAGAGCTATTTGAGGCACTACTGTAAGACAGGGATTTGAAAATCCAGTGTCAAGGAGGAGCAATGAAGGAACACAAGGATTCACCCTTGCATCCCTAGCATCCTACAAATGGAAGATATTCAGATACCAAACATCAAAACCGTGGTGCAAATAAGAAGACCAGTAAAACTGGTAAATCTGGAGCAGCCACAGATTTTCAGAGGAGATAGATATAATGTGGGTAGAAGTTTTGCTGAAGAGAGTGGTGACTAGGGTTTGTAAAAAGGAGGCTATTAGTCTGGAGTGTGGTCCAGTTTGAGACATTTCAGTAAGACAGTAGTTGTATTTTTATTAGGGATCTGACTTGTGCACAGAAGTATTGATAACAGCAGTGCCAGGACACATCTTCTGCAGGGAGGAGGATTGGGATATCACGGTGGAAGAATCAGATAGCCTTGAGATCGACAGGAATAGAAGTAAGATGAAATTCAATAGCACAAAGTACAAGGTCAGTCGCTCAGGGACTGATAACACAAATACTCTGCTATAAACTCTGAGCTCATCTGTCAGAAATCACCAAGAAGAGAGTGACCTAAACTCTCTAGCTGATCACAGTATGACCGTGAGCTGCCAATATGCTGTAGCTGTGAAAAAAAGGCCAATGTGTTTCTGAAGTACAGTATGGAGGTATTTCCAGAGAGGATAAGAAAGCATTAGTATCACCATCCAAGACCCTAATAAAACCTAATCTTGAGGATCACTCTCCTATTAAAAGAAAGATGAACTGTTACTGGAAACAATATAGTTGGTACATAAATATCAAAAAGACACCAAAGTAACTTGGCATGCTTAGACTAACAAACCAGACCCTAAAGGAGATTTAACTGTTGCTTATAAATACATATAAAAATAAACAGAAGAGATAGAGGAGAAATATTTAAGCTCAATGCCAACTTTGGCATGAAAAAAAAATAGGAGGTAGGTTTATGCTGGAAATTGGAAAAAGGGATCTTATCTAGCCCAGCAATCATTCCCTGGAAGAGCTTCCCAAGCATGGTAAGGGTGCAGGGGCTGAGGAACAAGGAACTAATTGCTTTCAAGGTGGAGTTTGATAAGTGTAAAAAGATTATATGATATGGTTGCTTGCAAGAGCATGGAATTGGACTTAGTCCCCACATTCCCTTCCAGCCCTAGATTCCAAAGCTACGCCACAAATCTTCTGAGGTAAAAGAGGAGATTTATACCAGTAAGAAAAACAGATTCCCAGAATTGCACAGATTTTAAGAAGTGAGAAGACAAATATGAAGATCTTCTTTGTGATGTATTGTCCTGGATTAGTTCCTGCTATGTGGTTGAATAAGAACATCAGATATAGCCCAAGGGGGGAGAAATCAACATCATCTTGTCTTAAAAAATTTTCTTGATAGAAAAGTCAGTATAACCCTGGTTAGTTATTCAGTTAATTGCTGTCACTGTTTCAAAAAAAATTGTAAAGGTCTTATATCTATTTAAAATGCTTCAGACTTCCAGGGACCTGTATATGCATCACTTTGTTAGAATTAATCCTCTCTTATAATGTGTCAGCATATTTCTATTCAGATATCTGCTTATTTATCTTATTTATTTTAGGGATAATTGCATAGAAATATCCTGTTTATTTCTCAGACTAATGGGATGGGAAACCCAACACCTCATCCAAACATGGTATTCAGTACTTGTACTTAGCTTTTAGTGATAAAAGCTTGATTAATACTGGGAGCTGATGCAACAGCATGCAAAACCAGAATTACTCATGCATAACACTGAATAGTATTGGACATTGGTAATCATTACTCAGCTGTTCTCCCAGTTCTGGGATTGTTGACATACAAGGCAGCAGTGGAGAACTCATCAGAAGAAGGGAGCCAGTTCTGTAGATGTACCAATTAACTCTGCCAACATTGGTATTGGTTTTGAAAGCAGTTCCATGGAAACTTGTTTGTTAGTAAGACTTTCATAACCAGTGGGAAACAATAGGGATTTTTTTGGGAAATGGATGACCAGCTGGCATTAAGGAAAAACAACATTCCTGCTGAGTGCCAGAAGGGACTCTAGTGTATCATAACTGTGGAAAAAGAAGAGTAAGTGTGAATGTAAATGATTGCAGATAACTAAAGCAATGTTTTGTTGTTATCTTTTTCAGTGATATTTTCTTGCAGGTAAGGAGGAGAACCATGGTTTCAATGTCTGCTCCTCCTTCATTTCTCCGTGTGTCTATGTCTGCCTTACTCTGCTTCTGTTCTCTGTTGGAATATGAGCCACAACGGACCATACTGTCCACCTCATGAGCTTCTTGTCCTCAGTGAGTTCTCAGAGGGTGATCATCCACCACTGCAGATGCACTTGGGGCATCTTGGTAGCTGTTCTTCAATAGCCATTTATTTCAGCTACACTTAAAAATTTCACAGGCGGCTGCCTTGACAACCACTACCTTAGCCCACAGCAACAAGGCAGAGGTGACTATATCCTACAGGCATATGTGGTATGCTGAATTCAGACCCTGGGCTTTACAAAGCCCTTGGTATGATGGCTTTCATCAGAATTACTTTAATTCTATGTGTAACATTTTCTGAGCAGGTTAGATTCCAGTGGCCCAGAGCAGTTCTGCATGAGTGTTCCCTAAGCCTCAGCAAAGCTACTCCTTGCTCAGAGGCCTTGGAACAAAACTCAGAAATCTCCAAGAAGACATGTTTTACATTACTTTATTGCACTCCAGAAATTTCTATTTTTAAATGTCTAAAAAAGTGGTGTTCCTTTTTTTTTCCCCCAGAATGAAGAAAAAACTGAAGATCGCCTATAATGGCTTAGGGGAGGAAAAATAACTGTTTCAAATCAACATGAATTTTGAGCAAACACTGACTTTCTAGAGATTCAAAAGTACAAGTGTAGAAATTGGCTTGTGTTAGGAAGAAATCTGTTACTGCCCTGACTAGATTAACCATGGTAATTGGCACTGGGGTTTTTTAACATATTGTGCAGTGCTTTGCAGGCGGTAGTAATAAATAATGTGCACTTAGCTGCACTATTGGTCATTCGCAGTCCTATCACAGCAACCTCCCCCCATTCAGGGAAGATAAATGTGATTTAAATTAATAGCCAGTCCTAAATAACTCCTCAGCTGGTAAACGATGCATTTATCAGGCCCAGACAGGCAGTGTCCTTTGATTCATGGTCCCCCCCTTACAATGTGAAGGGTGCGTACAAAAATTGTTATTACTTTTTAATAAAGTGTAGCAGTCAGTCTTCAGTCATTTATCAGAAATGGAGGCATTCTGACAAACAGAAATATCTTAGCAGTGGATGAATGAGAGGGATAAAGGACACATTTCTCAACAAAAATAATCACTGACTAAATAATCTCATAAAAGTCAGCTTCTAAGTACCTTGAAATAAATGTATCCAGCAGAAAGATACAGACTCCATGTGCTGTTAAACTAAAAACTAAACCAACCATTACAATGCTCACCTGCAAACAAAAATGGAAAAAAATTATTTTCATCCTCATTCTCTGTGTGGCAGTAATTCATATACTAATAGTGGTCAGCTAAATAACAAATTTCCCAATATATTTTCCCTATGGTTCTAAGACACTAGCTCAAGTTCATTTCCCCTTCATTTATAGGTTTGAAAGTAAATACAGTCATAAATAAATAAACAAAGCTTGGAGATGGGAAAAAAGTGACATTGAATGAAGCAACTTGTAACCAAATGTAATTTAAAATGTTTAATACCTGATGCATTTTTTTGTATTCTTTTAGTATTTTAAACTTTATTGTTCCTAAAATTTAGGCATCTGCTCAGGATTTGGCAGTGCAAAGCCTTCCATTGCAGGAAGATTGCCTGAGGAGATTTAGAGGAGGCCATTCTTTGCAGGTGAGCATCCATATCGGTCATGTGTGGACTGAGGACAGAGCATTAAACCTGCCCTTCATCCTAATGATTTCCCAATGCCCAGACTTCAACTCACAGGGTAATTCACATAAATGTAGGAGGGCCAGATCCTGCACTTTTAACACAAACTTTTCAGCAGTTCCTCTGTTAATGTGGGACTGGGTTCCTCTTAGCACTACACAGTTTCATGGTTTGGCTCTGCTCAAAGTGATGCAGAGCTTATCCTGTTAAAGATGTAACAAGATGAGTGTTCAACTGAAGTCATCTGAGCACAATCAGCTTCTAACATCATGCTGAGAGTAAAGTTTTCTAATAATTTCTTACTGCTGTTCTGTGCCTCCTTTGCTGTTGAGCTCTGGCTACATAGACTACCCCTGCAGAAGGTGAAACATGCATCACTAACACTTGGCCCCTCACTGTGCTCACCCCAGCTCCATCTATCCTTCCTTGTGCCATCCCCTATCCATCTTCTAGCAAACTCTGCAGGGCAGCACATGGATGGCACAGGAACAGGTTTGTTGCTTGCTTCCAGCCATCCTGCTGTACCTTGGAGGAGCAGGGAAGTCCTCAGACTCTGTAGGCTTCCTCACAGCCAATGTAAGCAAACTTCTGCTAAATCCTGTTCAGGAAGGAGCACTTCTGGTGCATCAGTCAAGACTTTTGGTCCTCTTTCCCCATTTGACTTTTAAATTTGTTCTGGTAGGTGTCACACTTTAGGAAAGACTCAAATAAAAAATCATGTAGTAACACCCTTCACAAATGGTTCTTAGTGCATCTGTTTACAGTGTAAGAAAACTACTGGTCATAAATACAGTAATGAATAAATACCCCTTGTCCTTATGCTCTCTTCCTTTGATAGCCAGAAAGAATTGCATCTACTGGGTTAGGAATGACCTGGCAACTGCATAACCCACTTGTATGGGAACATCTCCATTGTGCCTAGCCCTCACATCAGTATCATCAGACAGGCTGCGTGCCCATATGAAGTGCTGCTTCTCATAAATCATGTGTTATCTTCAACATTTGACATTTGGATCACCAAAACCTGTACTGCTCTGATGCCAAAAGAACTCTTTGGAAAAACTCCCTTTACTAGAGGACTGAAGGCCACAGGAAGAGTCACAAATTTCATAAACATCTTCCTTAAATACAAAAAATTAATTTAACATTTAGACATTCATTTTTTATGAACTATATTGCATCTTCCTCTTACAGCAGGGAAATAGTTACCCAGATTCTTACATTATTTGGGTTTCATCTTATAAACTGTGTCTGGGCCAAATGCCACTGACTTGAATCTAAAAAAAAAGAAGAGCATAATCATTAATTTCACTGTATTAGCTGAGAATATGTGGTAGTTTTCTGTCCTTAATAACCAAATATTTAAGAAATAAATACACGTATACATAACAAAAATTAGCATGAAGAAGTGATAATTAAGACTCATGTTGGATATAAATAAGGATTAGAGTCTTCTGGTGCGAGCAATTGCTCATAACACAATCTTACCAGCTGCAGCTGGTAAGAGTGTGTGTGGGAGGATATAACTCTGTGCTGAAAAATCATTTTAAATAATAGACAGGGTAAAAGGATGAGTATTGGAAAAGAAGTTCTAGGCAGTAGGATAGGTTAAATTAAGGAGTAGTCTGCCATGAAAAATGATGGAAGTCATCTGAGAAATTTAAAATAAAATTGGGCAAAGTACCAAAAAATGAATATTGGGAAATGATTCAACATTGGCAAGAAAGCAGATTAATGGGTCATATTTTAAGGAAGGTATTAATAAGCCAGTTCTAAAATGTCAGGTTTTTGAAAGTTGATATTTCAATAAATTAACATATTGTTAATTGTCCTTGATTTGGATTTCTGTTATGTATTTCTTTCAGTGATTTTCCCTCCGAAAATTGCAGGCAAGTAGGAAAAGGATGTAAGTTTTAGTGACAGTTTGTGAATTTTTGACTGATTTGCCTCTTCTGTCTGCTTCTAGCTTTCATGCTGATATTATGTGCTCAGCTCTTCCCTGAAAACACAATTTAATCAAGTGGAAGGTGGTGTTTAAGAAAAACTCTAGATAAAGAAATTGATCATGATGAAAAAGCCTCTACAAAGTTCAAAATCTACAGATGGCCTAAACCTTATTCTAGTTGTTTTCCTTTCATTATAAATGCATTTGTCTTCTGTCACTGCTTCTTCTATGGACAAGATTTTATTTAAGTTCACTCACAAGGAGAAGGCAGTATGATAAGTCCTGTACCATAATAATTTGTCTATATTGATAACAGTGATGTGGAAATTATATATACCAATTATTTTTTCATTATCACGATAACTGAAAAAGAAAACAAAATTTTAAATATGTCAACCTGGTTTGGTTTTATCCTTAAATAAGTAATCTGCTTTTAGTGTACAGACATTAACTTGACCGAGTAATTTAAAAACAAGGAACTCCTTTTCCACTTTTTGTTAACTCTTTATACACCAGATACATGCTGATCTCCTCACTTGGAGCTCTTCTAAGAGTTCACAACCACTCATGTCTAACATCTATTTTAATGCAGAAACACATTTTAAATTTGTAAAACAGAGATCTGGAGAAAATATTGAATTGCTTTTCTTGTCTTCTGCTCTTCACAAAACATCATTGGTTTTGTTTCTATTTGAGATACAGTCTTTTTAAACAAAACCTTTTGCATTTGAGATATGAATATTAAACTATTACTCTAAACTTTTTCTAGTTTCCTTGAACAACATTAAAACTCTTCCATTTAAATTTAAATTAGTGTCTTCAGCCAAAAATGCCAATTTTTGCTCCTCTTTTCACAATCACACTGTACTGGAAATAAAAGCTAACATTTTGAATTAAAAATGTGTCCTTGTGTATTAAAACAACAACAACAGCAGCAGCATCTCACTCTTTTATGCTGGAATAAATTAGCCCTTTAATTTAGTTTCATGAAAAAAATACAACCTCGAAGCAATTCTCCTGTGTATAGACCAACATTAAGCCTCATACACAGGTAACAGTCAATCCATTAACCTTTGCTTTGAGCTTAACCTGTGTGTCCCTCGCATCACAGTTGTTCCTCCTTTTAATACCTTTTCCTTAATAGTTGCTCACCCACAACTGAAAAGGGCAGAGCAGCTTCTCATGACATTGACTGTGCCACTGCAATAATAAGCTTCTCTTTTCTTTTTTTCCCACCTCCTGCCTCACTATGGTGTCAGCAACCATTTTTTGGGGGGGAAGGTAATCTAAAAAGAGCTGTAGAGGCAGAGGTCATGTTAAACTGTAACGCAAATGTTATTCCTCGATTATCTAGCTGGGGTAAATGTCAACTGCTTCGGGCTAAAGCAATTGGAAAAGCAGAGTGTGTGAATCTAACAAAGGGAGAGAGAGACACACACACAAGGAAGGCGAGCTGGGGGAGGGGGAATTTAAACTGGGCCTAGCTTGTTGGCTGGGATGTTAAACCAAGGCTTCTGTGTATCTCTTGTCTCCAGTGGACAGCGGTGCCGTCAGCTGCATGCGGTCCGAGCCCAGCTTTCCTCACCCGTCCCTTTGTAATAAGTGTGTCTGTAACAGAAACCATTGTGTGCCGAGGCAGCAGCTTCAATGGCATTTAAACACTTGAGGGATCAGTGTTCTTCCCACTTACCAAAGAAATAAGCAATAAATTGTGTGTGGGAAAAAACATTTATATATTTAGTCCTGTAGAACAATGCTACAGTTCGACATTCTTTAATATATGGGGCACTTTAAAGAAGTAAATTATAATACAACATTGGTTATAGTTAATAAAACTTGAAAAAATATGTGCTAAAGCAAGCAACATTCTTGATGGGACTAGAGTGGTCATGCTGTTATTCTCATATAAGAATATAATTTTTAGCCGTCAATGAATACATTAATTACTGAACATCGCAGATTCTTTTCTCAGTTTTCTATTATTGTGTATCATTATTGCTTGTGCCTACACCAGATTGCCAAATATGGAAATAAAATATTGAGTGCTAATATAAAATGAATATTTTAGAGAGATAAATATAATGAGTAAGAAAATCTGACATAGTTTCTGGGAATACATGAAAAACCTCACCAGATCAAACTTTAGTGTCTCAGACCCTTTTTTTCTTCTGGATGTCGAGATTTCAATTTACAACAAAGAAGGTGTTTCAATTCGTACGCTGAACTGGAGTGAGCAGTCCACTGGTCAATGCTGATAAATTTTGTCAAATTTAAGGAGTTTCTGATTCTCAGTTGAGAAGCAGAAACCACTGATATGATTTGTCATCACTTTTATCAATACAAAGTTGAGGAAATTAAAATGTCTCTGGAAATTTACTCATTTAACAGTCAACTAAAGACAACTACCCAAATACAGTCCTCAAAGAATATCAAGAAGACTTCTGTATCGCAAAGCCCTGAGTTCCACTAGCAACTGCATGAGAGGGCAGGGGCATAGATAGCTGGTTTCCTAAATATTGCTGGTGTCCTTACTGTGGGCTGTAAAGATATTTCCAAAAGCCAGAACTGCAATGAGCCATACAGTACAATCATACTGTAGCTTACAATCATTTCTATCACATATTTGCATAGCATTGATCACACCATATAAAAATGCTCCACCAGTTGTGCTCACAAATTCTCCAAATCAAGGCTGCTCCACCCACCAAAAGCTGTTTCTGATCCAGTCGCCAGTGAAACCAGGAAAATTTTTATTTCCTTTAGCATGGCACCTATTTTACTCTGTCTATCTTTACATAAGAAACTTATTGATAAACTGGAGAAAGTTCAGCAGGGGTCACTAAGATGCCTAAGGCTCTGCAACACTTGACCTGTGTGAGAAGACTCAGAGATCAGGCCAAAAATGAGGTCATTAAGAAGCAGGAACCAGGTTTTTTTTACTTACTTGCATGGTAAGAACAAATGACAATGACCATAAATTAAAACAGGGGACTTCTGACTTAAGGCAAAATATTTTCTTCTGGAGGACATTCAAGCACTGGAAGAAGTTGCCTAAGGGGTTACCCTGAGAGGATGTGCAGCCTGCTTCCTTGGAGCTTTAGGAGACTTAATAAAACCTTGGGCAATCTGGTCTGATTACATAGGTGACCCTGCCTTGAAAAGACACCTGAACTGGAGACCCCTGGAGGTCTCTTCCAACCTGATAATTCTACTTTGTGATTCTTATTTGAATTGTTGTGAAGGAGCTGTAACAGAAACAAATCAGAAACCAAACCCACAACAACCCAAAATCCTTCTGCTTCACAATTATGTAACCTCATCCATGAAAGTAATATGAGGAAGTCACCTCAACAGAATATGTGGTATTTACAATATGTCAACAACAATTACAGCTTTCAGTCATTTCACAGAAAGACTCTTAGCTTTTCAACAGTGTTCTAGAGCCATGCTTTATCTTTAACACATCAAAACACACTGGGAGACAAAAGACCTTGAGTGATGTTGACTTGGTGTGAATGCTTGACTCACTGTGACACAGAGCATATCTGAATATAACCAATTATTTTGTACAGCTGGAGGGCAAAGCAAACTATGACGGTGTCATGGCTGCCATCAAGGCCATAAAACCACTGGCAAACAGTTAAGACATATTTTTTATTTTTTTATTTAAGTTTTTAATAATTCTGAAAGTTTCTTCTGGAAAAATACTATGTTGAGATTCTACTCTATTTCTGTGGAATGGGGAGCAATAGGAAGTAAAGGATAAATTCACACTTTAACTTCGTTCTGGTAGGGTGGCTCTCTGAAGTCAAAATTTAACTGTGACCTAAGTGTTAAAAGATACTTTTATGCCATTTTTTTCTTTCCCAGATTATTGTGATCAGATGAGTTGCCTAATCACTTATCTACATTAAGCATGCCTGAAGTTTTCTTTTGGGTTTCCAGATTAAGCAATGAGCTCATTTCCTGGCAGTGACAGGAGCTAAAAAAACAAATATACAGAAATCCATTAGAACTATATCACCCAAACAACTTGAGTGAATCACTCAATGTCTTTCTCTCACTGGGGAAAAAAATCAGAGGCTTGATGATAAAATTAAAGATTTTTATTTTTTTTTTTTTTAAACAAAGTAATGGGGTGTTTTTAATGATTATAATGGTATGATGAAAAATATGCAGGACTATCTATCAGCCTTCCAATTTGTAAGCACATATGTGCATCATTAACTTAACTCATCTAGGGTCATCCCTATGAAAATTAATGGCTGTTTTCATATGCTTCAAGAATCATACTCGTAACAAGCATTACTTTAGAAGAGTTAAGAAATTCAGGAGAAAAATCAGTAACAATTGTTTGAAGTTATTTGATCTTTTGAGCATAAACATTGGATGGAAAAAGAAATGTAGTTTCAAAATAAATGGCACTATTTCCTTTGTATGGTAATTTGTTGCTAATTATTTTTAAAAATATCGTAATTTAGGAAAGCGTAGCTCTTGGAAACAGAAGATAGTGTGTAATGAGCTGGCTAGCATTATGAGGTCTTCCAGAGCTAATACATTTTAATTCATGAACTTATCAAAAACATGAACGATTAAGACTGACTTCTGAAGTTTCAGAACTTTTATACTTTAAATCTTAGGAAAGCAAAGCATTTTCTGGTGGTAAGAAACGTGAAGAGGTGGCTGACAGTAAGTAGCTACATCACTAGAAGGTTTCTTTTATTTTATGATTCCTTAATTTAGAAGCAGAAGATGGTAAGATGGAAAAACTAGAAGCTAAAATTTGATGATTACTGTGAAATAAGGTACACTTTTTCTGTGTAACAAATATGCTCTAATCCAGCTAAGAGATTTGGACCTGATCTAAGAGTCACCTAGTAAAATCCTATAAACTAAATGAATCAGGACTTCTGACAGAGTAACTATAAAAGTCTATTGAATTTATGAATCAGAGGTGTGAGTAGTTACTTACCCTAAGTGAAATAAAGAAAACCTGCTTTACAAACCTAGGCGCTGAGCCTTGACATGTTTTGGTGCAATATTATGAGTGAATTCTTAAGTATAGTAATTGGCATGAAAAAGCTTGCATGCGGTAAACTGTTATCATTAGTATTGTGGACTTCACAAATGGGACACTAGAAATATTTATGAAACTCAGACATCAAAGTAGTTTCTTTTTATCTCTACCTTCACCCAGCCCTAGTAAAGCCTAATTGAAATACAATAATTATAAATGAGCTTAGCTTCTCAATTTAATTTTCTTGTGAGTAGTTTCATTTATTTTTCTTAGGCTTTGTTAGCATGTTTTAATTAAAAGATTTAACAAAGCTCAAGATACAACGTGCCATTAGATATAGGAACATAATGGGACATATGTACAGAGAACTGATGAACCTCTTTTTATAAGTTTGACTGTTGGTACAATTGGGAGAGTAAATTTACTCATGAATCTGAGGAATATTACCATGTAGGAAGCCAGATCCCAGAAACAGACTCTCTCCTGTCCACTTCAAGTAAAACTTGACAAAAAAAATTCTTCATCCTTACTACTAGATTTTAATTAATTTAAACATAAATTCCACTCAGAGAGAGCAAAACAATATTAACCATAAAAGTCATTCTGGAAAGAACATTTTCAGCAGTCACAAAGCGCCATCTGCAAGAAAGCTGACCCCAGATTAACCAAATACTCACTAAGACTCACAGTGAAAACATCATACAAAGTCGACTTCTTAGCTAGAGGTACTAAGGGGGAGATAAATCATTTCAAGCATCGACATCTGTGCCCTACAGCTGTCTCAGTCTTTTCAACCCCTTGCTGGAAAATATTAAAATGAAGCACAGATATGACTTTACTGTGAAACTCTGAGATATATAGAAGCAGAAGCATTGGAAGTCTTGGTTTAAGTGACCAGTTGAATATATTGATAAGACAACACTGGGAAACTCAACGTGAAAAGAAACCAAAGGGGAGTCTCAGATTGCCTTTTGCAGTGTCAATGTAATTATCACAGGTAAAATTGTTACAGTCAAATAACTGCCCTTACTCTGATACAGGGAGAGAAATATTTGCCACTTGTCATTACAGTTTGAACATACAATAAAAATGGGTTTAGTTCAAGTCATTATAGCTCCCATAGCGTTTTGATTGACAAGACTTTTTGGGATTAAATTTCTTAAGAGCATGCACTCAATAAAGGGATAAGGGAATATGTAGTCTAAGACTAAAGAGGCAAGTTTCTCCAATTCTTCTATCAATACACTCAAATTCTTGTTGCATCTAGACCAAAATAATAGTTTAGATAAGGCACCATGAAAGAAAAACTTACAATGATAAAAATCTGAATTATTTATTCTTATGAAAAACATAATAGATATTCCCAGAAGACCTCATCCTTGTGAACATTTTCTGGTTTGATGTTCCATTAAAAAGTCTTGAATATGTAAAAATATCCATGCATTTCTCATGTTTAATGTATTGTCTGTGTGAACTTGGATTGTATAAAAAGAATTAGGCTACTGTCATGCATGACTCATTTAAAATGTGCAGAAATACTAATCTTTCCGTTTGTTAAGCATCTTTATTTATTTGAAAGCATACATGCATTCCAAAGAAAAGAACAACTGCCCTTTGCTCTCATCAGTCTTTTACACATTAAAAAAATAAAAAAAAAAAGATCTGAATAAGGAGACTGAAGGAATCTCCCTTCAGCCCCAATAGTCAGAATAATTTCCTTTTTCAAAATCCTACTTTGCCCCATCTCCACTTTCAGTGAAAACCTTGAGCTTTCCGGGTGCATGTAAACAAAAAAAATCAAGCAAATTTCATCTTGCTAATTTGCTTTGTTTTCTATTTCTCCAGAAATTTTGAACTTCTATAAATATTTTTAATTTCATTATGGTAGGCATAGATTGCTCACTAATCTGTCAGATACATCTACAAAAGAACTGTGTTACTGAGAGAAAATCTGCAGTGAAGCAAAGCCAAGTGAATACAGAGAGGACATATTTTGTGTGACACAGAAGATGTCTCTGGCTCCTTTAAGGCTTATCTGATTCAGTACAAGCTAAAAAGAGTCTGCACGGGCCATACATGCAGAGTCAAAAAGCTGAAAATCTGCCAAACTTACTTTGTCTGAGAAAATGCAAAAGGAGAAAACTAAATGTACAGCTAGGAAAAGGCTGGTGAAGCCCAGTAAGTTGCAGGATGTCCACTTGTTTCTCTAATTTGATGGCAGGTGCAGTCCTGAGAAGCAATACTTGCTGCTGAAAAAATCTTTCTAGATATTACAATTTACATATGATTCTTACAAAATCTTACCATTTCACAAGGTTGTTTTCTTTGTTTAAAAAAATGGAAAAATGGAAAGAGAAATAAACAAATCATAAGGCTCAGAGGCCTTCTATGAGAGCTCATAATCATGAAATGCATTGTTGGTTTTGTTGTTTTTTTCTTTTTCTTTTATTAGTCTTCAACAAGAGCAATAAAACAAACAAACAAACCACAGAATTATTATTCTCCATTTACCTAGTCTGGGATAGAGTCTGATCCAGAGATCCCTCTGGCTGATCCAGAGAAACCCTTCCCACCTATTTGCTCCTTGGATAAAGCAGAGATGATGCTTAATCTCCTTCTCTACTGGCATTTTCTGGTCCTGCACTTCTGCTCCTCAGTCTGCAGCATGCCCTGCACCTTCCTTCTTGCCAGGCAATCCTGGAAGGTGGAGTCAGCATTGATCTTACTGCCTGTCTCATGAAGAGCATAAAGCAGTGACATACCCATAGAAACAGTCAGCCTCTGCACAAACACTCCCTTCCAAATTGTGGCAAAAGCAGAAGCTCCAATAAAGCATTAAAAATATATGTAATTAGTCAGTGGCTAGAGAAAATGGCAGAGCTAGCTGTAGTTCTCAGCTGGAAGCAGCTCAAAACCATGTCTGTCTTCTCCAAAATCACTCTTTAAACACTGTTAGACAGGAAAAGGAAGACATTTTTTCTCATACTGAAATTGCTGTTGTATATAATTCATTTAAAACCACATTGACTGGAACGAGGCAAGGTTTGTAAGAAATTCTTTAGTCTTGTGGCTTGTACTTTCAGTCAGGAAAGCAAGAAAAGGGGAGAAAAGAGATCACCCCTAGGTTCTGCTAGAGGACCTTTTCACGGGTTTTGTGCAAGACTTTTTCAAGACCAAGCACACAACTTTGTAGACTCAGAGTTTAAAATGGGCTCTCTTAGCTTGAAAGAACCTCTGCACTTTCAGAATCAAGAAAAGATCAGAGAATGAACACAGTGGGAGGGTTGTAGTGCAGAGGCTGAGTTGAGGTTTTATGGTGGACTCCAGATCTGGGGAATCTGCTTGTCCAGATAAACTCAGATTTGACTTTATATTCCTAGATTGTCACATAGAAGAAGCATTTGTTTGCATTGTTCTTTAAAAGAAAACATGGTTTATAAATTTATGTAGTCATATTTTATTCAGAATAATGATCTTTTCAGAAGGGGACAGGTGCTTATTACATTGTGGCAGGAGTACTTGTGTACCAGCAGCCAAGCCCTCACGACTAGCACTGAAGCTAAACTTAAAAGTAAGAAAGAGTAGCAAAAGAATTCTTTACAGAAAGTAAGATAACACTGAAACTACAGAATTTTACTGAGTAAGAAGGTCATACAGTCAGATTTTCAGTAAAACTTCTCGAGCATGAAATCAATGAGGTTGCAATTCACCAGTGTCATTGGTTTTAAGTCCCTTGGTGCTAAGGATGAAAGCACCAGTCAGGGTGAGCCAAACCCAGTGGGTTTCCAGACTGCTCTGCTGGCCTGGAGCACCTTTCACAGCAGTACTTGGTCAGTCTGGAAAAAAAAAAAAGTTGTGCTTTTCTTTCCTGAATCTAAGTGCTCAAAAGAGAGAGATGGTAATTTGTACAGAGCAACAGTGCCTGCAGCATGTCACAGAGGATTTTTTGGGAAACAGGATTTCCTTTTCCTGGTCATTCTCCTCATTAAAAACAATAATTACTGGGGCAATTGTTCACTGTCTATCTGAACCTAGAAGGTGGAAAATTGCATTTGCAGAAAATAAAAGTTCATCAGGTGAAAACACCTCACAAATGGAGATATTTTCTCCTTCAAAACAGCTCCATGATGAATAACAGCACAGTTATTCATTTACCCCACGTTTCCCCCTCTTTAGGTACTGTTAATTAAACTGTTTGCTGTTGTGCTTTTCACAGTGGTGGGCAGACTGAGACTGGAAACTTCACAGAGCATTAGTAAAAACTTCTATTCATGTAGCAGTCTGAATATGATGGCTTTTATGACTATAAAATATACAGGTATATATTTATCTATCAGAAATTAAGAATATTCACTATTTTGAAATATTGCATGTTAGGTATTTTTGTTTACAGATAAAAAAATCAAACAAAAAGATGCAGTGATACAAGGAGTACATAATTCTGCAGTTAAATGAGCAATTAAAAATAAGAAAGTATCACACTTATAAACAGGTGTTTTACTCCTAAGTGTATATACATACATACAGAAAGTCTTTCTCAATAACAAACTTCACTAGCAACTACAGAACATGGATGCTTATGAATGTTCCAGACCATCATTTTCATTCTTGGAATATAAAAATGAAAAGATGCATAAAATAAATAGGAAACCAAATAAAGAGTTTATGTTAAAATGAAGAAAAATAAAAAATCCCCTCTAAACTAATTGGAATGGACTTCTTGCATGTCAGCTTGCTTTAGTTGTATTACTTAACTTATACTGCTTTAATCTTATTTTCTGTTGTAAAACGTTCTCTTAGTTCATTGAAAAAGACATGGTGTGTGTCTGTTTTGGGTGGTTGAGAGAACTCTGATCCCTTGCAAGACTTTCCTGGATTCATAGCTTTTTGGTCCCAGAAGGACTATTTGGTTATCTGATTTACACACTTTGAGTAGAGGGCACATAACTTCATTAGCAATATTTGAAAGAATTCCTTAATCATGAAGCAGAATCATTCATAGTGGGGAAAAGAGTGAATAATGTCATAAATGTGTTATTTTGAAAACATGGTTTATGGAATATTTCCAAATAATAATTTATAAAGAAAATTCATTAATATTCTCAGTTTAAAAAATCCTCTTATGAGACCTCAGAATACTGAAGTGAATGAACAGTCACTGTATTTTGCGGGTTTGGATATGCTATAGAATAAAGTATATTTCACAGTTTTTCATCTTTTTTAAGGATGAACACCCTGGTTGCCTATCAGTGAGAGTGAATATACAAAATATTAAGGTATATACGGACCTTTTTTAAAAGTAGTATGCAGTTGCAATATTTTGTTTTGAACTAGCTTTTATAGGATGGGGTACAGTGTATTTAATGAAAAGGGCTGATTTGAATGACAGCTGAATACCACAAAGAAAAGGGCAGCCCTGCATGGGTCATGACTGAAATTGGCTGCTGCTGTGATTTAGTAAGAGCTTTTCAGTTGGGAAGTGGATATTGTAACTCACAAAAGGTAACTTACAGCAACAAATTGAGCTGAATAGAGCTCTGAATTAATTCATGGTTTATTGAGTTCCCCTCTTGTCAGTGATAGCCAACAGTTAACTGAAGTGATTAGTTCAATATTCAGTCACAATGATGTACAGCCAACTTTCCAGCTTACACAAGTCCTGAAAGGTTTAATTTAAATCCTGGCAAGTACATAATTAGGAAAAAAAAAAAAAAAAAAAAAGCAACTAAAACAAACAAATATATACCACCCAAAATTTGTAGCCTGGGAGAGGTGAGTTCAGTACAAGCCAGGGGATGATGATTTTCTTCATAAAACACACAGCCATTCAGTCTTTGCCTTCATATAGGAGGGATTGGATGTCTTGTTACTGCCCAGCATTACCTGATACACCAAGGAAATCTCAATAGTGTTTATACTATTGCAGTGTTGTCTGCAAACTCCTGAAAATAAATGAGAATAAATGGCTAGTACATATACTAATCCCAAATCAGATTGAGCTGGAAATTTTCATTTTCTTAGCCTAGAGAGAAGAGTGAGTTAAAATATCAGTAGATCTTCGCAACATTACCATGATGAATAAGAAATAAGCATGAGTTCATACCAAAAGGTAACTTCGCAATAACAAGACTTATAAACAAAATCTTAGATGAGACCTCATACAATAAGAATTGCCTTTTCATCCTGATTTTAGAATAATTGTATGTGATGTTATTGGGCCAATCCAAAGGAAATGGGTTCCTGCTTTTGGCTAGAGACATGACCGTTCCATGCCTTTTCAAGGGCACAGAGAGCATCTCCTGTTATTAGGAAGTCTTCCTTGTAACCATTTAACTGTTAGTGTAAATGGTCTTAAAGTGGGGTGCTCCATGAGAGAGACCTCAAGGCAAAGCAAGTGGGAAGTCAGGAGATTGAAAAAAAATCTGTTCAAGTATTTAAATCAAAGAAAATTGAAAACAGATTATCTTGTATTTGCCCTATATATTATGTATATATATAACATATAATAATAAGGAAGGAAATTATACATGGGCATTGAATGTAGTCACTGGTTTATCTGTGATCCCTGGCATTATTCATTAAGCGTTGAGGATCAAATTCCTCTTTGTTGTAGCACCTTTGGTTTTAGTGGAGTTTCACCTGTAAGAAGTGTGGTCTTTATGTAGAGCAGATTGTACATTGTATCTGCACATATAAAAGCACCTTTTTCATAACAGCAGCAGATTATCTCACTATCATGTGTGTTCTGCAACAGATTATCATCCTGTTTCTCCTGGTAATAGAAGCAGAAGAGCTATGAAAATAAAGACAGTTTTCAAATAAATGTAATTGGCT
Source organism: Muscicapa striata striata (assembly GCA_030060385.1). Lineage (NCBI taxonomy): Eukaryota > Metazoa > Chordata > Aves > Passeriformes > Muscicapidae > Muscicapa > Muscicapa striata. The sequence goes on along the minus strand of JAREIS010000165.1, from coordinate 8,088,153 downwards.
GTATTCTTACCCACTTGCAATCATAAGAAAAAAATAAATATTGGGGCACTCAGCTTATTTTAAATATCAAATTACTAATACTTGTAAAGGCAGCTGCTCATGGTTGGTCCAGTAAGTTAAAGAACGTCCAGCAAATCAGTGGAAATAAATTATAAATTCAGAGAAATAATGATGTTCTACAAGCAGCAAAACACACCACGAGTTAATTCAGAGTTATTTATTAAATTCTTCAAAGCAATATGTCTGGCACAATCAAGCCAAACTCTCAGGCACGTGATTAACTTGAAGAATGTGACTGGTCTGGCTAAACCCAAGGGATTACACATATTTTAAAAGTCACAATATTCTTAGGTGTTTTGCATTGGAAACAGAAGGCTTCTAAATACACCACATGGAAATTTTGTCTTTAATTTCTACAGAAGATGTATTATGTTTCACTGCATGTAACTATTTTTTTTTTTCCTAATTGCACACAATTAACATTCATTGCCCAATCTCTACAACTCTGTTTCTACCTGTGCATTTTGGAGGACACTGGAATCATCACATGTCACATCCCATAGCTGGGGAAAGCTGGTCTTCACTAGGACTTTGAGGTCAACCTCGAGATTGCCATGAATTACCTCAAAATGTTTACAAGGCACAAGGTGCACAAAAGACTCTGCTGGTGGCTCTCCAAAGAACTGTGCTAAACTTACTGCTAAGCTATGGATGTAAACTAATAGGAAATTTAAAAGAGGGAACTCTAGGCTGATTTAACAGGAATCCTAACGTCCAAAGTTACACAGAATCATTTTTCAGAATTGTGACAGAGACATTGTCTAGAATTGTACAAGATTGATAAACACTGCCTGTGTAGTTTGGATCAGGTGTGTATTTTGAATTGTTTCTTTCTAATTTCATATTTTATGGTGCTTAGGTTCACATTGAAGAGTGCTCAAAAGAACAAAAGGCATTTATTATTTTCAGATGAAATTCAGCAAGAAGGAAGGCTTCAAAAAGGAATCTGACTGTGCTTTAACTGCTGATGTGTGTTCAGTTCACATTAGACCCAGTCTTTAGGAGTCCCCTACCCTGCATCTGAGAGACCTAGTCCTAGTGCACAGCATTATTTCCTAGTTCAGATATAGTTTGACATGTCTAAAGTGCTTCAATGCCAAGAAGCAGATCTGTTCCAGGTCATAACAGATGGTAATCTGAATTATTTCTGTAGTCTAAAGACATAGCAGAAGAGTCCTTTTCAAGGTAAATATATGAACAATATTCTAAAACTTTACAGAATAATTCAGTCATGAAAATTAACTTTCTAGCATTTCTGAAATCAGAAAAAAGGCAAAGATTTGTTGACTTTCTGTAGTGTTTTTTTAATTTTAGTCTCCTATTAAGTTCATGTTTGTGATTTTTTAAAAACTCAGAATCTTCTTAAACACAATGACTTGGGTTTTTTATAGTCATGAAATCAGTCCCATAAAAGGAAGAAGAATGTGCTCTCATTTCAACTTTATCTGTTAGCTACAAAAATGAGTTTAATCATTTCATTAATCAGCCATCTTTGTAGATCAAACTATATTCAGTCTTCCCTAAAGATTTTATTCTCTGATCACTGAATGAAAAACTAAAATGGTGAACAGGAAATTTAAACTGTTATTATACAGGAAATAACAGCACTCTGTCAAAATCTACAGAAGAAACATATGTTAAAACTTACTGTCAACATCTAACATATCAGATCAGATAGAGAGAAAGACCAAAATTACAAGAATCATTATAATATCAATTGAGGGCAAAGTTCTGTGTGAAAATAAATCCTTTCCAGCTCCATGAAAAGGAGCTGAGCACAGAGTATCTGATGTAGCAAAGATCCTGTCATTATTTCATATATTGGTGGATCATATGACAGAAAATTCAATTCCCTCTCCCATCCCTACAGATTTTGTAGAGTCACAACTGTAATATCTAATATGTGTAATGAACTATGTGCCTTTGTTATCTATGCCTAGCTTGCAAAAAGTGCTCTGGTGTTCATTACCAGCCAGGGATTAGGTATTTAAGTGCTTTTTTTTGTATTACAGTCCTGGTACATTGTATTTGGATTTATTTGCAAATTTAACCATTGTTTGATTAAAGCTGTGAGAAAGTGTTGAGATGGAACAGGATATGAGGGAAAATACACTGATTTGTGGGAATTGCTGTTAAGGTTTTTGAACTTCTGTAAACAAACTGAGAAAACTGTGCTCTGTGATAATCATTACTGCCTCAGTACCCAACTGCTATGTTATCTGTATTTGTTAAATCTATCTTTTTTTTCATATGGCAACTCATCACATGGGAAAATTATTTACATTCTTAAGTAAACATTTTTATGGCAACAGGTGGAATGAAAAACCTACCCATCTTAATGGCATGCAGCAATAACCACCAACCAAAACATGTATTTTTCACATGCATTACACCTCAAACTCAAAGGGGATTTTGGAACAGCAGAACACCTGGGATTTATCAGCCACAGAGCTTCTAGGCAGTTTAAAGTTTCTTCTTTCTTAGAACTTACTAATTACAGTTCCTAGAACTAAGTTATAGTCAGAGAAATCCCCAGGGTGCTTAGTACAGCCCAGGAAGAACAGCAGTGCATTTTTCTGCTGGTGAACACTGCTCAGACTCAATTTGCTGGAGTCCTGAGCTGTGCACTCAGCATGGCCTCAAGTGTGCTTATCATAAGAAATCTGATGGGCAATATTGAGTAAGTTCCTGTTAAACACTGAGTCTAAGTGCTCTTCTCTCCCCATAAATCTGTGAAACAGTAGATAAGATCCCTGTAAGATCCCCAAGTTCTTAGGTTGGCCCACAGAGTTGAACTAGGCAACATCAAAACAGAAAGCAGTACCAAGACAAACAAAATCTTTGGCAAAACTAGCTGGAAAACCGTCAACAGTAACAGACTAAAGAGATGGTTTCTAATAGCTTCTGACTTCTCTGGTAAGGACCCACCACCAATATTCTTGAACAACTATTAAAACCACAGCAAACAGATTGTCACCTTTCACCTTTCCAATTCTTCTTGGTGCTTGTGAGCTAACTTTTCTCTCTCATCTTTTTAAGCAAGATTTCCTATCATACTAAATACAGCTGTGTTGTCTCTACCATATCAAAACCAAATTCCTTCTTCTTTCATTTTGTTTCATTCTATAGTCTGAAGCTGGCTCCTACAGCCTGGTGTAGACATCCAATTCCTAGATGTGATACAATCCAAAATTTGAGAGTAAGCCTAGGTAGTCTGACTGACATAGTAAGTTCTGTTAGTTCTGTTGCAAAAACTACTGTTTCTAGTCATATTATGGAAGGCTTCAACAAATGTTGAAAAGGAGAAACAAGAGGGAAAAAAAAAGGATAACACATGGCATGACTTCTGTGAAACCTTCTTCCCCTCTCCTAAATCTGCAGGATCACCAAAGACCTCAGGTGACAAAGTAGCTCTGGACAATCTGGGTCAATCCCAGCTACTTGGCCTACTTGGGCCACTACAGACAGAGCCATCAGGTGGCTGTGCTTGTACTCTTTTCCTGAGGCCAGAGTTAGACTGTTCCAATCTCTCTGGCATCTGTATTAATAACATCAGTCATTGTCTCTACTAGTTACATCAGGTAAAATAATGGAAAATATATATTTCTCAGCTCTGTTTCTACTAACAGTCTCTATCCACCAGCTGAGTAAGGTTGCTAACCTTAGAGTCTAGAGGGTGTTACAGGGACATGGAAAGGAAATAGGAAAAAAAATATTTGAAGTAGACGCCTTTCCATGCAAAAGGGGAGATATTTAGGTTCTTGCCTGCATGGTTGAATTTACAGCCACAGCATGAACCCAATGTTATTTAACAAACCATATTACTCTACCATTCAAAACATTTTTTTTTTAAATTTGCACAAATATTCACTCTATTTGTAGTAATAATCTTGCTGCAGGAAACTAGCTTATACATGTTGATAAAACTCCCAGTGAATCAAATTTTGTTTTGCTGAACAAGTCAATAGTGACTTGCAATAACTTACTTTGAAAAAAGAAAATGTGGCATTGATTTCACCTTGAACACAAGATCCACGGGAGAGATGTCTGCAGTTACACACTGGACCGTAGAAAATTACGGTATTATCAATACCATGTTTCTTTTGGTTCACTCCTGGAATAACTCTCTAATTCTGACATGTGATATACTATGTCACCTCCATGCCTAGTAGACTTACTCCTTTCATCTAGCTTTCAAGGTAGAGGACCTGAACTCAATTTCTTTTTTTTTTTTTTAGTCTGGTAAAGGCATTCTTCTGTTGAGCCATAATAAAAAGCAGTAGTTTACACACCACTGAAGTAAGCAGTCATAAAAAGAAAACGGGAATTCACAAAATCGGTTGGAGTTGATGTTCATTCTTTCTTGAATGCAGTCTGAGTAAAAATGAAATTCACTATCTTTGGATTGACTGTTGTGATATACACCAAGCTCTAGTTCTTCAGCATTTGACCACCTTGAGTGATATATGTTAATGACTTACTTTAGCATTGCACCTAATATAAATCTTGCTGTCATTGATGAAAGGAATAAAAGTTTTATTTGTTAATGAAATATGATGTGGTCTTTCTGGTGCTCTATTTAAACATCACCTAGGAGTAGATCATGTTTTTAGAAGGCAGGAGTAGCCTCAGGCCCTCCATAATTCTAATTGATGTAAATGAAGAAAATAATGAAAGCTTGTGTGCGCTGACCCTGTTATACAGAATGGTTTCACCTCAGTTAATCAAAGAACCTTTAGAGATGTTGCAAGCATCTGGCCTGAATAGAGAGTTCTTCAGTCTCTGATACTAAACTGGCTGTATTCAGATGAGATACTGTGCCCAGATTTCCAGTGAAACAGCTTAGTTTTTAAATGCTGACATGTTGAAAACAAAGTACCATGGAATTAATATGAAAACAAAACTAAACTCCTCTCCCCAGAAAACATTGTCCTTGATGTCAGATGAAAATGAGATGAATGGATAAATTTGAGAATTAAATCCTCTGCTTGGGATGTTTGTGTTCCTGCTAAGAAGCTGAAAGCATAGATAAATTTTCATTTTGTATTTGAAATGCCAAACATCAGGTTTGACAATATTAATACTATACAGAGCAAAAACTAGGAATAAACACTTCCTTTTCAGTCACTATCTTCGTAAAGCTGACATTTATAAAAGCTACTGCAGTTCAGAATTATTATTTATTTTTACTCTGTAGTAGCTTATTATAGCATTTTTCTAGAAACACAGATACTCTGGTTGCATGTTACCTTTGTCATATCTGATATGTGTACTTTCCATAAAATGACCTTCATGCTATGCAGCCAATAATATTTGCAAGTAAAACCTGAAGACAAATGAAGGTCTGTAATAACACACTGGAAGGTTATGTTTATTGATTACAAGACTGAATATTTTCACGGTGATATTCCTTCCTCATAAAAATGAAGCATGTAGATTTTTTTTTTTTTTTTACAACTAGAAGTATTTACAATTGTTTTACAGAAGTGGTTATTTAATTTTTTAGTGAGTTCATAGAGTGTTCAGGATCAAAGCAGTAATTCTAAGTACTGGTTGTGTACAGAATGAATTAAAAAAGAAAAAACAAAAAAGCAAGAGTTGCAGAGGAGGTCCACCCATATGCTGCTCATACAAATTTAAAAGCCTAGCTTCTTGAATGCTAAACAGTAGATAATGAAATTTCTATAAGTTTAATGTCTTTCAAATGTGTAAACAAAGGCTTGTTTTTGCATATTGTGAAAGGTGCTTTAAAACAAGAAAAGAAGAGGCAGGATAGGAAAAGTACAAGGGTGAGGTGAAGATTTGCAATGAGAAAAGAAAAAGAATGACAGAATAATATTCTGATTAAAAAGCAAAGGAGCAGAGAGGCTGTTTTGTACCCTGTAAGTACCACTGTAAATGGAAGCATTGCTTCTCAGGCACAAATGCTTCTTAATATCACCAAAATTCTACAAACAATATGTTATTGACTCTGAACACTCCTTCCCTTGAAAAAGTCTGTCCTAAAGTAAGAAAAAAAAATATCTGGTTTCATACTGATTTAATGAACCTGTGTAATTTTTTGTCTTTCGTTTTGAAGAAATTCCTGCAAATACAAGGTTGAAAAAGCCTGAAGACTGAGGTGAAAAAGCCAGATGGGCAGAAGGCAGCACTTTCATGTGCTTTCCCAGGCCTGTCAAAATGGTCCCTGCATTAGCCTGAAGGTAGCACTATAAATCTTTACATATTAGCAAAGATCAAAATATGAGGAGAACCATCCTTTCCTATTGAAACTAAAATAAAATGCAAAGCTGAGTAGAGAAGCCAAACAAGGTTTGCAGGAAAGCCCTGCTGGGCCAAGCACTCTCCTATGTGTCTCTTTCAGACATTTGCTTGTGCCATTCTGAAAGAGAAATGAGGGGACTGAACTTAATTAACCCTTATCATTCCCCTTCTCTCTGCTGCTGAAGACTGCCTTCCCAAAGCTGTAAGGTGATTTCTGACTGAGAGAAAGCAGGGAACTTGAGCAGCAAGAGATGGTCTACTCTTCATAAAAAGGAAATCAAGGAAGAATTACATTTTTTGACTTGAAAAAAAAAAGATTTTTTATATACTGTATTTTTGCAAGGGATTTAAACTTCCCTCGGATCACTTACCTGAGATATCACTACAATTGGTTTCACAAAGAATTGGCCAATTCTATCAATGTAAAATGAAGAAAAGAAGTCATCACATGCACAGTACTGAGGCTTTTAACTGTATTATAGGCTATGTTCTATAAAACATACAAAGGAATAAAATAAGAATAGTCAGTAACAACCTTCTTGCATCCATTCCTTAAATGAGAAAAAAAAAAAAAAAAAAAAGATAAGAATTTTTCTAATGTATTTTTTAAAGATGTGTCAGCAAGAGACTTCTCATTTGGTAGAAGCTGTGGGATGAATGGACATCCATGAAGAAATTCTAGTTTATAAATACAGCACAGCAGAAATGTTGACTGGGTTTCTGATTTCTCCACTGACCTTTGAGTGCAATTGCCATATTAATACATGACATTAATATAGGGAAAGGTCCCAGGAGGCACTTTTGACCCTGTGTGAAAGCAAGGACTATTCCCTGAGGGGAAAAGAGAATGGCAACTTGAGAAGGTGCAATGCAGAGAGATGTTGGAAATGGAGTGATGTGATGGGTCAGGAGGTGCCTGCAGGCAATCCAGGTCCTGACTTCTCACTCTGACCAAGGTAAAGAAGGAGGAGTGGAGCAGCTTATCCACACAACTCTCCTTTACAAAGAACCAACATCTTATGGCACTTCTTGCTCGGAGCAAATCACAGTAGTTAATAATTTGCAACAGAAGTAGATGACATAGTAAAAGACTCTTTGGGCTTACAGTGCTAGGCTCCCCTCACAAAAATAGTGTGCTACTCAAAAACATTCAATGCTTCCTGTGAGAGCCAAAATCCAAGGCTTTGTGCTTCCTGGATAACATGGATCTGTTGCTGCGGGCTACTTCACCTTTCACTAAGTGCATCAGTTGCTGCACATTTCCATGGTTTTTACAGATAATCCATATAAATTTGAAGGATCTTGCTCCTCTCTGCAAAGGGTTAAGCTTAATTCCTTGCTACATGCACTGTCACAGTGCCACATTAAAATGAAGAGCTATTCAAAGAAAAAATAAACAAAACTTAACATTTTCAAGCAGGAGCAAAGCTTTAATCTAAACCTCAGAAATACTACAGATCAATAAGTCACAGTTTAAGCAAGATCATAATTTACTACTCTAAAGTCTTCCTTAAACAGAACTATGATTTGCATCATACTACATGAAACTCCTACTTTTTGTTTTTTTTATAAAATAGACCTGTCATATGAGATGTTTGTTTTGGACAAAAACATGCTTCTACTTGATTTCAGCAATTCGTTTGGATCCAGTCTTCTATATTAGCTGCATTATTTTTTTTCAGTGAAGGCTGCACAAATCTTCTTGTGCCTGGTGCTGCTGCATATTTGCTGTCAGGAGGTCTGTATCATTATTGCTGTCAAGGTAGGAAATACAAAGAAGAGGACTCATGACATTGGATGAAAGAAGAAGAAAGTAGACAAAAAGTAAATAATATTCATTTAAATGTATAAAATATGCATTAACAGTATCTTATAACTAGCACTTATGATACATAATTCTATATAAATGAGAGGAAGGTTTTCTTCTGCAAAGCATCTGTTTTTTACAACAAACTACACTTTCTTGTGTTTTTAATAAGTCTGAATTGAAAGATCTGTCATATTACTTTCCATACCACCTAATGACCACTTTAGAGTACTACCCTGTTTTTTAGTATAAATTTCTGAGTATGAAAAAAAAATGAATAACAATAATATGTGAGTCTCTTTAATTTTTGCTTATATGAAAGAACACCATGCCATATTATTGAAGATCCAAAGACTTTTGTGTTTTCATGAGAATACCTCAGGGATTTTGGTTTTCTCACGCTCTACAAATTGTACTTATCAGTTTTTTTCAAATATGACCATACTAAATTCACAGTTGAACTTATATGTGTTTTCTATTATAATTGTTTTCTTGTTATCTGAGTCAAAGCACATCTCACCCCTTACTGCATTCCCTGGAGCAAAGTGGGAGATAGACACAACTTTGATAGATGATATCTGGACAGCAAGTGTGCAGGACCTGTTGTGATTAAACTTAACAAGACTTGTTGACATTTTTGTGCAGGGATAAGTTGATCCTTCTATCACAGCATCTGAAATGTCTCTAAATACAAAAACTTTGGTTTAAATCATGGTCAGGGTGATTTTTTTTTTTTTCCTTGAATAACAACACACTATAATGCAGGAAGTTTCCAGTTTATTTCATTATAAGAGCGATACAACTGTAGTTTAAATATTTGAGCTGTGATATTCAAACATTTCAGACCAGGTCTGCCAAGTGAAATTTTCCCCAAGCCTACTTAATTATCAAGAGTTGTTAAAACATAGTGTTACTCCTACTCAGGCAAGTCCATTTTGGAATTAGGAACAGAATTAAAGTCTCTTGTGTAACGTATATCTTGAGATGCCTAGTCACTAGATAACAGTATAGGAATAAGCAATGCCATCTGAATTTTTCATGATAGCAAAAACATATCATGATACAACCATGGGTGATGGTACTATTAAATCAAATATTATGATAGGCTAATAAATGTATAGTGATGAGAAATAAAAGTATTGTGTAACTTCCTGGTTTAGAACATTCTTGCTGCAGTACATCCATTGCAAGGATGAGTTTGGACAAGTCCAAAGGTGGCTTCAGAGTGGAAGCTCAGCTGGCAGGAGGCGAGGGGCAATATGAGCCCCTCATATGTGAAGATGTAGGTATAGACTGACACCATTCAGATGTCCACTGCCTTACCAAGTGTATTGCCCAACACTACTACAGTCATGTTTCTCTCCTCTTGCTGTCTTTCCAGCTCATGAATCTTTCATTCCTATGTGCACAGTGAGCTAAGCTTTAAAGGAGAACTGTGGCTGTAAGAGGAGGACAAACTATTTTACACAAAACGCTCATGATATCATTGTGGTTTAATTAAAACGTTTGTGACATTTATGATTAACCCAATTGATTTAGGTTAGGTGTCCTCTCACCTGACCCCAGAATTCAGACTCTCAGGGGGCAGGAGGACTTCACTGCATCTTTTACTTCCATGCAATTGTTAAAGGGCAAGGGCAAACAGAGTGTCACCCAAAGCTTGCCACATAATCAAGTTCTCTGCTAATGACAGAGAGACTACATCATTATCATAGTTGGGATTTATCACAAAAATTAAAGATTACCTGACTTACAGTTCTTAAGGGATTCCTTTCTTCTGTTTAATACATTTAATTTTTGTCCAAGTAACTGGTTTAAACACTGTTTAAGTTTAGAAATCTACCCAGAATGAAACTGACGTAGTGTCACATCAGGGCACTGGTAAGCTTAACCCTTTCTTTAGTACTTGCCGAAAGATAGAAGGGTAACAAAAATTCACCAAAATAGTCACCCCCATGCTCAAACTTAGGAAATATTTCCTCTCCACTCCCATTAATTAGTAGATTAGTAGATTAGTAGATATACTGAAATATTTTTGATCTGATGTGAAAATAATACATATCATCTAATATTTCCCATTTTTTTAACCAGCATTTGATTACAATAGGGTATTTCTCAAAGCCCTGGTTATTTCTCCACACAGATCACTGGAGCAGCTCATTAACTATAAAAATGGGTTTTGCATGTATGATATAAGACATTTCCTTTACTTTGGTCTTTAACCTTTCTGGGACTTGGCTTCACAGTAGAGACACTATCAACTACCTGAGATTAGCCCAGACTACAGTGCTAATAATACCAAGGTCATGTGTTTGGCCCCTGCACAGGCTATTCACTTGAGAGTTGGTCTCAATGATTTTCATGGGTTTGTTTCAACTCAAAATATCTGTGAAAAAAATACTTACTTTTAATGTAAAGTTAGGATAATTTTTCCACAAGCTATTACTATGTTCATCTATTTTTTTCTTCACTCTATTGATGGAAATGATGACATATCAACATCCTATGCATTTAGCAAAGAAATTAAAGCTTTCTATATCTGTATTAAATCTTATCCTTCAACTCCTCCCTTTAACCTCTCCTGAAAACCCATTAAAAATCACAAACTCTAAAGCGAACAGTTTAATCAAATGGCTATCAGCTAAACACTAATTTTCGAGAAATCATTGGTTTATTCTTTGCACAGCAATTGCCTAATCCCTACTGACTCTTTTATATAAACTAGAAATTGACGCTGCTACTGCTGTTCAGAGGCTTGCTAATGTTTTCTTCTGATCATGCATTTAAGGATTTGTTTTCTGGTTGCATGGCTCGTGTACGCTTTCCATATTTTTGGTGCCAAAAAAAAATTAAAGGAGGTAATTACTTATACTCAAGATCTCTTTGTTATTTCATAGGGCTTTACAAATATATCTGAATAGAATTTGACAAATCAATCTGGTTTCATAAATTGAAAAATCAGGTACATAAAAGCCAGCTACTGCAGAACAGGCAGCAAACAAAAAGTATACTAGATAAAAATTTAAAACTCTCATGAAAATAACGTAAAAATTAAGTATAATGAAGAAAGGTGAGAAGAAGACAGGGTGAGGGAGGAAAGTTTGTCACTGGCTTGAGTTAAAAAGGAGTGTAGGGTTACTCCAGGGTGCCTTTGCTAATAATGACAAGATCGTTTGCTTCTCACATCTGCAGGAAAAAAATGAGAGGGGAAGATGGAAAAGAGGTCCTGGGATGTACCAGCTGTTGATGTTGGTGCTCCCTGCTGAGCGCAGAGCATTGTGCCCCCACCGGAAGGCATCGCAATCTGTTGGCATCTCCAGCTCTCTGCTACTTCGGGACACTCAGCTGAATCTAAGGCAACGATCATCTGGCTGAGTGAACAAAAATCAGTGCCTACAGTGAAAAAGCGGGAATAACACACAAAGCAGATGGCTGGAGGCCTGCTCATTCCTGTTTCTGGAGCTGTTTACACTCTTAAGTGACTAATTTTGACATGTTATACTACTAATGAAGTTTTTTGGTTTGACCCAGTAAACTGCATGTAGTGCAGTCTGGGACCACTCTAATTTGGTGTCTGCAGCCCAGTGCTATTTCTGGTCTACAGAAAGTCAATTAAAATCATGGTGAGTGAGCAATCAAAGCTGAATTTCAGAATGACAGCTTTCTCCCATATATAGTACTCAAAACCTACAGTTTTACATTTTCTTAGCAAAAATATCTTGACAATTTCAAACATCAGTCTTTAGTGTTTGTTCTTCTGGGCCTGAGATCAGAGCCACAGTACAGATGATTCACAGGGCTCCAAGAATGACATCACAATCCAGAAGCATGACATTTTCTCCAGCCTTTCCTATATCAAGTCATACAGACCTGTAAACTGCAAGAGAGTTCAGGTGATGAAATTGTTAATATTCCACAAGGACTATTCAAAAATTTTTTTTTCAGTTTACTGCCTAACTCTTGCTCCCAGACCTGGAGGCTGTTGGGATTGCATTGACAGAACTACAAAATCCAAAACTGAAACATGTTGGGATTGCATTGACAGAACTACAAAATCCAAAACTGAAACACTGAGTAAAAATTTTAAATATTTCAAGCCAATTTAGAATTTAGTAAAATGTCACGAGAAAGCTTGATTAAAAACTTATTTCACCTCAATCCAATATTTTATTTTTTCTTCTCAAAAGGTTGCAAAGGATAACAACAATTAGAATCTCAGATATCTGACAGTCCTTGAAGTTGAAAATTGACAACCACTTGGATCTATCCTAGTCTGTGGATATCTCCTCTGCCTGTATCTTAAACTTGTTCACAGTTTCGCAGTGATGGTTCCATAGACGCTGAGGATCAGTCAATTATTATCTCTCCAAGTTGTTAAAACTAAACCTAAAACTTACCAACAAATAGTTTAAGTTTTTCTGGGTCTGTCATGGACAAACAATCTAATAATAGTAATGCTTGAATGACATTCTTTGTTATGTCAAAACTAAAGAGCTTGCTTAGACTGGAAGTATTTTCCCAAGGCCTTGAATTAGTATGAACAAAGAAGAAACAGAAATTGTTTTCAGGAGTCATGATGTGGACTTACCTTTAGCACCACTGCTTAAAATGGCTAATTCCTTAACATTCTTCAGCTTCATGACTGCTGGGGCTTTTCTATTTTAACCAGGGCCATATCAGTTTAGCCACGTCCCAGTGGCTAAGTTATTCAGGGTGGAGGTTTGGGGTTTTATTTACCGTGTGTTAGTCACTATCATTTCAGACCTGGCTTATCTAAGTAGCCTTTTATTATAGCTCTCCCCACTAATGAGAGAAGAGTGTATATTGAGGTCTATATTTGTCCTATCTCTAGGAAAAAAATTTAAAAAAAAAATGTTATGGAAGTCATCTCATAAAAGGTGACCTGTGAATCATCACAGTACCAATACAAAACATTGGGCTGCTAAAATGGCACAAACTGTAAAACTGTGACTGATTCCCACCTTAAGACCTGCGTAAGGCTCTGGGACCCACAGCACAAGGAGCACATGGACCTGCTGGAAGCACAGAGGAGGCCATGAAGATGATCAGAGGACTGGTGCACCTCGCCTGCAAAGACAGATTGAGAAAGGTGGGGTTGTTTAGCCTGGAGAAGAGAATGTTCTGAAAAAAACTTACAGCACCTTTCAGTACCTAAAGGGGCTACAGAAGAGATGGAGAGGGAGTTTTTTACAAGGGCCTGTAGATAGAACAGGATGGAATGGCTTTAAACTGAAAGAGGCCAGTTAAGGATTAGATATTACAAAGAAATTTGATAATGTGGGGGTGGTGAGACACTAGAACAGGTTGTCCAGAAAAGCTGCAGGTGTCCCATCCCTGGAAGTATTCAAGGTCAGGTTAAATGGGGCTTTGAGTAAACTGGTCTAAAAGAGGATACCCCTGCCAGTGTAAAACCCAAAATCTTAATGCAATCTTCAGTCAAATGTATGATACTCACAGAGATATTTCTCATGTAATGTACAGAAAACAGTAAACAAAGTATTTATCTGTCAATATTTGCATTAAAATTTTAATTGATTTGGTTTTCTTTAATTGTCTCATTTTCCCCCTTTCTCTCAGCTAAAAAAAACCCCAAAACATTTGTGTAGTGTTCACCAGTATATAATTATACAAACATCACTTAATATGGGAATTTTTTGATTCTTCACATCCTTCCTTTGATGAGTAAGACAATTCTGAAGAAACTCTGTTTCTTTAGTTTAGGCCTCCAAAGGACAGAGCAAGAGCAAATAACCACACCACAAGCTTCCTAGATACTTAAAAAAAAAAAAAAAAATCTCACTTCTAGGGCTCAGAGGAAGGCAGTTACTGCCTTCTCCCACCACTCAGGCATTTCTAATTTTCTGACTTCTGAGCCAAGTAGCTGTTGATTCATGTGCTTGATTCATTTTGTCTCCACCATTTTAATCTACCTTATCCTAGTGTGGCCCACCCACCTGCAGAACTTGACTGGAATAACCAAAAAGTTTTAATTATCTATAAAGGAATTTATGGATATTAAGATCCATAAGATTAAGGACATAATCTTAAATTTCCATTATCTCATGTAATGAGTTCCACTACACTAGTAAGAAGTTTTTTTCATGTTAGGACATTTTGCAGTGACTTTGCAATTATTCATCACAGCTGAAAAAGGCTCCAAAAAACCTCAAGAGAAGAGGACTTTCTGCATCAGAAATTCAAAATACTAGGTCTTCTGTCACTATTCATATGTTAACAGAGCGCAAGCAGTGGAATAAAGATAGGATTAAGTTTAGCAGTTACTGGTACCAACTGAGGATAATATTGGTGCCACACCTCTTTGCAAAGCAACAGCAATAAAAAGGTGTCAATATTTCCCTAAAGAAAAAAATTGAAATTTCTTTTGCATTTTCCAGAAGCAATGCCTAATGACAAAAGAAGTTTTGGCCCAAGTTAGCTAAATGGGATAAAATTCCCAGACCAGATCAGATAGGAACTTTCTGATGAGCTGCCAGATATATATGAAGAATGAAGCTCCCATCTTTCCCAACAGGTTTATCACAACTTGTTCATTAATGTGAAAACTTCAAAGTGCCTCGTCTTCTGTAGGACTTTACCTCCAGTTATCCATCTCAAGGTAATTACTCAACCATATTTTATTTTTCTACTGGGAAGAGAAGTGCAAAGATAAAGATGGGAAACTCTTGTAGTGTAAGAACTGAGAACAGTGTCAGGAGTGGTATCTGATGGGCTTCTGCAGTCCTTTGTGAGTTTAACAGCTTTTACAGGACTTTTCAGCCTTAAGGTTTATCTTACTTCCTCTGGAGATGGAGCTGGCCATCTCCAGAGCTGGAACTGTTCCCAAAGAGGAGAATTAGAGATATTTGTTCTTTAAATATGTTTCATAATTGTGTTTGATGTTGTCCAATGCTTGACACTGTGTAGATATTAATTAAGTGCAGAAAACTATTTCCTCTACTTTGTTCAGGGAAAAAAAAAAATCAACCCTGGTAGGTTTCATAATCAAAATTATAATCTTTCTCAAGCATGCAAATTAACAATTAGAACATCTCAACAATGGACTTCCACTAATCCCTCCACAGGAGAAAATTGTTTATCTGCCTACAGCACCAATTAACCAAACAAAAGCTGTTTAAAGTTGAAAAATAGACAGAAAATTTACTAGGATTGAATTGTTTTACATCCCAGATAGACATTCCTTCCCACTGTGGAGCTGGATTTAGTGCAGCTGGGTTGTGTATGTGTTCAAGCTGCTGCAAAAGGTGTTGAAGGAACTGAAGTTCATTGCTTTAGGAGGCAGAGTGTGGTCATTGCAAACTGCATTCCCACATCCCTCTCTGCCTGTGGACTTCAGCACAAGCTGATAATAAATTCACAGCCCTCTGCAGCATTTTCAATGCTTTTACTATCCCAATGCTATAGACAAGATCATGAACTAGTTGGACTACTGGGATCATTCAGCTTTCCATTTCCTTAGCACAACTACTCTTGTTCACTACCTAATTTTATCTCATGCAATGGTTCTGGAAATCTCTGTGTAATAGCAACAGAACAGCTACCTCTGATATCCAATAACAAAGAGTTGTTCAAAGTTCAAAAAATAACTCTCATAAATCACTATGTCATATTTAGCTTACATAACCACTGCCAAAAAAAAAAATTAAAAAAATCTATTATCTCTGGGTGTGGCCAGTCTCAGTACTAACATGTTTAAATTTTGACCTACCTGAGGGGAACACCCAAACCATTGAAGCAGGTGATGCTGGGAAAAGGCGTGTGAAAAAAAGAGCTCTGCACCTACAGAAATGCTGTACAACTTGGCTGTCTTCCAGTTTCATAAAATAAGGGAAACATCATTTGTGCAGGTGTAATATAACTCATTTTGGTTGTATGTAAAAATAAAACTTTCATTCAGAAAGCATTACTTGTTCTAACATGATTTTGCTTGGGGTTGGAGTGTAACAGGGATAAGCTATTAGCATTCTGGAACAAGTCTACATGAACAACAACAACAAAAAGCTGAAGCATTACTTAAAAATTAAAGATTGAAATAATTAAATTTACTTTCAAAAGTTTTTTCTAATTGAACACAAAAGAAGTTAAAAATAAAGAAAAGAGGATAAACTGACAGTTCTGGAAATTTAAACCTTCCATGTGTAGAAAGAATATAAAGCTATGGGTCTTCCTTTTCCTCCTTCTTGACCTCTTAGAATGCCTTCAATTGACCTAGCTGGGCTGCTTTTACCTCTTATCAGAGTAAAATACAAATATTCCTCTTTCACTTTTTATAATGAGACAATATTGCTATACCTGTATCTATGACACTTAGGTGCAATTTATCTTGGCTTTTGTGAATTTACGGCTAACACCTCCATAGTATATGACTGTCTTTTGCAAAAGAATTTATTTAATGTAACTACAGAGACCAGAGTCTTCTAGGTGCATAGCTCCTGGGAAATATGATTTAAACTCATGTAAAGTGAACAGTAACATTGCAAGTTGTGGGTAATATTGTTTTAGAGATTCAGAGGACGTGCTTTGCCTTCATGATCACATGCTCAGTTTTTAAAGTGCCAAAGTTCACTAACTGATCCTAGTTGAATATCTTGCTTCAACTGAAAAGGCAGGCTTGCTGAAACAGAATGTTTATTTATCAATCTGCTGTGAGAGGACAGGTTATTTTTGGTTGTAAGTTGCACAAACTAAGCTGTGCATGAAAGTAAGCCCTCTAAGGATGAAGCTCAGTTCACTCTGACTAGATCTCTGCGATGACCCACCCATCAGCTGTATTATTGCTTCTCTTGAAATACTTCTGATTGGTTTATTCATCTTTGTGATCTGGAAGTAAAAAAAATATTTTGGTGTTTCCCCCTCCCACACCTCCCAATCCACTAGTGCTTTGCAATAGAGGGTGCATCGTTATGTATTTCTAAAGGAAGTCCAGCTGAAATGTCGACAACTAAATCTTACAGTTAAAATTCCATTAAACAATGAGATGCATTTAGGAAGCCAGAGAGAGAAAACACATTTAATAACCTGGAGGCTGGGTGCAACTTCATGTTGCTTCAAAGTAGTTCCTATTTTAAATCCTAGTATTGCTTGAGGCCAAAAACTGACTTTATTACATTTCAAAATGAAAAAAAAAAAAAAAAAAACAGAAAAACCAACCAACCCATGCACCTGCTTTTGTAACAGACTTTTTTTTTAAAATACTGACACTTAAAGAAGGAATATATTGTGTACATAATATATGTCATTGGTTTAAGAACAATGACATGAAAATTCATTGAAAAAAAGCATTGAGGTTCAACCTATGTTGGTTCACTGAAACAACAGTGCTTTAAAAGTGGCTACAACTCTACACTATGAAGTGGAAAGTTTAGGTTATCATTCTGGCTCTATGTCTGACCTGCTCAGTCACTTCAAGACAGTTCCCCAAAAATACTCAGGACTTTAAATATAAACTATAGTGAATGTTAAGTATCTATGGACCATGTAGGTCTGAAAGAAATGCAGTCAAGTACATAAAGCCACACTCATGTGAGATTTAAACCTGTGAAACTATTACAAACTTAAACACTTTTTTACAGTAATTTCATGATGAAAGTAATCTGACAGGTGTGTGGTATTGCTAGGGTTATACATTCTACCCCATGAAAGATTGCAAAGCTGAGCCAGAACAGGACAAGAGGATTTTCATTTCGTTTCCAGAAAACTTGTCCTTCAGGATAAAGTGGTTTATAGGTGCAAAGAACAAATGAAGGTTTTCTGTCTTTTCTATGCTGCACAACCTGAGGGCTGGCAGCGATGATGAGTCTTTTCTATTTCCTAAAAGAATTGGAACAATTGAGGCTTTGTGTACCAGTGAAACTCTGGCAAAAGATAACCACATATTCTCCTTTCCCTTATTAGTAAATTAGATGGTAATTTCCATATGGCTTTAACAAACTGAAAATATTTTAGGAAACTTTTAGCAACCAGACTCAAACTTTTTCAAGGATCAGAATGTGATATAAATGTAAGAAAAGGAATATTTATTTGAGAACTCTTGTGAAATGTGATCTGTGAGACTCAAATAAGTTAGCTAGATTATATGACACATACATATTTAAATATAGACATCTTTTAAACAGAAATCACATTTCTGTTAGAATACTAATCCTTCAAAGAAAAATTCACAGTGTATTTAAATAAGTCCAGGATACTGTTACAATCTCTGAACAAAATCCACATAATTTAGGCATTTTTTTTCTCCATTTTATGTGTCTAAAACAACTGTGGTATCAGTTAGTCATACTTCAGTTTATACATTTGATAAAACCCTGTGAGAAGACAGGCAAAGGGTGAAATAATGGAAGCAAAGTTGTGACCTGCTGTGAGCTGGCACAGGGTTCAGCTTCTATGCAGAATAGCCACTCCACAACACTGCACAGTCCCACAAGCTGAAAGATATTAACAGTGGATGTGTCGTGTAGGAGCTGCAAAGGTTCTGAGGGGAAGGATGGTATTAATTTTTTAAATTTAATCTGATTATTTAGTTTAGCTAGAGAAAATAGTGACCATTACTTTTTAAAATTTCTTTTGTTAATATTTAATGCTACTCTTGCAGCAAGCACACAGTTAAATTGACAGGACTTCATTTGTAATCCACAGAACAATAGATGACCTGAGTAAAACTGTGCGCTATCCTCCAGATGTTGTGTGCACTGAAACACCTGGAAGAGCCACGGGAGAGAAGCAAGAATGACCGCTGCATTTGCTAAAGTAGCAGCTGTATGTTCAGCAGGCAGAACACATTGCCCTACCTTCAGCACCTATCATTTCCATGCTTTCTGAATTTATTAAACCCTTGACTTAGCCCATCATATAGCTACCGGCATATTCTGTTTCCCATGGAAAAAATCTTAGTGGTTCTCCTTTCCCTCAAGGTAAAATACTGTGAAACCATAAGTACAGCTTTTAGTGCTTGATTTAGTGTTTATCTGACTTCATATGAGGACCTAAATGTTTTGTTGGGTTCATACTTTGTCTTGCCTGAATGCCCTGCCTCTGTCAGCCTCCAGTTTCATCTGAGGGCATGAGAAAAGTAACACAGCCTTATTGCACCATGAACTCTCTACAAAAATCTTCTTAAAATCTTACAGGTTTTTTTGTTAAACATTTTTACAGTGACACGGTCCCAAAATTTCACCTTGACTTTCATTTAGTGCTTTCTGGGTTTGCAACATATTTTTCCTTACTTTTAAGAAGTTAGGTGTCAGTATGCATACTTTTTTGTAACTAGTGTAAAAACACTTTTCTCATGTTTTTTTCCAAAAAAAACACTCACATAATTCTGAGTTGTGCTGAATCCCCCAGCTCTCAAGAAACCAAACCATTTCTTGGTCCCCAAATGTTCTATCTTTTGTAATTTATGTGCATTTTACAAAAGAATTGTAAAAAGAGTCCTGGACCGCAGAAGAAAAAAACAAGTCAGTAATAGCTAAGTAATACTGAGTGAATAATTATGGGTGATCATCTTTTTCACTGACACCTCTGATCATTAGAATTTCCTCTATTTACCAAATGGATGTGAGAAGAAAATGAGCCTTCAGAAATTTACAATTAGGTAAGTGCCAGTCATGTTTTCTATTCCTGGTGCAATTACCACCCCAGTTTTTGCCCTACTCAGGTGTGTTCAAAGACTGTATTCTATTCAGGTAGTCTCATTGACATTTATACTTTTCAACATAAGGCTGTTAGAATTCAGTCTTCATTTTGTGGATTTATTATGTTGTCTTGAACAACTTGCCACTAAAATGACAACATCACAGAGACACTAACTATTGAGCTTTTCAAAATACAGAGTATCAAGTAAGGAGTTTGTTTAAACACAAAATGTTCTAAATCAAAATAACATTCTGGAAATGGGAAAAACATTGGGGTAGAGGAAATTCTGTGGCTAATCTGAAGTTACACATATGCACTTTCATCTTCTCACAGAGCAGTCTGAGAGAAATCCTGGCTACCATAAAGATCTGCTCCCTTGTCTTCAGCAGCAGCCAAAATTTGGGTGTCCTTCCTCTACCTAGCTAACAGTTTTCAGAGAGCCTGTAGGAGCATTCTTGTCTGTGAAACTTTTATGCTTCCTTCAGACCTGCTTGATACAGACCTGCTTTATTCCCACAGCGAGTAGGCAAGAACAAAGATGTACAAAAGATGGATAACCTGACCTTATATGCTTTGTTTCTGTATCTTTTAGAATATGCTTACTTTTTTTAATACAAAAGTTTTCACACTTCTTTCAGCTTGACTGAGAAACCAATGAATGTATGAATACGTTTTGGAACAGCTTTTGGCATCCCATCAGAGACATTCTTTGGAATCTACTGCAACTCCATCCAAAAGACCAGTAACTGAACAAAAACTAGGAATGAACTGAACTTTCTTCCTGAGAATTGTTACCCTCCAGGTGCTGGGTGTTAAAAGATGAAGACAAAAAACCTGCTGGTCATGTCCTACAGCTCTTGTCCAGGCTAAACCTAAACTGTAGCTAGAAGGAGCTCTGGTGAATTATCAGGAAGCTATCTTTGGCAAAATGCAAATTAAGTTATAAATATAGGAAATGAAAAAAAAAAATTCTAAAGCCTGTTGACTAAGAAATCTTTGCATTTTTGTATCTCTGTTTCTTTGTTTCTTTGCTTCTTCTTTTTGTTTTTTTTTATTTGAATGAGTTATGTTTTTTTAGCAAAAAGACATATATACTTGAGCAATGTTTTATGCAATAACATAGCTAAGGTTTTATATGGCTTTAGAAGAATTTCTGGATTTCTCACATTACAAAACTTCACATTGTTTTCATTTGCAGAGCAGTTTGTAGAAATATCCCCAGCAGAGGGAGTGGCTCATCCTTTTGAGATGAAGCCTGAAAGATTAGCAAAAGCAATTTTTACTTCTGCTTTACACGAGAAAAATAGTGTTAAAGAGAATAATTTCCTTAAATGTCTGTTAAAAAAACCATTTTTACTCTGTCACCAATATGAAAGAGCAGGGCAGTGTGTCTATGTGAAGCAAATAAAGCACTTACTATAGTAAGTTTCAGAAAAAAACATATTTTCTCTGCTTTTTACCTCACATTTTCATTGTATCTAATCACATACAGAGTAGACGTAAGATGCCCAAATAACAGACTTTTAAGCTTACTTATCTTGATAGTATACAACTTATTTAGACCTAGTTTTCAAACCAATGCATAAGGAGATAAATTGAAAATCACTGGTAAACTACAGCTCTAGGCCTTTCTGGATAAATCAGTATTGACAGATGAGTAAAGTGCAGTTATTCTGATTTATAACACTTGAGTATTTTGAGATAGGAACTTTAAATAAGATGAGTGTTTTATTCAAAACAAAACAAAACAAAACAAAAAAACCTTTAAAATTAAAAGTAGGTTTTAGTTGGTTTTAATTCATTCTTTTCAGCAATATTTAAACTGCTATCAGTAGCAAAACACAGGAAAGCCTAGTAACCTAAAAGGCCAAGGTGTGTCTACAGCAGCTTTGTTGAAGACAAAAAAGCATCCCCTGGTGGTTTTCAACACCCAATTTCATAGCCACCATTTTCCCCTCAGTTTTAACATTATAAGGGTAGCTTACAATTTCTTCTGATGCCTGAAAACTCACTTAGTAAATCAGCACCATGGTATTTATTACATGGTATTATTACAGCACTTTGCTGTACCCCTGTGTGACCATGTAGGTCCCACTCTGATGGTGTGACCTAATGAGACACAGTCCACCAGAAGGGGAGTTGCCCCACAGAGGAAGCCATTGATTTTTTTCAGTGTAAAATGTATTTTAGTTGGTGGTTCAGGATACTCTGAATAATTTCCCTCAGGGAAAGTCCAAAGAGCAGATAGATTCAATAGAGGTGGAGAAATTTCATTGTGCTTAGCCTGCACAGGGTCTGATTCCAGCTAATTTACACTGAGCATCCTAAAACCACTTTAGGATAGGGATATATCAGGTCCCCAGTTTCAAGGGCTCCAAAAGCCCATCAATCAGTCAGAAATATAGTTTTCATGGCAACCAGCTGTTTTCCCAAACACTCAGCTCTGGGCATCTGGAAAAATAGTTAGGTAAATTCTTCCATAAATCATCGCCCTGGTCACTCCATCCAGTACTGCTCAGCTAATCTCCACAATGCATTGGGCTTAGTGCATGTGTTCAGAGTGACATTATATCCCATTGCTATTGGCCTGAGCTGGGAGATTGATTGATCTGTGTGGGACTATAAGGGCTCTCTGAGATTATTGCCTCAAATCAGGGTCAGAGGAACAGCCACCCCTGTTGGGGAGACTGGTTAACAGAATCCCTTGGGAGACTGTCCTAAGGACAAAAAGTCCAGGAATGTTGGATGTCCTTCCAGAAGAAAATCTTAAAGGTGCAGAAGCAGTGTTTGAGTCACCATTCCTGGGGGTATTGTAGATGTGGCACTTAGGGATATGATTAGTAGAGGACTTATCAGAACTCAATTAATTGTTGGGCTTGATGATCTCAGAGGTCTTTTCCAACCTCAGTGATTCCAGTATTCCATTAAAAAAAATCCTGAAATTACTTGTTCCATTTAGTTATTAAATTATAACTTTATTATAACAAATTAAATTATAACTTTATTATAACAAGGCTTCAAACCACAACCCTTACCCTGACAAGGCACATAAGGCAGAGAGAGAGAGTTACTAAACACAGAGAATACAGTTTATGCAGATCCATAATAGAAAACGATTTGGGTCTCCAAACCTGGATATTTCCTCAGTCTGCTGTATTAGAACTAATGCCTTTTCTCAAAAGTCTTCTCAAGGGTCCATCCTTTAATTTTATAGTATAAGCAATCCCATTCCTCTGTGAAGAATGTTGTGTGAGTGTGGCTTGAAAAAAATACTAATTCTTTTTTAAAAATATTTTTTTCCTACAGCAGTAGGATTCAGATTATATTACCTTTACCCCCAATGGACAAATATTATCCTGATTTTTAAGAGTTTTCAAAAATGCTTTGATCTATTTAACTAATTAAAATTAACCTTATTGGGAAAACCACTTAAGTGCTAATGTTAGCTGCTTGTTCTTAGTATCCCTGTGGGATTACTATGACTACATCAGGAATCATGCAAAGTGCACTGTGGTTGGAAAGGAAAATACTGGCTGGAAACAGTGAAGATATTATGAGTCAATGCCTGAATTACAGCTGACAAAAATGAGATCAAAAAAGAGAAAACTCTCAATAATTACAACATTTGTGTTTCCACAGAGCTATGGTGACCCTTCATGACTAACTTTCTGGTTGTAAGTAGTGGATGTTTATAACACTTGATCAAAGACTTTCTAGCATGCCACTAATTTTGTGCATGTAAAGAGAAAATTGAGCTGTGCTCACCTTCCCCATGTTCCTCTCTCTCCTCATCCAGACAATAAGGAGAAGTTGCAAGAACCTCTGCTCCCCAAAGAACATTGTAGGTCAGACTCTCTGGAGAGGGATTCTGCTATGATAAAGGAAATAAGAAAAAGAAACCTCTGTCTCTATTACACTATAATACCCTATGTTCTCACCCGGTACTCTAGTGCACAGGGCAGGAATGTAAACTTTACACCCTCTAGCACAAATATAAAGATGTAAATAACACATAAAAGATATCCACGTGCACCTTTCCAAATTCAAGACATCAAGAAAAATTGTACTAAAATCCAGCTACCACCCTGGTGTATGTATTTTTCAATCTAAAACCTGAGCTGACTTTTCAGCTCCTGTCCCCCAGAGATAAGCTTTTTCCTTTCAAACTTTTCAAGATCCACACTTCTTCTCCCAGCTTCACAAGGCTATTCTCATTCCTTCTGACCATAATATAAGAGGTATTGAAATATCTTGGCTTTATATTTGCCATTTTGAGTCAGAGAATAGAGAAGGAAGATGGACATCAATCTCTTCATTACAAAATTTGTGCCCAAAAGCTAGATTTTTCAATTGTGTTTAAGAATCTCTGCAGAAGTGAGAGGACAGCATTTTTAAGTGACTAAGTTTTTGAAGAGTTTCCATAGTTTTATGGGGTTTGGGGTTTTTGTTTTTGTTTTCTAAAGGCAATACATAAACTGCCTATCTTAATAGTAATTTTGTACTACCACAAGCACTGAAATTTATAGCTTGCTCTGAGAGTACTGAACAAATGCAAGTCTGAGCAAGTGCCAGTGATGTCACATACAACCATCTCTTAAGGAAATGCTCACTGGGGAAAAAAAGCCCAAACATCATAGATTTTCTTCTTGGGTCTGGGTATCAGATGAGCTGTTTTATAGTGAAGAGGTGAGGTTGATTCTGGAATCAGCCATACCAGTTGACTAAAAATATCAGTACCTTGTCTGCACTGGCAATAGGGATGAAAACTCTGTGAAAGGCAACCTTAAGGAACAATAATTTTGATGTTGTTGGCTGGTAACAGTTTGACACTCCTCATTGATTTTGGACAGAGGGGGATAAGATATTTGGGAAGGCAGTCTGCACAATTCCCAGTGTTTTAATGTGCGTACAAAATACAGCCATTGAAACACAGCTAGGGGCTGCCAGCACCTGGGAAACTTGACTCTGTTTTAGTGCAGTGGCCTAGTTCTACAGTTACCATTGCTACCAAAGCATTTTGAGGACTTCCCAAAAACTACAACATGTCCTCTTAGTCCTTAAACAAAACTCAAATACACTCTTCTGGTTGATGTTATCTCCGGTTCAGCAGAGTATTCGAAGTCAAAACCAGATTTTGCTGAACATGCATATGTAACTATAAAAGCTAGAATTTCCTACTAATGAACAAAGGTATCTGTTTTCATCATCTCTAAACATTCTGACCTTCAAATATGGAAATTTTTTTACCATGTAAGAAAGAATGGATACATGGAACTTTCTTCCATGGTACATCCTTTCAAGTTCTGTGATGATTTTCCTAAACAGAACTACACAAAGTCAAATTTCATAGTCAAAAAGAGGGCAGGTTGAATTTTATTACAAATTACAACACCTTTGATGACTCCATATTAGTCACAGATAAAATCAGGTTAGGGAAAACAAGTTCACATCTTTTGAACGTGAAAGAACATAACAATTACTTACTAAACAATTAAAAATTATTAATTATACCACTGGATGTAGGCCTTGCAAGGCCTAAAGAATATGCCCTGCTTGCACTTGTATATGCTCATTAATCACAGTCTGTTACTGTAATTTTAATGAATGTTTATCTTATTTTCTTTGTGTAATCCAATTACTTTTGGTTTTTTTTAACCATCGTAAGGGATCTCTTTGTTTCCGGCATCCTGGCAATCAGCCCCCTTTAGATGTGAACAATTCAATTCATTATCATTAGGTTTCTCTTTTTAATCCCACTTCTGGGTGAACCATTGAAAGAAAATCCAGGAACAGAAGTCCTTGCACAGCAGGGGGAATGAAATGTGTTCTGAACACCTGAGCAATTATGTGCAACAGTTCTCCAGAATGGTAGTCTAATGTCTTTCTAAACTTGTACCATATAAACAATTAGATCATCTGTCATTTCTGCTTTAGGATTAAATTAATTACAAATTGACTTTAGGATTGAGAGAAAAAATTAAACTGCTGGAGTGAATCTAAGCATTTTGTGTTTGTTAATGTTTTAATTGGCACATTGCACCTGTCCAAATAATTTCTATGATGCAGATGCTATTACTACAATCCCAGTTGATTACGATAGCCCCTATAGTAAAGACAAGACAAATCAACCCACCAGATTACCAGATTTAGTGAACAAGGAATTTCTAAGACTTGCAGATGTTTTCATGAAACATATATGTGTTTATGTTCTAAGAGTAGAAGACCAGCAAACAAACAACAGCATGATACCTCTAGCAAGAAATGGTGAGTACTTAGTTATAAAGGCATCTATTTAAAATCATTAATAAATTTGGAAAATTATTTTAGTAAACCAAAGACTAGAGAAGTTGTCAGAGTAAACATGAGGCAATTGAGAAACCTATGAGTATGACCAAGGCTTCTTTGTTAGCAGAGATAAAGGAAGAAAAGATAAGCAGCATCACCACCTTTGCAGGCTCAGATACTGGAAAGAGAACAGGCACACTGCCAGGCTGCTAGACTAGATCCACTTCCCTGCCCTGATGATATGGCCACACAAGTTCTGGTGCTGTTACTTGGCAGTGGCTCAGGGTTCAGAGCACTGGGCACTGTGGCTTAGGATCTACTATGCTTGTTCATACAGTCAAGAGGGCAGTGACACCTTGATCCGCCTCTGACAGAGCAAATGCCTGAAAAACCAGACAGTGAAGACAAGAGCTGGTGGAAAAGCCAAATTGGCTTTTCTTCTCAGGCTGATGAATTCTTTCCTTCAGCACATTCTCTTCTCAGATTTTAAACATGTTTTTTGCTGAAAAGAAATAATATATTAAAAGTAGTATGGGACAAAAATACTGTAATACCAGAAATTCTCTGCAACACTGCAAGACAAAGTATTTCAGCTTATCAACCAGAGAGTCTTGAGATGGAAATCATAATTTACTCTTGGCTTTAGGCTCAGACATTTTTCTGACTGACACTGGCCAGCATTCTAACTGCTAGCATGCTACCTGATGTGGCTTAAGTAGCTGTAACGTTCCTCTTGATAGATGGAGAAATAGATGGGGTTTATTGCTCTGTCTTTTATTCTCTTCTGAGAGAGCAAAGCAGGGAGGTTTGGAAATAACATGATGCCACTGCCTGGCAAAGACAATGGGCATTTACTCATTTGGATTGGAAGGTTGTAGAAGCCTTATTCATCTCAGTTTGCTTGACTTTTGTTACCACCCAGAGACAACAAATCTGTTGACAGTGTTAAGTCTAGATAACTAATCAGACAACAAGTAAAACAGTCTTCTAAAAACTTACTGGAGACAGACACAACTCTGGTAAAAAGATATTGGCAGCTTAGTGCTCAGTCTTGGGAACTGAGAGGTAGCTCTGCTTCAGAAGTTCTGGTAAATTCAACTTCTTGATGGTCAGCATTTCACAAGACTGTAGAGTTCACAAGTTCTTTGGTTTTGTCATCAGCTCTATTTTTTCCAGTTCTGTATTCAAGTCTGGGAATATATCTTCTTGACCAGGCAATTATTTTTTCTACTAGCAGTACAGTCTTGGTCTTTCAAAATGTACTTGACTCAACACCCTTATCTCTATTCTGTCTCAGGGAACCTCAAATTACAAAATGGTACGACTCATTACTTTTTTCTTCAGTCAGAGGTAATTTATGCCAATAGTTTTTCATGCCAGCTCTAGACTGTTCGGTCTACAGCTGAGGTGATGAGACAAAGATAAATTAACATTCTGCAGAATACTCCTGTGAATTATAATTTCACATACTTCTTTGTAATAGCAAACTATCAGATTATGTTTTCCAACCTCCTATATGGTATTAGAGAGTTTTAAGTGTATAATGGGAGAGATCATATAGCTGAACCAAAAGATGGCAGAGAATAATGCAGGATTCTCTGCCTCTGCCAGTCTTGTTTTTGACTCCTCGTAACTTCATGTTATGCTACCATGTGGGGAACCAAAGCTAAGCTGACTGTACTTATTGGTAGCAGGTTAGCAAAGGCATCTTTAACATGAACTCTGAAAAAGAACTAAGGTGGTCTGGAGTCCTTGCTGGGAGATAGAAGCAGTGCGACTGGGACACAAGACTCCGGAGTTTTCCTATGTCTAGCTGAAAAGATGAGGAAAATGTTCCTAACCTGATGACTTGGTTTATGTGCCATACTTTGGATTCATGTTTCTTGGTCCATCTGAACAACTTTTCCATTCTGTGAAGCATAATGGTCAGTGCTTATCAGTCAGTTATCTGTGCTAATTGTTAACTCCATCCCTCTGTTGTCACTCTGAGTCAAGGGCTCTTCAATCTCGCATGTCACTGGTTCGACCTGCCCTACTTGCCAGTATGTGCCAACCATTGGCATTTTTTGTGGTAAATGTGCCCTGTTGGGCCTTTTCACCACTTCTTTCTTCTCTGGAGGGTGAGGGAAGATACTTCATTGTTGCTTTCTCTTAAGAAAAAAGCAGAAAACCTTATTAAGTAAGCAGTTTCTTGTTGCCATCATATAATATGTCATATATCATATCACATCACATCATATTATATGCCATTTATCTAAAGACCTATTTTTTAAAACAATGCATGGGACATAGTTATTTTTTTTAATCCAAACCTGCCATTCCTTCCTGTTGCAGAGTAAAAATTGTTCTGAATTTCACTGAGTAGAAAAGCAAGTCAATGGGAGATTCCTCATCAGGATGGACTATGCACGACAGGCAAGGTCAGAGATAGCAAGGTCAGATAGGAAAAAAACCCAAATTGGTGCCCCCATTGTATTAAGAAACAACCCTTTGTGAAATATACGTGTTTCAGCAAAAAAGATATGTAGGTATTTTTGCAAACTATAACTTCTACTGATTATGAGAAGTGTTTCAGGAAAGGAACACATAAAATGTTCTCCACACATATCACACCCACTGATCCCAAGAATTACATACTAGAACCAGAGTCAGACCACATGAGAAAGAAATTATAAACAGGCTGGTCAGGGAACTGTTCTGTGAGCATGACACTTTCAGAAGGATAAACAAGCCAAGGCAGAAAAGAGTTGATTGCTTTGTCTCCAGATGCAGTAATGTGAATCTGGGAAAAAGAAATTGTCCCAACCACAGTGCAAAAAATGGTGAAAGAGTAAAAAGAATTAGTTTTTAATAACAGTTTTTTCAGTGAAGAAACACTGAAAAAAGGGAAAGAAAAAACAAAAGAATCAATATGTAGTTTTTTGTTCAATTCCCCTCATCTTCTGGGTCTACCTGGCATCAGTGTTCTCCTCTCAGGTTTCTAAAACATGAATCGTCTTTTTAAATTTTGAAGATAAGTTTTTTTTGTCTTTCTTGGTGAGAGTAAAAGTCTTTCCATCAGAAACAATATCTCGTCTATTTCTTCCAAGTGTATCTTCCAAGGATATATATAAAATTAAAAAAAGAACTCACCTCTCCCCTACAAACCTGAAGCTTACTGCCACAGGATGCTTTACATTACAAAAGTCTGTGTGAGTTAAAATGGAGTTGGACAGCTTCATGGGAAAGGAGGTTCCTCAAGCTTTATTAAATGCAGTTGCTCAGCTTTCCCCTGAAAGCTGGAAATAGAAATGAGCAAGTTGCTGCACACTTTCTCCTCTTTACCTTCTTTTTCAGGGCTCTTCCCAGACAATATTGGATGGGAGCTGATGATGCTAATGAGCAACTGAGCTGATCCAAATTAGATGATGTAATGTTAAGGTCTCAAAAAAACCCCCAACAGTTGAGGTAAATATTGCCTTGATATTGTCTGCAAATGTAATTAATTTTTCCTATTGGTGGAAGATTCTGAAACCTAATGCCTTTTTTCTTTTAGTTCTTAGAAATATATTCAGGATAAAATTTGTGGTCTTGATATTGCAAGGTAAAATGGTTTGACTACCACTGGAAATAATTAGAATTTTTCTGAGTGACTTTCTTTCTTTCTTTCCTTCCAGAGTGGGGGCCTTGAAAAAAAATAGAAAAAGAAAGGAAAATATTCTTCTGTGTCTTTAACCGCTTAATGATCTCACAAAAAGACAAAGTCAGAGTAGCCTCAATGTCCAAAATACTTATTTACATTCCTGAAGATTTTTTTGTCAATTCTCTTTGCATTTATCCTTAAGCATTTTAATTCTGGGGAATTCATAATGGGTTTTGTAAGTTGCCAAAAATCTTGATTATTACAATATTTTACTTCAAGACGTATTTTCAAAAATCCCTCTATTTCAATGTTTTTGTGGGGAGAGGAATATAAATAAGAAGGGGAAAGGTTTGACATTCATGAACTTTTTGAAATGTTTGAGTCTTAGCCCATCTGTTCTTTAGCTTTTCCAAACTTCTTAATATACAAGATCTTCTGTAGCACTTTACAGAAACAGCCAATCATCCAGTATTTGAAGACAGCAGCTAGCCCAATACTGATAGCCAGATGTGGTGTAATCTTGGCTGGGATCAATGGGATTTCAGAAGAGTTCTTGACCTCACAGAAATCAGGTCAGGGAAGGCCAGGTGAAAACAAAAGAGGAGTCCTGCATAAAGAGAGTTGAAACGGTCTATTTGTGAAGGTAATTGCATGAAACCAGAGTTAGGAGGGAGTTGAGCAAAATAAGGCAGGACTTAATACAGAACAAGTGTGTATGAGGAGAGGTACAAGTAAGAGTACAAAAATGCATTAAGGTTGCTTGAAAGTATTGACAAAGCAGTGGGAAAAGAACTGCCTAAACCAGTAAGTAAGAACCTTCACAAAGTCTTTGGGAAAAGTCCACTTGGCTAGACGAGTGGCACCACTGATGGGAAGAAGGGCAATAAATTACAAGTTTCACAGTGAGAAAAGAGCAAAATCAAGATGCCTCAGTGTCCTGCCCAAAGATCAGCACTGCTCATTTTTATTCTAATGATTTGGAAAAGGAGAGAAGCAAGATACCACAAAGTTATTTCAGGTTTATCCTCACAGTGATCTCTGAACTCAAATATTTGGAACAAGTTAATCAGGTAAAGTGATCAGGAAAAAATGAACTAGAAAATAAAAATCAATCTTAATGAATAAAACACATTACAGAAACCTCCTCTAATGTTAATGCATTCCTAATTAATTGTATCAGGTCAAGAAAATATTCATTTTACTTTGAGTGGCTCAAGAAGATTATAGCTCAAAGTTCAGCAGCATCAAAATTACTCAATAAAATGCATGCATGTGAATGGCATCAGAAAATACAAAAAATTAGGGTGCTTTACTATACTCTGAAGATAGCATTCACCTATAGCTATATGATCAACCTTATCATGTATGAAAGTAAAGATGTAGCAGAAGAGTTTAAATAACTTAATATTGTTTCTTCAGATGTTTTATGACTGAATGGGAAGAAAAAAAAAAAGGGCAAGGTGAATTTCAAGGCAATAATCTGCAATACAGGAATAGAATATTTAACCTTCAGAAAAAGCAGCAGAAAAAAAAAAAAAAAAGAAATGTCTTGAAAATGAAATAAGGCATAGAATGAAAATTCCAGTAGGGGTGAAAAAATGACAAAAGACAGTGAGTATCCAGGAAAGGACAGCATGAAATGCCTTTGGCTGACTTACACAAAGTAACATTGTTTTTTAACAAAAGTATCTTTTATTGAAAAATTTTAGCTTCACTTAAAAAAAAACCAATCTAGCCTGAATAATTCCGAAAGTAGTGATTGTGCTTAAATCTTGTAAGGGATACAGAGCCATCTACAGCCAGCTAGCAGAGTGGGAAACAACATATAGTACAGAAAAAAGCTTAGCTAAATTAATGTCTAAAGAGATACAATTTAATAAAATTAAGTCTACTTAGACAAATTAGCACAATAAAAAAATCTAACCAAAACCAAGCGAGTAGCAGCAGGTTTCTGGTTTAAATTAAAGATGTGCAGTGAAAGGATACAACCAGAGAATTCTTAGAAAATGTAAGAAACAATAGTGAAAAGTAAAGAAAAATACTCTCAGATCTGAAAGATTTTATATGACTATAAAGCTTTGAATCATTTCCACAAACAGAACCAAAATAAGAAACTACATTGGAAAGCAGATGGGAACAAATGTTCCATGATGTGTTGTAGGTAGCTTTAGGGTAGAGAAGGAAATGGATGATATTAAGGACTTTCTTGAAGCAGGAAATACAAACTGAGAACTTACATGTAAAGAAGAAACAAAACAACAAATATCCTCAGAAAAATAAGATACACAGAAAACTAATCCAAAGAACAAGATGAGTCACTGAGACAGAGTAGCAGAATGTAAAATTAAAATAGGAAATCACAAGCCCCAAAAGACAGAAGATACCAATGGAATGGGTTTGGGAAATTTCCTAGTTTCTGTGACAAAATCAGTACTGCATCTTTCTCCAGCTCACTATTGGTTTAAGCAGCTGTTAAAAAAATTTCTTTTTCAAAGGGATGGTGTGGATTTCCACACATTTTGGAAAATGCAAGGAATATAAAATTAAAGACTGCTTCAAGTTGTGGAGGTAAGATAAAGTTGCAGATCAGTTGGGCGTCAGATACTAAAGCTTGGGAGTTAGTATACATGGCATCAAACAATTCCAAAAAGAAACCCAGATTCTAATCACATATTATTCTGTAAGGAAACATAATTATCTTTATTCGAAGCACTAATTATAAATAAGTTATAAAAATATAATGAGAATCATATTTTCAGAGGCAGAATTATGCCCTGAAAAAGAAAATAATAAAAAAAAAAAAAATACATGATGGATTGGCTAAACATTATGTAATTTGTTACAACCATCAGAGAGTTCAAAGATTCCAGAAAATGGTTCCATAACTAAGACAAAGAACTTTTCTGTGACAAAGAAGACTTTTATTTTAAAAATGCCAATTTTAAAAAATCAATTTCAATTTAAGAAATGCAAAAAAGCACAACCATATTGGTCATCAGGCCATAAAAATATGAATGGAGTAGGTAATAAATTGAGTATGACAATCTGTTTTTCTTAAAAGACATAGAACACACTGTGGTTACATTCAAGTCAGAAGCTCTTTAGCAGGAAAACTAACAGTAGCTGCTCTGCTTGCCCTCATGTAAGATGACCTCCCTCTTTTTTTTTTTTTTTTTTTTTTTTCTTAAGATCCTTCATAAATTTTGTGATGGAGAAAAAAAAATTAATCACAATTCATCACGAAGACACAAGACATGAGACAAAACAGATACAGATGTAACAAGGTTTTTAAAGAAAAAGATCTGAATATTGAGCCAAGGTAGGATACCCAATTTTGTCTGCCATCTGACCTAGTCTGATATGGTCCTGTGACAGGGCTTTATATGGACTGAAATCTTGAGGTGGATCTACCTACATGATCTCTGAAAAGAAGCTCTAAAAAGAGACTAAAAGGCTTCTGATGCTTCTATTAGTGACACTCTTAATCTTCATAATAATTGCAAGAAGCATTCTTTGAGTGGACTCAAACCAAACAGGGAAGACAGAATGGAACTGAAAATGGTTTCTACAACCAGCTGTCTGCCTGTTCTTTGTGTCTTTCTCCTAGGCAAGCAATTCAGGGGTGAGTTGCAGTAAGCTCTGTCTTCACTCCCTCTAGCCCTCCTACATTATTCTCTTCCCTTCAGAAGCCTGCTTGCTTGATCCTTGCTCCTTCCTGTGGTCTCTCAATCTCTCAGCAGGAGCTCCCAGATTCATGGTTTTCTTCCACCACACCCTGAGGTCTCCCAGCCTTTCTGCCCCAACATATTCATTGTCCCCAAAGGAAAGAAGTGGTGCTTCCCTCTCTCCCATCCTCCCTACCTCCTAGGATTGCACTTGAGCCAGTCATCTAAATGAGGGTAATAGAAATTGGAAATAAAATATGGAGAAAGACTTTTCACCCCAGAAAAGTGGTAAAATTTTTCTGTGGTTACTTCAACATTGGCTGACATCACTGATCTAACAGTGTACTGTTCTGGCTGGCATTCAGAGCCAAGAAATCAAAACCAAACAATCTGTGTGGAGACTGGATAGATCACTGCTGGGTTAGCCTTAAGGGTAAAAGGGTTGTGCATATATTTTGCAAAATAGATAAGAGAAAGTGATGGAAATAGATAAGAGGAAGTGATGAAAATCAAACAGGGAAGAAAATACGATGTGTTACCTGGTCAGTGGTGGGAGGTAGACCAAAATAAAGTTTCTTACCTTTAGCAAAAGAAGGAAAACAAATCAAGCAAGAAAAGCAAAAGAGAACAGAAAATCTTACACAAACTTTCATTTCTGAGTTATATATGGAGTTTCTGTACTAGGGAATGGAGTTTCGTCTTGCAGACTTCAGTTAACCAGAAAAACTAGACAGGGCTGTCTCCTTTTGTTTCTGATGGTTACTCTGAAGAAAGCAGTGAGGCAAGTTTTCATTAAAACAAGCAAATAAAGGACAGATTAATGCAAATAATATAGTAAAGCATGCTTTTAAAGACTGGGTAGGGCTGGACATTTGTTGGAGGAGGCAGAATAGTTTTTATTAAAATATATTTGCTCCCCAAACATTTTTTCAAATATACTTCAATAAATGCATGTATATTCACAACCATGTTAAAAGTTTGTCACACTCATCTTGGAAACTTCCTCTAGAAAGATAAGAAGCACAGTATCACTGAACTCAGTGATTTCAATGGTCCCAGACCTCTCAAGAGTCAGGAAATCAGGACAGAAATTATGTCCCTCCTTTTTTCCTTCATCAAGGGAGGGTTTTTCTGTGCAGGTTTGAAAGTGTAGATGGAGAAGTTTTCACTAGTGTGGAAGTCAAACAGCAAGGAAATATTTTCCTTATAGGCAAATTCAGCTCACTGTCTAGGGTAGTAGTTAGTGTTTTGCTCTCCGTTCCTCAAAATATCCCCTAATTGTCGCTTTGACCTTCTGATCTTTGCCTGACACCAGTCCGTGGTTGTTTCTGTGAGAGTCTATTAATGTTCTGAAGTCAATGCAGGAAACTAATGCAAAACCCTAAATACTTCTATTGCCCTAACCACATGAAACTTCTGACATGTAAAATAATCACTTCTATCTATCAATTAATATCTTTCTTCGCATTCCTTTGAGCTACCTCCAACTCCTCATTTTATTTTTAATAACGGAGTGGTCGGAAAAGGATGTAATGTTACAGATGAAGTCACCTGAAATGGACAGGCAACAAAGGCCTCTAAGCAGATTTTTTAAAGCTAAACCAGCTTTGTGTTTTTGTCCCGTGCATTTCAAGTTTCTTCTTTTTACTAGTTATATATTTCTACACACTTTGAATTATTTTTAATTAGATAGATTGCTTTACTTGTGCACTTCTTATATCATTATGAGCATATTGAAGATATAAAGGATGTGTAAAATTATTTTACTTCACTTTGTCTCTGGTTTATCTGGTAATATATGAGAGGGTTTTTTACAGTTTGTTTTGCCATATGTAAGCTTAGTGTGCTTTTCAGTTCTTTTGCATAGACAATTCAAGAAAACATTAGATACAACTGAGCCTAATAGCAAATTACTGTTTGCAAAATTTGGAGAAATTTTAGCAAAAAAACCTCTTTACGTGAACCACTATTATTTTAATATTTTAAAAAATATGTCTTAGGCATTGTAAATTTACAGTTCTTGTCTATAAGTGCAATGAATTTTAACTTACAGGAGGTTACTTACGGCAGTACAAAGCACCTCTGTATTGGGGAGATCTGACAGGTTTGTATCAGTTATTAACAGTAAGTTATTAACAATGCCTGCAGTGCAGATAGAGCACTAAACGGTTCACTTTGTGATGTTGAGGAACTCAGTTTGAGCTGTTAATTTCTAGCATTCTTCTAAGGATTCCTGGGCATGCTGTAAAACTGAAAGTTCAAAACCTATGTTCCATGAATGAAAAACAAAAAAAAACAAAAACAAAAACAAAATCAAAAACAAAACAAAAACAAAAACAAAACAAAACAAAACAAAACAAAAAAACCAACAACAAAAAAGGAAATAAAAGAAACATTTGAAACATTTAATGCAAATATCCTTTTTAATTTTAAATTTAGGGATTTTAGGTGTTTTCCCCAGTATCTCCAGAAATTATTTGTAATTTTAATTCAGTTTCAAAAACACCATTAATCTGTTTTGTTAAGTAATTAGGAGCTACCTTGTTCCAAGTTCTCTTACATTTTAGCTTCTATATATTATAGCTTCTGTCTCTCAGCATTCAAAAATATTTTTCCATTATGACCAAAATTATTAACAGCAACGATCAAAAATAATTTGATGAAAATTCTTTATATCTAAAAGTAAGATCTGACTTTTATCCTGCATTCTTAGCTTACCACTACAAATTCTAGTGGTTCCTGGCTGATCAGACAATAACTTTTCTGTTGATAACGTCTTTGCTAAATGCTGCAGAAATTTATGGTTATAATTGCACAATTTGGGAAGATTTAATATTTTCCCCACAATAAAAAAGCAAATACTTAGTATTTTAAATACAAAAATGCATATGGACATGTATTTGCATAGTTTTATAAATATTATAAGCAAGAATAACTTAGTTGATACGAATTGCAGTTAAAAAGAGTCTTTGTGCTTCAGAAGAATTTCGATAGATTAATTTGAGATGTTGTGTTCTTTTGGCCACTTTAAAAAATTTTTCCTAGGCTTTACTCAGGTTTGTAATTCTACCAAATACCTTTGCAAGCAACAATAATAAGACAAGTGTTAAACTACAGGTCCAAAAGAGGGAAACAATCTCTAGCAAAACAGTGAGATATTACTTACTGTTGACTGACCTTTCCCTAATTGTGTATGCTTTACAAGTAAACCATGGGGATGAGGGTGGTGGGAAGGCCCCTCTTCTGCATCCTTACAAAATGAGTTTCTTTTTAAAGTGAAACAGCATTATTGATCAAAGCAAAGAGTAACACCATATGTAAAGAAGAAACAGCTGGCAGTCACCTTTCTGTCACTCACTTACACAGTTCCACACAGACCCACACTCATTAAAAACAGGTCGGATCGGATTCCAGGTTCACCCTGCAAAATTAATGACAACCTTGCAATAAAGTAACAGCATGAATTTGAGCCTTGTAATACAACGTGATTACTAGCGTTTTTATTAGCTGGGTTTGAGCAGCAGGCAAGGCCGGCTGGTATTTGACACACAAACAGGGATGTTACCAGGTGCGCCGCTCTAAAGTGTCACATCAAAGTCACAGCCCTGCTGGCTTGGCTTACACCTGAGCCAATTAGCTTGGGAGATCAGAAGAGGCTGAAAGAGAATACGTCTTCTTATTTTTGTGCTGGAGAGAATCACTTGATCCCAAGTAAGACGATACAAGGGGAACAATGCTAGATAAAGTATGGCAAAGGAGGAAGCGGGCGCGAGGCAGGGGAATTGGTGAGAGACTGTGATAAGAGAACCATCATCAAATAAAAAGCAAAGTGGAAAGTAAAAGTGCCATATGCCTGTCCCTCTCTCAGTGTGTTTGTCAGTCTTTTGTTTGCAACAAAGGGGCTAATTGAAATGAAACAATCTCCAGCCTGTTTGCTGGCACATCAAATATGCTGTAAGATCTGCTGGTTCTTGCTTTTCCTGAATTATTGAAGAAGTATGTCTTCTAGAGAAAAAAAAAAAAGTGTGGAGGGACCTTCAAAATATATTGGTTTTTAAGGAGAGGGAGAAGGGTTTTGCTTTTTTAAGTGATGTCTTCTGGTGTTCCCAGATTTCATTTAGAATAATGTAATAAAAGGCCTGCACAAAAGATGGAAGAACTTCAAATGCAGCGCTTAACTGGTGTACTCCCATTCTAAGTTCAGTGTCTGAGGCTGAACCTCCAAATACTTTGAAATTACTTTAGCATGACAATTTCTGTCCTCTGTTTCTTCCTGCAGGAAAGCAGGTTGTCAGCTGTGAGTTTTGCCCTCTTTTAAATATGCAAACAATTTAAGAAAACAGAAATGAAAACAATTTCAAGGTTGCAAAATCAAAAAGTATTATTTTTTTATTCAGTTTATTTGGCAGTGACATTCTCATTATATAAACATGAAAAGCAAATGTTGCTGTATATTAAGGCAGACATAAAAAACACAGAATTTAAATAAAAACTGACCTGCTTGAAGTTGAAAATCTGAAATACTTGAAACAAGTGTTTGCAGATCCTATAATTTAGCATTCACTAACTTTTTCTTTTTTTTTCCCCAAATCACTCAGAAATAAGATGATAAAAAAGGCAGTTATTCCAGAACTATTTTATGTGAGAGAAATTGAGAAACTGTTAATTAAATTAAATTTGATCTCTGTAGAATATGAATTGCAGGTGAATAACTTCACTTTCTCAAGAGATACCTACCAGAGTAGATCATCACATTTATTCCCAAAATGTCTTCTTTCCAGCATAGATTTTCAATATTTAATTATAGCTATTAATGAGACCAATCGAAGCAATCAGAATTCAGAACAAGTGACTTGCAAGGAAAGGCTGAGAATGAAGTAAAGCATCTTCTTCCTACTCCACAATGAGAGGGACAGGTGAATGTCTTTCATGAAGGGGAATATTTCTAGTTGGGCATTTCTTTATCATGCAGTGGGAGATGATTTCAAGGAGCTGAGGCCCAGAGCAGCCTCGAGACAGTGGATGCACTAACCACAGTGTTCTCAGTAAATACTCCCACTTTGTTCTCAGAAAGGATGGACCATTGTGCCAGTGTACATGGCACAGTGCACAGGGCAAAAAGTAGCAGCCTAGATACTGCTGGGACAGAAAAACTGTGGGCTCTGACCTTCCCTGTACTGTTTGTGGTTGCCAGAGAGACGTTTGCTAACCCTCTCTCCACCCCTGCTCGATTCACCTGGAGAGCAGCAGCAGCTCCTCAGACTCCCTGAGAAGGGCACTGCCCACGGGTGATGCATGAGATTTGAGTTCTTAAGCTCTCTGACTGCTGGAAAGCTTTATAAAAAAATGTGTGCTCTTGCTATAGCCAGAACAGTGAATTACTGTCACTGTGATTATATCTCACAAATGCCCCATTTTGGGTATCCCTCATTGCTTTGGCTAGGGATATGTGGAATAGGAAACTCCCCAAAGTCAGCTTCAAGCACCAGGCAAATTCTTGTCAGTATTCTTATCACACCCCTAAAGTGACACAGGTAAGTCTTTACTTTCTCAGCCCTTGTGGATGTGGGCTCCTCCACTATAGCCATACCTACATGGAAGTTTAGGTACCACAAAGATTTGGTAACCCACTGGAACATGTAAATGAGGGGACTTTATACTGTGTGTATAGGAGCACAATTGTTCCATTAACTTTAGTACAGACAACTGACCCTCATCTTAAAAGACCTGGAGCCATCCCTGGAAGAGCTCTAGTTCTTTTCAGAAATCCTTCTTAAGGATTCCTGTCAAAAACCTTTAGGATTCTGTCTGAATATGTTCTCCATATGTAATGGAAGGCTAACTCTAAGTCATATTCTCTGGTGGCTCAAACTGTTGCCCTGATACACACTGCATTGTGTAAGAAATGTGAATTCACTCATTCTATTAATTTCAGACAATTTATATAATTTTAATCAAGAGTTTAATCAATTCCTCTAGTACAGGGAGTTGATTCCACCCACATATGTGTGAAATTGTCTTTCTTCTTTTTTTACTGCTTGTTCTTCATTTACCACCTTAAATTTGAAAATTCTTGATTGGAAGTCTTTGAAATGAATTTATTATGACCTTGGCTCAAGGAAACTGAAAATAAAATAAAAAGCTACAAGGATAAATTTTTCTTCACATATTTTTAAGGTGTATTTGTTTCTTTTTTTAATTTATATTTTGGAAATATTTGGATACTTCACTTCTCTCCCAACAAAATACTACTGTCACACATGAATATGCACACTTGTGTTCTCTTCAGCAAGTTTTCATTCATTGGCCACAGTCATCCAAATATGACAGAGAAGTAGATTTGTTGGACAGAATAACTCCTACAAGTCTTGTCAAAATAGACATTGTTAGACATTTATTACTGTCCCCACTGAAGAAAAGGCTCACGTGGAGAGAATCCACACAGAAGGGAATCCAGTAAAAACTCCCACTGTGGGAAAACTTCAATCACATTTTCAATCAGAGACTGCACCTTCTTAAATGCCAACTTCATCAATCTTTGGTATGAATCCATAAAAAATGAGTGTGCATGCTTTTTATGCACAGAGAACTAATTCCATATTTTTTTTCTTCTCTAGGCTGTTGCTAAATTTCCCTTTGTTATTTCAGCTTTTTAAATTGCATATAGAAGAAAAGGGTGAGAGGAGATTGGAGTCATGGGGAAAAACAAATAATGAAACAAAAGATCATGTCCTCCAAACATACTTTAGAATTTGAACTGCAAAGACTTCACTGGTAAATGTAAAAGTTTTCAACAATTTGAAGTTTGTGATTATTTTAATCATTATCTTAAAATATCCAGGCAACTCCAAGAAAATTTTTCTCACTTTTGTTTCAATTGTAATAGACACAGTACTTTTATATAGAATGTGACTCTCCTTTCTACAAGCAGCCTGCTCCATCCTACTGAAACAGTTTAATTTCTTTTCACTAAAGACTAGTCTTCCTAGAGTTATTACCATTATGTTAAAACAGTCTTTCCTGATTACTGAAAGTTACAATTATTTAAATTACTTCACTTTATATGTATCAATATATGCTATTGAATATTTTTTTTTTAAATCGAAGACAAAATATTATGTACTTTGTACTACTGCTCACGTACATGTTTTCCAATATCATATAAATGAAGAGAGAATGTAAACAGCAAGAACAGGTTGGTTGGAGTCAGAACCCTCCCAACAAATCAATTAATGCTCCTCTACTCCCCTTAATGCTTTTAAATTAGATTAACAGAATGCTGACCCTCCTTTAATAAAGCCTGGTTTCGCCCTGTGGTGTGCATTTAGATACTAATATCAAAGAAACAAGTCTGACAAAGGGAGGATAAAACTTACCAGTAGGCCCTAGTTCCCTGCTATTAGGATAATTGCTCAGGCTGTAGAGTTGTTAAATTATGTTAAATATGCAGACTTTTTTTCTTTTACTGACTTCACATGGGAAGAACTCACTGCCACAAACTTTCATGTATTCTCTGACTGCTCCATTTTAAAGAACTCAAAGTTGGAACTAAACAATAAGCTGTATTTTCAATATGAAGTAGTAGGAAGAAAAACACTATGTGCAGTCAGTTGTCTATTGTAACTATTTCTAAACTGTCATATTTCAAAGGATGTCAGAAACCTCAGAAGCTGAAATAACATAAAGAAGACTCAGGAAACAGTTTAAAATAGGCAGCTGCAACTATATATATATTTAAATATATCTATGTGACTACAGCATTCATAGTATGTACAACATAAAGCATAATGGCTTAAATTTCACACTGAAAACAATGCTCCAAGATTTGGAAAAAGGCAGTATAGAACTGAAGTGCCAAGTCCAGGAACTCAAGAATTGCATATTGCTAACAATATTTTATCACATAAATAAAGTAGTAATTTATTTTCCTGCTTTGTGATTGCATATTCCAAAAGCTTTTCCCTTCTATCATTCTTACAGCACAAATTGGGACTTTGTTCACTGAACTGAACTTCTGCCCATGTCATACTGGAGTCTCTGACCACTATCCTTCTTTCTATGGAGTTTTTTTCTTTTGATATAAACATTCTCTGTAGTATTGACTTATTTATGATGATCAGGTGGTTTTGGTAAAAATCCATCCTCTCCTCAACTATTTGCAGAGGAACTAGGCAGAAAGTAAAAATTCTAGCCACAAGCTACTTCTCATGTTTTCAAAAATATGGTAAATGAGTTAAGTGATATTTTTTCATTTTTAACTTAGAGTGAAGGGTGATTATAGGCTGTGCAATCCAGACTTATGCTCACAGAAAGATTTGGGGTTTTGTTCAAAGTTTTTTTCTAGGCTGGAGATCTAGTTTACATGGACAAATAAGCCTTTCACATGAAAAACCAAGACGGGGAAAACATGCATTGGTGAAAATGGAGCTCTACATACTTAGCTTAAATTAAGTCGGTGTGTTTTTCACATCACCGAAAAGACGGTTCAAAATAGTGGCTTTAAACAGATGTTTCTATCCACTTTAACACACCTTTAAAAATAACTGAATAGTAGGCAGCCTCAAGCTATTTGTCATACTAAAGAGGCTGATGAAAGGGACCACAAAGCAGTGGAGCTCCCTCAAATTCCTCTAATGGCTCTCAGAGTTCCCTGCTATTAACACTAGTACTGGCTGCCTGCTGAGATAAAGATATGGGACCATTAACCCCATATACTCCCAGCCTGTACTCCTCTCACAAAAATTTGAATGTTTAACGACTGGGTCTCAGTTAGGAATTCCATCAACTGTGCTTCCCTTACAGCCAATAGATAGACATGCTTACCCTTCTGAAAATTAATTACATTTTAAGTGGGCACAAACTGCTGGAAGACTGAGTCCAGCTTCTTCTCCACGGGCCAGGGGAGCCAAAGACTCAGTTCATGACTGTAGACAAGACTCTGCCTCATTCTGCCATCTCAGGAATACACCAGGCTGCAGCCTCTGGTGCCTTCTGCTGCTG
Source organism: Muscicapa striata striata (assembly GCA_030060385.1). Classification (NCBI taxonomy): domain Eukaryota; kingdom Metazoa; phylum Chordata; class Aves; order Passeriformes; family Muscicapidae; genus Muscicapa; species Muscicapa striata. The sequence goes on along the minus strand of JAREIS010000165.1, from coordinate 8,045,780 downwards.
TCTTCTTCTTTGCTCACTTCAACATTTTTCCTTCTCTCTGAAGCTTCATACATCCTCCCACACTGCAAGTTTCTCTGTGTGAACGAGGTATCACCTACTCTTCACAAAGCTGTTCCTTATTGCTGCTTTGGTGCAACTTTATTTTCCCCTTTGGTAGCATTTTCAGCCACATGCAGATCCCTTCAGATCAGCATTGGCTGTTCCCTGCTGGGTGCTGCTGTTAGCCCCCCAGTGAGCACCTTGCTTGAACCTTCTGCCTTTTTCTTTGGGGGCTTCAGGCTATCTCCACTGACTAGGTTTGCAGAATCCCATGAAACTTTAACTGCTAAGTGTGACATGATGGGCTGTTCTATTAATTATTTGGCTCCTTTCTCTCTGTATAGCATTTAGAGAAACACTGTCCATTTCTGAGTTCATGACCACGTAATTTAAGACTGTTGCCTCACACTGCCTGTGGCATATCCATATCTGCACACCCTGACTACAAATCTATTAATTAGGTCCTTGCAGTCTTAGCTATGACCTGCTAAATTAACTTGATGATGAGGTGATTTATGAACACAATGCTGTTCTCAAAAACAGTACAATGAGAGAATTATTCCAGTGGAATATGTCAGATAGTATCTCAATAAGCATCCTGCATTTCCTCCTTAAGCAATCTGTGAAAGATGCTGAAAAGATGAAATGTTAATAGTTGGATAGATATTAAACAGTCATACATAAAGTTATTGTTGTCAGGCTCTGACACCAGCACTGGGAGAATTTGTTGTTCCTTACTCTGAGCTAAGAGTAAAGTAATCTTCACATGTAAAATGGTATCACACTACATCAGTAATTATTTAGGATCTCTCAGAAGATAAATGGCTTATATTCAGGTGTGCTATGGAAAAAAAAGGGTTTCCACTACATGTTCTGATGCAATATCTTAGTCCTATTTTAAAAATTCTTGGAAAACCAACTCTAAGCAATAGATTTATCTAAGCCACTTCTTTAGCTACAAAGACTAAAAGTGAAGACGAATTTTAATATTCTCCTGATGTCCTTGAATCCTGGTCTTCCCTTTAGGGTTTTCTGTGTTACAGAGTGAAATGTGGTTAACACAGTCACTAATGCACTTGACTTCCTTATTCCCCTCTGGAACATATTTTACTTCAGCAGATGTTTTCAAAATAATTAAATGGTGGTAAGCATGCATTATTGACAATGTCTGATGCCACACTAATGCACTCCACGTTTAAACATTTGTCACCAGCAGGGCTGTGTGTTCAGGAATGTTGTGCTCTTTATAAATAACTTCTGTAAAGTATCTGGATTGTAAATGGGAAAAAATAGGGAAATTCTGATATCTGCTAAATATTAATAATGCATGAATGCAACTGCCATTCTGTAGCCATGGTAACTGAAGTTTGGCTGTTATCATTTGTATGTTGCTCTTTAAAGTGTAAGGCCAAGCACCTCAAAGATCCTGTCTTCAGCCACTATGAATGAAGGAATTTAGAGCCAGAACTGTGAAAGAAAAATATCTTTTTTGCAAAAATTATACAATGGTTGCTAAAATTTTCTGGTGAAGTGCTAAATGTTGATGGAAGCATGCATGGTTGATATGAATTAAATGGTGTTAGATCTTGTCCACATACATTTACAATGAAAAGAATTATTTTTTTTCTTTATATTTACATATACAAGAAAGGGAAAAGAAAGAGAAGGAAAATGAAAATTATCCAGCCTTTACTATTACATTATTAGTTTCTGTAAAAACTGAGGAAATATCATTGCCATGCAGTAAAAAAATTATATTAAATGTCCAAGCTAAAATAAAGTTAGACTTTTTCTCTTATTAGGATTTAATTATATTATTATAATTAAGCTTCTCATTAATTTTTTCATGCTTTCTATTGAGTTACTGTCCCCTGCAGATTTGGAATGAAATGATCATATAATTACAGCAGTCCATTTTTAAATGAGGATATTTGGAATGTAGGTTTGCACCTAGGGTTTTCTGAAATTATAAATCCTGAGTAGAATTACAAGAGTAATTCTATTTTGTTGAACCTCAGAATTAGAAAGAAGTGGAGAAAGATTGTTACATGTAGAATTCATGGATAAAAGTGTCTGATGTCCAAATAGAAACGCAACGAGAGTGAATATACATTTGTAGATATGCAAAGGAACATTAAGCACAACTAGTAATCATACTTGCCCCTTTTAATATTGCAAAAGCTAAACACTCAAAATTACCAAATCTTCCCATCCCTATCATGTCCCTAAGTGAAACTCTGAAGCTACAATATACTTGGGATTTTTTTTTTTTTTTTTTTTTTTTTTGTGGTTCTTGAAGAAAGTTTTAAAAGCAAGATCCCAAAGAAAGAAAGTGGGAGTATTATCCAATAATTATTTAAGGTTAACAGATAAAAAATAATGCATTCTACATTAGGCATAAGGTATACTAAAGGTATAAATAAGGTATACTGTTCCCTTCTATATACACATTATGAATCCCTCAGAAACAGAAGAAATTAAAAATTAAGCACTTGGACAAAGTAAATGAACTCTATACTCTGCCTCAGATGACAGGAAGAGCAAGAAAAAGCGCCAAATAAGTTTTTTCCTGAAAAACTGCAGAAAACAAAAGGGAAACATAAATTCTCTTGACTTAAATAATGTCTTTTTATGAAACTTGAAGAAAACAGTGTCAGAAGAATGTGTTCAAAGCATCATCATGCTAACAACTAACATAGTAGACTAATGATTCTTAATTAAAAAGTAGTCTATATTAAATTCACCCAGGCCATATGAGACTTCAATCAGTACCTAGATCATATAGAAACTTACAGAAAAATAATAATTAATAAGTTGATATAGAAAAGGTATTTAAAGTGACAGGAATACAAGTCTCCACTTTCTTTTCTGATCACCTCTGAAAATACCAATAGTGTTCATGTTGATTTCAGAAGAAAATTCAAAGAAGATTCTTTCCCTAAGAGACAGATTAAGTCAGCTCAAGTTCATTCCTTAAATATAAAGCAGTGAAAACAGTGAGGAAGCAGGGAATACGCAGGAACAGCTTAAAACAGCCATGAAGGAATTAGAACAAAACACCACTGCAGTGTCTGAAAGTAAAGAAAAATAACACTATTGATCACTAGGTCTTTGAAGAGGAACTGGAAGTAGATATACAACTTACAAACAATTTAAAAGTACTGAATGTGTAACCATCTGAGGAGGAGGAATGGTTGTGGCAGAAGTGTGAGTTGTATTATGACTGTGCCTCACATCTCAGTGAGCAAGAGTTGAGTATTTGTGGGTTTGTTTCATCTCAATAAGGGACAGGATTAGACTGTCATAGGTGTGTGATGTGATCTGTGTATAGAAAACTTAAATACACATAACTTAAAATAACAAACTTAAATAAAAGGCACAAAGTATTTTCTAACTTTCCCTTTTGACCAAAAAGTCTTTTCTTCAGACAGAAGACTCCAGGTCAATTTTCTGTGTCAAGCTATCCTTCTTAGTGGGAGGAAAAGGTTATTTCTGTCATTCAGTCCTAAATGTGACAAAATACACAAAGTCCCAAAAGAGAAAAAGGAGAGTAGACATCAGGAATATGTGTTTTTGTTGACATTCTCAGAATACAGGGTAGCTGAGCAGTCAGATGGATGCTTTTCACCAAGCAGGTCAGCAGTACACCTGATTTGCTGTGCCCTAGCTCACTTCACTGGGCTGGGTCATTGTGTATTCAGGTTCAGGAGGAACAGATTCAAATAGCATCAGAGAGCTGGTGTCCTTTGACACAGAAGGTCTCTAGGTTAGGTGACAAGATAAGAATCAGGTGGAGAAGTCACCAAGACACTACAGGGAAAGAAAAAGTGTGAAGAGTCTTAACAGCTTTTCAGGCTAGTTCAGTGATGGAGGAGATGCTTTTAAAACATTGAGCAATCAATGTCATAAACAAAAAGGCAGGTGCCATAATGAAGCAGAAACCCACAGATCTCCCTTTGTTTTTATTTTTACCTTTTTATAAAAATTCTTGAACAGCAGCAAAAAAAAAAAAAAAAAAAAAAAAAAAAAACAAAACAAAAAAAAAAAAAATAAAGAGAAATAGATGATAAAATATTGAGAATTCATTTTACCATAGCCAGCTATTTTTCATTTCCACTTTCTGATCCCACATTCCTGGTTTTATAAGAGAAAATTTCAATAAAGCAACAAGGTTACACATACTATAGAAGTCCTTATATAATTTTTTTTCCAGTTAGTATTCTAATCTTTTTCTTCTGTCATACCTTTTTGTATGGTTTTATTTGCAACAGAGGTAGGACTTCTAAGTATATATTAATAGAAGGAATAATTTCAAGTGCATGCTGGGTTCTCTACTCTTCAAGTACATAAATGCAAATGAATTGATAAATTGATAAAAAACATCAGTAATGCAGTTCCAGGTATATGAGAGATATGTAGAGACACAATGAGGGGGAGATAGAAAAGTGTCAAATCCTATACAACAGGTTATATAACTCCTTCTGTCCCAATAGAGTCATGCAGGAATGGTTTCCAGGGAGAGTTACACTTCTTCCTGAGTTATATACAGACTGTGAATTTATTTGCTTCTCTGTCAGAAGTAAAGGATGTTTGTATTTGCATATTATAATGTACATTTTCTTCTTATTTTTTATTTATTTTAGGCTTTCATTGCAATGTTGACTTCAAGTAGTCAAAAATCCATTTATGAATAAAGCTTACATCTTCAACAAAGAGCAGGAGGTCTTTTTATAAAGAAAAAATGAATTTCACAAGGAAAAGGCTAAAAGATGGGTCAGTCAACAAAAATACTGTTTTTCTCTTGAATTCTTTGTTCTTATATCTTAATCATATCCAGCATAGCACAGTTTTTTTCCTACTGGTTTGTAAAGCAGGCTTATAATTAATTTATAAGCACTTCTAATTAGTAGAGACAAGTAAGCATTGAAAACCCCACATGATGAGAAGGCTTCCCTTTCAAGAAACTCCAAGTTCTCCAACATACTACTCTAGCACAAGCTAATTAAAATCACAGTCCACTTGAAAGTTGTAGACAAAAATAAAACAGTGACAAATGCTAGAAACAAAATGTTGGATAATTCATTTCTGAATTTTGCCAGACCTCAGAGCATCAGACATATTTCTGACGTATTGGAAAATATCTGGAAATTTGGTCTTGCCCCTGCTCCTGCTGACCTCAGTGGGATTCTGCTCTGCTGTCAGCTGCAGCACACGGCTGGGCTGGACCCCTCCGGAGTGCTGCACTGGTTTCCCCAAACAAGAGGGCTGAGAACACATCCACCTGCTAAAAGCAGCAGGACTTCTGATGTGCTACAGAGCTGCAATGTGTAACCCCTTCACCTCTGCCTGTGTGGGTGCCAGAACCAGCACACACCACTGATCCCAAACACAGCTGGTGTTTGTTAGCAAGGGAGGTTCAGGGCAGGTGAGAAAGGACCGTTCAAGTGAAGACATCCCAACATTGGTGCTGATGGCTAAAATGCTAATTAGGAAAACTTTCTCAACAGCATTGAATCATTAGAGGTGGTGTAAGAGCAGGTCAAGTTTGTGCTAAGAAGACAGAATAAAATGACTGCTCTAGATGTGAGCAATGTGGAAAGGAACCAAGGGCAGCGAGGGATACTGAACTAACTGGCAATGGACCATGTTATGTCATCCCTTTCAACTTACTAAGACTCAAAGCATCCTAAATTCAATGAGCTGCTAATATTAGGTGTAAATATGAATACACATATGACACCATTCTTCAATTTACCTTTCTGTATTAGTTTTAAACCCTGTGATGCCTTCATGTGACATGTTCAGGTGTTGGAGGTTTTTTTCCTCCATGGCAAAAAATATTTTGATGTTTGTATTTTTACAGATGCATGCCTGCTTAGATTCTGATACTATCAAGATGGTTTAGGAGATGAGGCTCTTAGTAAACAATTGTGAAAAATCTTAAAAGAATTGACAACTTTCATACAAAAAAATCTCAGTTTAATTTTTATATAATTTGTTACTTCTTCACATTTCTCAGACATTTTTAGTTTGTTTCTAATGTTCTCAGACACAACAATATAAAGACAATATCTGTAGTTTACCCCCCATAACTAATCCAGGAAAATATCAGGTTTAAGATATTTAAAACTCTGATTTTCAAAATTATTTTCTTTTTTTCCTCTCTGCATTTTTTAAATTTAGTAGTACTATCAGATTATATCTTTCTGAAGAAAGTTAAGGTGAGGACCTAGTAAAAATTCTGAGAAACCCTCCTCATTAAAAGAAAAATATTTTGTAGGTTTGCTTGACCTTTTCCTGGCTCCTGGAGGAATAAAAGTACTAGTGATGGTATAGCATAAAAAGTTCAGACTTTCTTTTCAGAGCAGCATACTCTGTCTTTCAAGTTAGCATAAGGCTGCAATAAGGTCATTATATACACATAAGCATGTGTGTGCATATATTAGATATCAATTAATAGTTTTTACGCTAATTCTAATAATAATATCAAAGTTCTTTAGAAACATACTTACAGTAAAGGAATGTGATGTCTGAGAAGTGTTTTCCTTTTTTGTAATGTCCAGCAACTCTCACAACCTGACTATGGTTGGGGTTTAGATATTCATGTAAGGGTAGGAAGATGAGATTCCCTTTTCCCTCAATATCACAGGTCAAGCCAGATGGCTTCACACACTGTGCGGCTACCACTCTCACAAAGCAGTTTAAGAGCAGTTTTGGCCACTATATGGAACATCAACAAATGCTGATGTGTTCCATCTGGGTATTCATAGAATGGTTTGGTTTGGAAGGGACCATAAAGATCATCTAGTTACAATCCCACTGCCACGAGCAGGGACATTTTCCACCACACCGGGTTGCACAAAGCCCCATCCAGTCTGGCTATTGCCAGGGATGGGGCACAACTTCTCAACAGCACAACTTCCACAACTTCTCTACAGCAACCTTAGGTCTTTCACAGATTCTTTATTTTCTGAGTGTAATAATGTCACTTGGTCATGAAAAATACCTTCTTATGCAAGAAGTAAAATGTTTTATTTCTCTTTGGTTGATGGTCAGAGTTTAGTTGATTTAAAAGAGAATTCAGCTAAACCAACAAAAAGATTGCATGGATATCTTACTCATTTTAATCCAGACTTATATTTGTTTTCAAGTCACTTCTTGAATGACCAATACTGAAAAAGAAGTCCCCACAAGTAATTTAAGCAGAAGTAAAACATTAGTACTGTCTTTTCATCAGTCACTTACCTATATTTCAAATCACACTTTTAGGTGAAGTCCTAGAGGCTCCTATTTTTACAATTTTCATTAGTAAAGAAAAATGCCAAGAAGACCTCTTCTGTATAGAAAACTAGTTGACCTTCTTTGTGGCAGATTGTTTATTCTGTTTTGGAAATCTAATCTCCTGAGATAGTGCTCTCAATACTCTTATCCTTCGATCATCAGCTGCCCAAACAGATACCAGTGCAGCTGTACTGAAATAAATTTAAAGATTTATTTTAGTTCCTTGAGAACTGATAATTGTACTAGCACTCATGGTGGTTTATCATGCTTCTTGCAATGATCATCTTGAGACTGAAGCGCATTCATAGTCAGTATTTAATTTTGAAAAACAGTCGTGCAGATTGTTTTCCTTATTTTGCTAAAATAGGATGGTAAAGCACTTATGAAAACCTCCAGTCTTTATCTAACTGGTTTACAAAGCCAATCACACTATTTTTAATATATGAAAATGTTTAAAGCAAGTTATTTTTAAACAGTCTATTAAAAAGGAATCTCTTTCAGTTCTTAGCTTAAAAGTTTGTTCTCCCACTACAGGCACAAAGTTTTCTTACCATAATCACCACTACAGCCTCTGTGATGTTAAAACCAAAGCACAGAACTCAATTTCTAAAACATTAAACAATTAGGGAAAATATCTAGTTAACTCATGTGATATTGTCTATAGAAACAGAAAGGATCTTCACCATCAGCTTCAGAAGAAAAAAGACCAGTACTGCATTGATACAGGAAGTGACTTTTGATCATAGTGGAAACTACAAAATATGTTTCCTAATTCAGTATGTTGGGTGTGTCTTTTGTAGCTGCCTTATGATATTGCATAGCATTCCTAAAGTCGTATTACCTAACAATCATCCATGGGGAAGTCATAGGTGCAAGAGAAAAATAAATACATTTCCTCTTCTTCCTCCTATTCAGAGAGGAAGAAATGATGAAACAATGTGAGAAACGTGAGAAGCAATGGATAATATGCTTCCTAAAGAACTGCAGCAAAGAATTCCAAACTGAACATCTTGGGATTTGGTCTCCTTGCTGTGTTAGTAAAGAGGCATCGATAGAGAGGATTTTGCCGGCTGTCTCTGCCATTTTAAAAGCAAAACTTCCTATAGTTCAATTATCTGCAGTAGCCTCCCATGATATCACTGAGAATTAAACTGCCATTGTTCCTGCCAAACAAGTGCTGTTCCTGTAAACTGGTGGGAAGGCTCTTTAATGAGCACTGATGAGCCCATGTGCTGGAGCGATCCCTTTCCCTGGAGCGGCGGGGCTGCACGGAGGGCTCCCCGAGAGGCGTTCTACCTGAGTGCACTTTGCCAGATTGATGAGCCTCCTTCCGACAGCTGACTTTTCATGGAGAGAATTTGTTTGGCATGCGCAAGCTGCTTACATCAATATATTATTAAAAGGGGAGGAGGGAAGGGGCTGCGGACACCAACTTGTAGCTGTGCTGCAGCTTTTCTAGCTGGGTTTCTGTATAAATGCATACATCTTTTAATCTCCCATTTCTTCTTTATTTTTTTCCCCCTAGAGAAGCCATTTAGCAGTGCAGTGGCATTTTTCCACTTCCCAAACACACATTTGTTCCTCCACAGCTGCCTCGCCCCTCTCATTCTGAGCAGCCCTTTTTTCCCCCTAAATTCTCAATGGTCCTTAGTACAAACATGAATAGAAAGGTTACTCAGCGGGTTTGCATAGTAAACACAAATGGATATTGTTCTTGACATCTTGTGAACTTGTCTCTCTCCCTTGTATCTTGAGAGAACATAGGACCTTCTGGGCCTGTACCAGCCTTGCTGCATTTTTAATGACAGTCCCTGAAATGCAGGGGAGAAAGATGTTGTCACCTCGGCATATTTTATCCCTGATCAAACATTAGTTGGCAGCTGTTCTAAACTTGTAACGCTGTCTCATCTATGCTGGCTGCTGGTTTGGTGGCAAGGGTGCAAAATCTCACCCAGCTTCCTTTTCACGTCTCTCCAGCCCCCTTAGCTACGCCTTGGAGCCTTGCTCTCCTCTGTAGCAGTACAAAATCATGTCCAGCAAGTTCCAATGCACAGAGGCAAGAGTTAGCAAGGAGACCATTCATTTTATGAAGTAATACTTGCCAAAATCAGGGTAAACATGCCAAGACATTAAAATATTTATAAACACTGAATGTATTTTCATATGCAAAGATAACAGTAAACATGAAGAGAGGTTCAGTGTGTTACATATGAGCATTTGATTTTTGGTTTTGTGTTTTTTCTTTCTTGACTGGTTCATTTGGTCTAAATATAGTTATGTTAGCTCTCAGGGAGAGGGAATTGTTTGTTTGTTTGTTTGTTTGTTTGTTTGTTTGGTTGGTTGGTTGGTTGGTTGGTTTGTTGGTTGTTTTTTTGTTTTCTTACTTTTTAAAAGAGCATAATGTTGTTTCTGAGCAAAAAGTTGTTTCTGAGAGAGTATTCACTGCTAAGGTACCACCAATACAAAGGATTCTGGCAGGTGTTTACAATCTTCTTTTAAAAAATAATAGCTTAAGCCATCACCCTCACTACAGACTGACAAAGTTATTTTGATGGTTTTGAAAAAGTGCAGTTTCTGTTTCGCCAGTGATTTTTCATTATCTGAAGGTCTTCATTATTAAGCTAGAGCCACATAATTTGAAAGTGTTGCTTGTTAATATTTGAGTGTCATTCAGCAATTCTGCACTTGGAGGGAGAAGATGAACGTTTTTATAAATGGCATTTTTCGAGTGAGTGTAAGTAGTAGGATTTATGGAAGCAATCTTTAATCCTCTCGTTACTATTCTAGATTAGAAAAGGGAATAAAAAAACCTCAGAAATTCCATTTAATATATAAGACATTGACAAAGAATTATATAACACAGCATTTCCATTTGAAGCCCCTTTAGTACATAATGATGCATTGTTTTCCTTGATCCCAAACATGTAGCACTTGTTCTGCTGTTAGAGACCTTGCTTTGCTATCATCTTTGGAAATGCCCAAGTGGTTTTGAGCATTACACCTACATCTTCTACAACATGTTACCAGTGAGCACTGATTACAATTTGTAAATGTCTGTTTTAACAAATTAAATGCAACTGTTTGTCTATGTGGCCAGTGGACATGAGTCCATTTTTTAATCAAGAGTATGCAATACAGATGAGATTTCTGAAGACACCTTAAAGACCCTGACACAATTGTAATCTTCTTTCTAAAAATATCGACATGTTGTAGAAAAATAATTTTCTACGTAGGCCAATGAAATTTTATGCAGGTTTAGAAATCCAGGGAGGATAGTCTGAGATTATGAATTGCTTTGGTCAAAATTTAAATAATTTTGAGTATTATGCTCTTTTCTCCTTAGTGCATTGGGGGGGAGGTGGTGGGGTGGGGGAAAGACTTTGCAGTACTTGAAAAAGTAAAGAAGGGCAACAAGGCTAATCCAGGATTAAAGAAAATGAGCTCTGAGGACAGTCAGAGATATCTTTAAACCATATGGCCCAGAGGGAAGATATTTAAAGTGGGGATCTCTTGAAGTGTACACACTGCCAATACTCAGGTTATTTTTTTCTGGAAATGTACATAGGCAAGATATATATAAATGCAAATAGGAAAAAGGTAGTTAAGGGGATCACAAAAATCTAGTATGTCTGAGGTCACAAATAGTGCACTGCAAAATAAACTGAAGTATGGTGCTCAAAAAAAAGTCTTTGCTGAAGAAAGCCAGGCCAGAGCTATAAAAATTTGACAAACAACAAACACTCCCTCTGACTTGTTTCTCAAATACTGTAAGATCATCATGATTTTATTTACAAGTTCATGGCAAAATCTTCTTAGAGACACTGTAGACAGAAAGCTGATTTTTACTCTGAAAGGAAGGATGTTATAAATCAATTGCAAATAACTTCTAGCTTCACTTAATTAGCAAATGAATTATGAAAATATTTTTCCCCTACTGAAGTTTTGCTTTCTAACAAGCACTCACTGTTTTGTCCATACTCTGTTTTATCTCTGCTCTCTTTCAGTAAAACAATAATGCCAGCTACAAGGAAACCTTACATGGATGCTTTTTTCCCAAGCTTTCCAAGCAGATATTGCCAGAGAAATGTCAAGGAAAGTGCCATTTCCGAGTTTACAGCTGCAAAGTTCCTTTTCAGGAAAAGGGAATAAGAATCAGAGGACTTTGTGGGCAGATCTCCTTTCACATACTGTATGATTGCTTGCAGTGGAACAGCAAGAAGAGAAAAAAGAAGCCTTCTCTATACAGTGTCAGGGAATAAAGGGAATCCAAGATGAGCTAACAGACTATTTTGTCACAGAATTTCTGAATAAAGTGAAGTCATGTGAACTTGAACAGTTAACAGATGGATTAGAGACCCAATTATCTGTGGTACTGTACATGAACTACAACAAAGTTGCTGTGAAAGAGGCAGACTGTGCCCTAGCAGATCTGCCTCGAGCCTGGCAAAATGGGTCACTGGTCTTTATTGGAGCCCTGGGACACAAATAGCACAGTACTTGTTTCTCTAGTGGTAATGCTGGTGATAATAAAACAAGCTTTTGAAAAGCTCTTCAAAAGACTCTGATTCCCATTGACCAACTGATCTCACACTGGGGACAGCTCAACATTTCATAGAGAGGGTTTGAATTAGATTGGGTTACAACCCAGTTCAGCCAGGTCTCATTCCTGCTCATCCATTTGACTCCTCAGAAGCCTGAGTGATGAAGGATCTGCAGGCTAAATTCTCAAGGTCTTCAGCTCCTACAAAGTTTGGTAAGTGATTCCATGTCACAATATACACAAAAATTTCCAGAACTACCAAGCAGAGTATAAACAAAACTTCTTCATCACTACTACTTTTCCAAGTTGTGTAAACACTGAAAATAAATTCCAGGTTTGGAAAAGTAGTTCTCCACATGAACAGTCATGAGAAACTACTCACACATGAGAACTTGGCTTGTGTGCACCAGCTTACGAGAAGTTTTAGGAAAAAAAAAAACCAACAAACCCATTTTTTTCAAAGATACTGAAATATTCTGCTTTAATATTTTGACATTACTAGGCAGATGAGGCCAATTGATTAACAAGCATCTGAATTTAAACAACATTTGAAATTCAGACTGAAATAGGAATGTCAGTACTCAAATAAATCATAGACTTTTTGGAGTGGTTTTTTTTTGGTGGGTTTTTTTTTTGTTTGTTTTTGGTGGTTTTTTTTTTTTTTTTTGGTTACAATTAAGTAACTTCCTGAAAATTATCAGGTATTTAGGCTATAAATTTTAGAGTTTCACATAGACATAGTACTGTACACATCCTCAACTGGCTAACATGCCAGGAATGAACAAACCATACCCTCAGTGGGGTAGGCAGAGTGGCTGGACAGTTCTGCTGAGAGGCTTTGGTCATGCTGGAGGTCAGACACACTCTGGACTTGACAGCAACACAACTGATGGTGTGTCAGAGCAAGGGATGAGGTACAGCAACCTGAGAACTAGCTGGGTTGGGTCCTACCTGCCAACAAGCACTACAGTCCTAAAAAATATACAGACCCTTTTTCTGACAAAGGGCTAGGGAATATTTCAGACTTTTTGTTGCCTCTTTTGCAGGAAAATAAAAATACAAGCCATAAAAATAAAAACAGGTATAGGTTTTCACAAACACTGCAGTGAGCAGTCACTCAACGACCAGAATTATCTCCTATTTTTTCATATCTTCAAATCAAAGCTGTCTGCTTTGCTGGAACCTGTGGGTTCAGTATGGAGCATCTCCATCAGATAACAACACCCAGCAATAAAAGCAGAGCAGACTAGGAACACCACTACATCTGGCTTCAAATCTTGTGAGTTTGAAGAGAATCAAAAGAAGCAGAATAAGAGGGGGGCTTGGTTAGAAAGTCACACTGTAAATTTCATAGAGGAGTCCAATCTCACCAGTCCCAGCAGGAAAATAAATTTGTCATTCAGCGTGTCTGAGAAAAGCTCTGCCCAGCCCCAGTTTGCAGCTGAGGAGTCTGAAGAGGAGTCAGGGGAGACAATCTCTTTATGACATGATGGCTGACTCTTGATAATTTGATGGCTACTCCCACATCTAGGAATCATGGCAGCTGATCCAGATACATCATAAAATGTGCAATACATAACACAAAAAATCAAGATAAAAGCTTTCTCTAGTGGACAAAATACTCAGGCTATCACTATGCTGGTGTCAGGTTAAAGTGTGTGTCAAACATGAAACATTGTTCAATGTAGCACATCACAGCTGAGCAGAGGAAAATCTTTATTGTAGATTTCCTTTTCCTCCCTTTTCCTTTTCTTTTCCTCTCTTTTTAAAGCTGGTGCCACGATGCAGAATCTCAGATACTTTTTCCACACTGACCAGAAAACACCTGCAAATTCCAGATCATAAATCCAACATGCTTTAATCAAATAGGTTGCTTGTACATGCCGACTCTTGGTTGCAGAGTTTTTGCATCAAGAAAACTTGAATTCTTTTCTCTAAATTTCAGACAGACGGGTACCATGTCTGGCCATGTTCTCCACTTCTACTGCAAAGCCAAGACTTTGTCATTGACAGCTGTGAAAATAATTAAAACTGGCTCTTTTGCTACATGAGGTCTTAGTAGGCTTCTTCCTCAGCTATGGTTAAAAGGCCTAAGGGACAGAATTTACTGTACATCCTGTAAACAGACAGGTCCTTTCAGTATGATCAGTTTCTTCTGAAGCATTTACCTAACACAGCATCTTGCCTTACTGAGGTCATAGACTTTTTTAAGATGCTCATCTGTCAGAACACAAATACCAGATCAGATAAACCAAGAAATAAACCCCTTAAACCACTATCAGCTGAAACTTTCATCTAGTTTGTAGTAGGCAAAGACAGCAATCCTTCCTGGTCCTTGTCAGTGCAGTGATTTTTATCCCTGACCCACCTCTCTACTTGAAGCATTGTACTCTATGATGCAGACTCACTGAGTTCCTAAAAGACAGAGCAGATACCAGTGTGTAGGATTCTTGTTCTAGTCCCACTGAAGTTTCATGAAACTTGGATCTCAGCATTTCCTGATGCTTCTGAGTAGGAGTGACTCTTCTCCCAGCTCAGCAGCTTCTCTGAACACACTTTCTTGTGGAGTTCTCCCTGCACATTTCATAGGAGTGCAAGGAGTCCCCCAGTAAAATGGGCATTTTTAGGCAGAACACAGAATACACCAGAGCCAGACTCCACATTGCTCCCACCTGCCTTGTGCACTTTAAAATGGCCTCTGATAGTGCAGTCCTTGTTAATTAGTAATACATCTGATGCTGTGTTAACTTATATCAACATTATGCATTTATAAAAAAATGCAGGTACACTTCCCTTTGAGTCTTCTAGAAAAATTTCTTTTCAACTTTTCCCTCGATTTATGGGATTTATTAAATTTAATGGGATTAATTTGCACCATCCATCACTCCTTTTATTTCATTGCATGGGCCTTAATCTATAGGTACACATTGCAAAATAAGATAGAAAAAATAATTTAATATAATCTCAATTCAGAGTAGCTGATTTAACAAGTTATGCAGTGGGACTCATCATCATAGCAGGCAGGAGGAAGAATTTTCTGTCTTTCTCTTCAAATAGCAGTAAGAATGCTAATTCCTATTCTTCCTTTCTCTCTCTCTTTTTTTTTTTTTTTTTTTTTTTTGTCTTTTTTGGTAAGGACTGGGGAGGAAAGGATCTTATGCATAATTTAATTGCTTTGTCTTTCTCCCTCAGGTCAGTATATTATATTATATTGAAAAGTAATTATGCAGTGAAAGTAAAATGTCAAACTGCAGATGTCTGGTAACAAGTATAGTACAGATGTGAACGATTCTATTATGTGCCATCTTGCAGACATCTTTATACCTTTCCTCTGAAGCTTCACCCTATATGCTTATACATTTGAGTATTTATGCACCCTGGATGAGATTTGCTTCCCCCCTTTGCAGCATCTAGATCCCAAGCTGGGTTGCCTTGTTGGCAATGATTGATTACCCAATATCTAATTAAACCTGATCCAATCACTTATTATGCAGAGTGGAACAAACAAACTGAAGTCGACTGTCAGAGCTGTGATTGATGATACTGCCAATCCAGCTTTTGTTGCGTCTAATGTCCTGACGCTTGTTACAACCAGCCAAAGCTGCGCTGGACAAAGCGTTCTGTCACTCTTCACACAAATTCACTCCCCTCCCCCACACCTCTCTCTCTCTTTTTTTTTTTTTTTTCCTTTTTTTTTTTCTCTTTTTTTTTTTTTTTTTTTTTTTTTTTAAAGAAAAAAATTATTGAGAACAGCAGAGGTTCTGTTTGGGTTAGTGTGTACAATGAGATCAAAGTCCCCTAGAGATCCAAAGTCCTTAAGTGGCAGGGAGTGGAAGAAAAAGAGTGTGTGCATGGGGGAGGTGGTGGCAGGAGGTGCACTTGGTATGGTAATGAACCTACCTTGGGGAGAGTGACAGATATGACATTAAAGCAAACCTAGCAGGGTAATAATTTCTTTTCTATTGTCTGCCAAGCAGGATTCTCTTCGCAGCTCTCATTTATAAATTTTTCAGTTTTAATGCTTTAATTATTTAAAATGCAAATAGGTTCCTGAAGAAAGAAGCAGAAAATACAAATTCCCTAAACAAATTCAACTTTTGAAGTTACATTCACACATTGTAAAACCCTTTTCTTATGCGTTGCATTAGCTTAGGTTAGTTAGGTTTCAGGGTGCTTTTTTGGGGTTTTTCTTTAGTGAGTCAAGAATTAGTTAAACTTTTTGTAGT
Organism: Muscicapa striata striata; assembly: GCA_030060385.1. Taxonomy (NCBI): domain Eukaryota; kingdom Metazoa; phylum Chordata; class Aves; order Passeriformes; family Muscicapidae; genus Muscicapa; species Muscicapa striata. The sequence continues at coordinate 8,029,694 of JAREIS010000165.1, read as the reverse complement.
TTTTCATGTTCATATTTTTATTAGCTCAAGCAAAATTTTTTTTGTTTTGCTTGGACAAGTGAAATTAAAAATCAGATTCCCTTGAAAAGGACCAGTCAGAAAAATGAAGAGGTTTTTATGACGATATTTCCTGACATTATCTGCATTTCAAATGTTCAAACTATATTAAGATATTTGGGAAATCGATTATTTATATCCCTTCACATTGAAAATTTCTGTTTAAAGGGTCCCTCCTCGTATAAATTGTTTATATGCAATGTGGACAAGTCTCTGTGTGCATGTGCACATGTGAATGATTCCCATGTGATAATTGGAAGAAATAGTAAATGTATTTTTCAAAACCTTTTGCAATTAATCATGTGTTTACAATTCCATCACTTACTTTTTAATATAGCTACAAATCTAAGATTCCAGATTCCTGTAGGGCTTCAAAGAGCTGATACTCAGAACAAAACTAAAACAAAAGAAACAAAATTCAGTAAGATTTTAAACTTTCTTAGTCTTAAGCTAAAATTGTATTGCAACAGTTACGCTTTCTGGAATAAAAGGAATTAAAAGATACAGTTTGAAATCGTCTATTGTTTCTAGACAGATATTAAAATTCTGAAGTTTATTTGTTTCTTTTCTCTGCCAGGTCAGACACAAGAGCTCTGCACATTTGGCCAAAAGCTGTGAAGGTTCCTAGGTCAACATATTTCAGTTCAATATTTCTTCATGTCTAGAAAAAAACATGTAGATTATTTATGGGCATGTTTTAAATATTTCACTATTCTGTCCTAGCCCTCAGATCTAAATGGTGCAGCACCTGGGTGGATGAGTGAGTTCATGAAATAACCCCAGTATCACTAATGAAAACTCTTAAATCATGCCAAAAAGATGTTTCTGTAATAAATTAGGAAGAAGTCAGGTTATAGAAATAATTCACAGATTTGTTCACAGCATGGATGAGGTGGAAAGAGACCTCTGGAAATAAGCTGACCCAACCTCCTTGCTCAAGCAAGGCCACATAAAATCAGTTTCCCCAGAAAGTTTTTCACTGTCTCCAAGGATGGAGACTTCACAGGCCTCCTGGTCAACCTTGCCAGTGCTTGGCCACCTCGACAGTAAAAAGCTGGTTTTTTGCATTCACACAGAGCCTGTTGTACTTCAGTTTGCACCTATCACCTCTTGTTCTGTAACTGGGCACCACTGAATAGAGTCTCTCTCCATCTTCTTTGCACCCTCCCTTCAGATATTTATATACATTGATGAGCCCTGAGCCTTCTATTTCCCTGGCTAAACAGTCCCAGCTCTCTCATATGACAGATGCTTCAGTCCCTTAATCATCTTAGTGGCCTTTTGCTGAACTCACCCCTGTATGTCCCCATCTCTCTAGTTTGGTGGAGCCCAGAACTGGGCACAGCACTCCAGGTGTGGCCTCAGTAAATGCTGAGCAGAGGGGATGGGTGTTTTATCACTGGCACTAGATGATGGGCCATAATCATACACTTTGGGTGCACTGTGCCAGTCAATTTAGCCCAAAATACTCACCTTTTAGAGAAATACACTCACTGCATGTGGCTATTTTTTTTTGTCACAGGAATGTCTGCTAAATCGTGCTAGCATTTAAACAAATTCATCTTGAGAGGATGTAATACACAGAAGCACTTCCAGGATTTTAAAGAGCAGTAAAATAGGCTTGAGGGTAGAATACAGCCCTGCTTTACTAGCAAAGACAGTAGTGGAAATAAACACTGGAAAATACCAATATAGCAAAAAGTGTTTTGGAGGGTGCAGAGAAAACAGCCATATGAATGTCCAGCACCAGAACCTGCATGGAGCCCTTTACCTTATGCTCACAGTAGTCTCAGCAATATAAGGTTGTCTGTCTTGATAGGAGTTTCCTTCAAGACTAACTACATTGTTAGATGAGTCACCTTGGCACAAATAGCAAAAAAATCCAGGCTTCTAGCATTCAGACTGAGAGCTAGATCTAACACAAACTTCAGGTATTGCTAATACCTAGCTTACCTAGTTATAATTTTATTGCTCAACTCTAGCTACCCATCCCCTTCTGCAATAAACCAATAAACATTATATTGGTTTCCATGGAAGCTGCAGAACTACAGTGAGGTAAATGGGAGAAAAATCAAGCCTTAAATATTTTAATAATGCAGACATATATGGAGTTAAGAAGAAAAAAAATGAGGAAAAAAATCAAAGAAACAAAATAGGTTTTTCACAGCATTAAAAATAAATGTTTTACACTAGGGCAATAGGAGGCTAACATTACCAAAGGAAGCTAAATTTAGCCAGTGAAAGGTTATCTTGGGCAAGCACTTATGGTGCATTTCTCTAAATTTTCACTTCAATTAATCTCTAGAAATTCAGTGTCTGATCCCAGTGACAGTAGCCTCTGGCTTCTTGAGAGCGACTGCCGAGGAAAAATTATCTGACACATATCAAACAAGCAAGAAATGACACTGGACAACATTAATCAAAACTTTCTCATTTCCTGAAGAATTAAGCATTAAATAATTAATTCCAGCACTACAGGCAGCTGTAAAAGAGGCCTCGTGCCTCCCCGCTGGTAAGAATTTGTCCTTGTCTAAAAGACTAGATTGATATATTTATTATTTATCAGATTAATCATGGCCAAGAACATTATAGATTGGCAGCCAAGCCCAGCCAGTTATATTGTAGTGGCCTGTTATTGGAGCTTGGAAAGAACCTGGTACATCAGCAACATTCAAAAGGGGCGAAAGTAGAAGAGTTTTCCCCCAATAACTGTTTTTAAAAACCAAGCAAACAAACAAATAAAAACTTCCAACTAAAATGAAAAATACCCTTCAAATATTTGGGGTTTTTTTTTTTGTTTGGTTGTTGTTAGGATTTAAAAAAAAAAAAAGAATCAGACAAAGAAGATATCATTGATTCAGCACCTCAGTGGAGGCTGCTAGCTCCTGGGGTCATTTTTATTTCTGTTTGCTAAGGACTGAAAGAAGCCCTTAGGATGTGGGTCAGAATATCAACTATTCTATGTGAAGCCACAATCATTAGTTTTAAAACATAGTTTCAGTGGCAGACAGATATAAATCAATTTAACCAGCACGAACAAGAAAAAACACTTCCTACCCTTAATTTTCCTTCTGTTTATCCAAGTACTGTAGCTGTGAGACTTATTTATAGTTTAGGTTTTCTTTCATTTTTGGTTGCTGGCCATGGTAACAAGTAGCAGAGTTACTACAAAGTTGAAACATAGGGAATCAGCATGCCAAGTTTCTGTAGATTAATAAGTGTCAAACAAAATAAAATTTATATAATTTCATGTAATTTTACCATGCAGTCCTGGGTTTGGGGATTTTTTTTTTTCTCTTTCTGTTTTCCCCCCTATTGCTTCCATTCTGCCAATCACCAAAATAATATCTTACATGGAATTTTTATTTTGAATTGAGGATTACTCACTTCCTTTCAATAAGCTTGCACACAGTCAAAGGAAACCATAACGGTGGGAATCACAATTTAGGGATTGTTCCAAATGCAAGCCTCTCCTCTATGTCTTCTTTCTTTGGTTTCTGTGGTGAAGGAAGGATGAGTGAAATTTCTCTTGCCCCACAAAAAGTTTACTGCCATGTATGTCTCCCCAGTTTTCCTTTTGATACTACTTACATAGTACCTGGCAACAAAAACAAAAACAAAACAAAAAAACAAAACAAAAACAAAACAAAACAAACAAAAAAAATACATAAGGAAGACTGCTATGTACTTGATGAGTGAGAAGTAATGAGATATTCCTTAAGGGCAATTTTGCTTCCACTCAGACCAGTAGTACACTGCTAGTCTGACAGGCAGGAAATTCTAGGGTGGCCAGACACATTAAGAATTTTATTTTAAAAAGATTAAGGAGAGAAAAGAGAGCAACAGCAGAATAAGGGCCTAAAATAGCAGGAAGAAGATTCAGCAAAAGCCATGCTCCTTTGACCAGAGATAGATAGGGAAATGTTTGATAAACATTTCATTAAGACTAGAAGAATGCTTATACTAGATCACAAGTCAAGCCCATTCAGTCCAAATAAAATCAAACTATTCATTCTTAGGTTAGACTATAAAGCCTCCAGCTTTTGTAGAAACCAACAAGTGATTCCCAGAGTCTAGTGATTATGAAGCTAAGGATTTTGAGTGGTTCTGAGATCTGGAAGTCAAAGATTTCCTGAGCTGGAAGAATGAACCTTGAGTACAAATAATCTAGATGGACTCTTCTACCATGAATTTTTCTACCTGCTTCTTGATTTCATGTGAATAACGTTAGTAGTGTTCAGTGGCAATCAGTTTCACATTTAAGCCTGCATTTCAAGACAAACTTCTTCTCTTTTCTCTAGAACAAGCTGCTTTCAGAAGCCAATGAACATTTTCTCCTCACCTGCTCCTTGTGGCTTGTGAGGAGGTTGCCATCACCAAGCATACTGACTCTATGGGCTGCTGTCAGCAGCATCTTCTCTACTTCTCATCATAACCCTGTGCTTGGACCACAATCAAGTCTGATGCATCAAGCAGCAACTTTATCTTTCTTAAGAATTCTTTCTCTTATCTTTCTTAAATGTTCTATTTCAGTGTAGGGGAAAAAAAGGATCTTTTTCTTATCAGATACCTGTGGAGAATACTTAGACAAATAAGCAAAATAGAAGGTAAGAAAGAAAATGTCTGTTCATACAAATCCTTCAATCTTTCCAAATCCTCTCAGAGGCCAGTATCCCAATGTTAAGGGATACTTTGTGGCCAGCAAGGGTATTCTATTTATGATGAGACAAGTCACAGCTCTTGTGCAAAAGAAAAAAGAAAATAGATTTGATTGAGGAGAAGGCTTTAAAAAGCTCCAAAACCTAAACACTTGAAAAATTAAGTGGAAAAATAAACCCATTGGAAATATTTTTTCTTGAAACAGTTTAGCAATTGTTGCAGAGCCAACTGATGCATTTTGTTTTTTTTAAACAGAAAAAGAGGGTGAAAATTTACCTTGCTTTCTACAACACCACTACTTCAAAGATAGTCTTGGACATTAACCTGAGGATATGCAGAATACTTTAAAAATCAGATCATTTACTGTGACACATTTTAAGGATACTCAAAAGCATGTGAGAGAATAATTAAACAAATCCCCAAAAACTCAGTCCTTGTTTTCCACAGAGACAATATGTGTCTGATTAAATTAGCTGGGTAAACTTCAACGAATATATGTAATCCCCAATGACAGCACTATGGACAGCATCCTCCTTAATGGGAGACAACAAGCTGTTCCTGAAGGAGAAGGAGGCTGGTCCCTGGTGGTTACCAGCCCTCTGTTTGCATCCTTCTTTGCCTCTTGATGCACAGAAGCAAACCCGTGGCTACTGCAGCCAAAAATGTGACAAAGCTCGATCCTTTGGAGGTCTGTGCAACACTCCCCTGAGGCTCCTCTGCTGTGAGATAACAAGCAGCTCTTCTGGAGGGTCACCTGGGAGTGATTAACACCACAACATCCTCCCTTCTGGTCTTTGCATTTTAAGAGGGTGCCTGAGTCCTTTGGCTGCCTCCACTCTCAAATGCCCCTTTCTTCCCAGGGCTGCCCAAAGGGCTCAGGGCAGCTCAGCCCCCGTGCAGCCACAGCAGCTCCACGCCTGCTGCTGATGGACAGATGTGTTGCAGCCTGTGTTGCAGGCCAGGGTCAAACAAAAGCTGCAAAAGCTTTCTTCCAATGCTCTGCCATCAATATCATGCAGTTGATTTTCCCTATGTCCTGTGCCACACCTGAGTACCATGGAATCACAGCTGCAAGGAGCTTTTTGTTATGTGCAGCTAGAGCAAATCTTATATGGTTGCATTTTGTTGTGGTAGAAAAATAACCTCATGACTGAATATAACCAGTTTTCCCCAACCTGAAGCATTTGTAACTATACCATGCCATATAGTTAAATTCAGGAAATTGCTCTGACATCTCCCCAGTGAGCAATGAACCTTCTCTCTAAGTCTTTTTTCCATCCCTCTGAATATTTGTGTTGCTTCTTCTGTATGGGATAATTACACTTCCTGCTTCTACAAATGTAAATAGGAAACATCAAACTTGAAATTAGGAAATTATAAGGAAATAGATTCAATTCTGGTGAACCCAGCAGGCCAAAGATGGATGTTTTCAATGTAACAGAAAGGTAATATATGTAATTTTTTTTCAAAGGGAAAATGTTTGATAGAACATGAGACATAAGCAAAACTGTACAGCTTAAAATGTCCACAGTAGAGCACAGAACACAATCTTATTTGGATGAGAAGCCAGGGGGAGTGGGTGGCTGCAAAGGCTAAAAACAAAGTAGAGCAGACCTTTTTTCTGGTAACAAAATGAAGCCATTTAGTCTTTGCCAGAAATCAAGAGGCTTTTATGCCTCCTGGGGAGCCTGAAGAACGGTTTTTAAAGTTTATTTCATCTCTGGTTTTGTCATTCTAAGAACCCAGGGTCTAAAGTAATGTAATAATTTATGAAACAAAGTAATCAATCTTTCACAAAGCTCACAGAAAGAAAATCTTCTGGTTGATTCTGAGCATAAGCATCACAAGTGTCACATCTGCATATTAGGCTACTGCTCTCTAATATCAAGTTTATTATCTGACATCACATACTTGTCCCAGTTCTCCTCAGAGAAAGAATATACTGTAAAAGGTCAGCATAAAAAAACCCTGCTGTGGACCTATGAATTGTATCACAAACACCTTAAAGTATAAGTGTGTGCTTTTCTATAAAAGAGGAAATAGTGGAAATATTGAAACAAAGAATAATTCTGTGCTAATGTATATGTTTTTTATGTACTCCTACTCATATTTTCATGAATTAAATGCACAATCAGCTTTTGGGTATTTCATATTATTTCTCAAATAACACTTATTTTGTACAAAGTTGACTGTTTGTCTGAGTATTGCCTAAGTATAATTCCTTCTTAAAACATGCCATTATTTTACACTTTTTTCTAATGGAAATAATGAAGACCTTCACATATTCAGTCATTAAATGTTGAAAGTAACAGAAGGTAAGCTGCTTCTTATTTTTTATAAGCTCTAGATCAAGAAAAGTCTCTGGTTGAAATTCTGGGAAGTTTTTCTTAAAACAAAGCAAACCTTTGAAAACTAGATAAAACTTTTAATATGTATCTGCTAAAGAAGAAAGAAAAAAAAAAGAAACTCTAGGAAAATGATTGAAAATATTGATCCTATACAGTTCAGCACAGAAGTGCATGGAAGAGCTGAGCTTGGCTGAGCTTTCAAATCGACACCAACAACCCAGCCTTGAAGGAGGGAGCCCAAACACCGGTAGTACCAAGCTTAGGACCAGCTGTTTCTCAGCTGGCTTTTGAGATTGGGGTGAGCTCCATGGCATCAGAGCATCTGTCTGGGCCACAGGAAGCAGAAGCAGGTCTAGGGCCAGCTAACACTCCTAGTGCTGCTAGAAAAGGGCAATCAGGACAGTGCACTTCAATCTTACACATTTTTATTCTCCAGTGGTGACTGCGATAAACATGAGAGCAATTCAGAGAACTGGATCCCAGTAAATCAGGTTAGGCTGAAAAAGAACAACCAGACCTGTGGTCACACAGATGGAAGAGTAGTTTTACCTTCTGAAGTGATATTGACTGGAATAGAAAGCAAAATCAGAAACAACAATGAGATAGGAACTGGTTATTTATTTGTTGCTTACTGCATGTTGCCTTCAGCAATTTTGAAAGGACATGGTTGTGTGGAATAGGGGAAAGCTGCCTATTTGCAGTATTCTGGGTAAGAGGAAACTTCTGGGAGTGTAAGTAAATAATTTTCAAGAGCATAAGAGGCACATAGAAAGAGAGAAAGCATCTGATATGTACCAAGATCTTAGAGGGGATGAAGGATAGGGAAGACTTTTCACAAGGACTACAGGAAACTGCACAGAATGAGCTGTAAGTTGGTACTCTATAGAAATGCTGATAGACCAAGATAAAGAAAATATATGTCTCAGAAAAATATAGTGGACAGAGGGAGATATTTTTTTAAGTTTCTTGTAATTTCTTATAGTCTACATAGGATGTCATTCCTATTAAGTTTTCACTGCCCTACTTTGAATTCTCACAAGGCCTAGTTCTAGATCTTATAAATCATACTGCTTACTTTACTTTGTGCTGTGGCCAGATCTAAACAAACCCTTGGTTTATATTGAAACCTGACATAAATGGTGATATCTGAGTGAATGTGGAAACATGAAGTTATTCCACATCTACATCAGTGAAATCATTGCATGTCAGTGATTGAGGCAGGAGTAAGAACAACAATGCTATGTACTGTTTTCACTGCTCTATGACATTGCACCCAATAAGGATTTATCATTTTATGTGTTATGGAATTGATAGAAAATATTAAAATAAGCAAATTGAACCTTCGGAATGTCTTCTACAAGGCAGTTTAATGATTCATACGTGAGCTGGAACAAATAGGATCAAGTGCTTTCAAGAACCAAATTGAGTTCCTGCCTTTCACACACTGGGTGACAGCTTTCACTACTGGTCTGTTGACTGACAGCTCTGACCACCACTCCATTTCCAGCTGTGACACAAAATAGGAGGTGGATCTGAACTCAGAAGATACCACATAATACCACACAGCAGCTTCATCCCTACAAGCAAGACAAGTTGGGGAATATGTAGTTTTCACTAGATCTTAGAGAAAAGGTATAAAAACTAGATTAAGGATTAGATACTCTTGATATCAATTCCCCTAACTTCAAAACATCCAGCATTGGGAAGTGGGTACTGAGGGCCTGTCTCTGATGCTCAGTCTTAACCCAGGAGTCTTAAAACTATGTTAACTTTACAACTGAAAAGAATATTATTTTGCAAGCTCACTGCTGCCCTGCAACAGTTGTATTAGATTCCATGAGTAAACTCAGCTAGTGACCTGCCTATCCACCACCAAGGTCCATTTCATCCCTAATTCAGCCTTATCTACTTGAGAGAAAAATCTTCCTCGTGTTGTCAAGTTTGGTTTTTGATGAAGTCTAAGTGCTCTCTTCACATCCAGCCTTCATGTACTCCTGCAGACCCCTGTGAGGAGATCCCATGTTGATCACAATGGGGAGTTCCAATCTGCCCCCTGCTCTCCCCACCCCGGTGTACCACAAGCCTCCAAAACTTGAACCCATCTGCAAAGAAAAACAGAACAAGATGATACCTCCAGCAAGGAACATTTAGACTTGTTGGGGAAAAGTGAAACAGGTGAAATGAAGGTTAAGAAAAATAAGACTGTGCACTGTCTTTTGGAGAGCTGGCTTTTTCCCTCCAGTCTATTTGTTGTCTTCTTCAGCTACAATGGTCCCAGAGAGTCCCAGGGAAGTCTCTTGATGTACATCACCTTTGAGCCTTTGGGCTGGGAGTTTAGTCTTCATTGCAGGCAGAGCTTCTTTTCAAACACCCTGTTTGCTCTCTGTGTCAGGACATGAGTACAAGATACATTAATTTCGGCAGCAAAGCCAAAAAAGGTTCTTTTTCCCAAACACTTGTTCCCACACACTAATTCACTGATCTTTCATCAGTGCCCAGACAACAGTTTTGGAGACCACACTGTAAATAAATAATAATAATTTTATTTTTTTTTTAACTTGTATCACTATGGCGTGTACTGATTTGTGAAACAAAAAAACCCCATGGAACAAAGTCACCATATATGGCATGGCCATGGGGCAAGAGCCAAGGGGCTGCATCCTCTGGAGTTGTCATGCTGAGTTACAAATCCGGTATCCTGTGATGCCACCCGCTCACCTTGCCTCTATCTGCAGTCCCAAAATATCCCTGACAGAGCAGACTTGTTCCATGTCACAAAAGATAAAGCAGTCCTTCCTCCTCCTGTGAAGGCTCTTCCTCCTCCTGTGAAGGCTTGGGCAGAGTTGGAGCACATCAGCTGGGATAAACAAGCAGCCATCCTCCCTTCTGCCCCACCACACCACTTTGAAAGAGCAAGTACTTTTAAAACAACTGGGAGCTCTGTTAAATTACCGAGTTTCCTCTCTGTCATAAATTCTGTAGTGTAAATACATTCCAGCAGCAAGACTTACTTTTCAAAAATATGAGAAACACAAGACAAATATTTGTGCCTGCTACACAAATAACATGGTATGATTTTAATGCTGAGAATGTAGTAGCATCTTTTAAAGTTGATGTCTAGTACTGGCTGCTGAACAATAACGAAATGAAAATAATTTATAAATAAGGGGGTTTGTTGTCAAACTTCAGATAGTATCTGTTCCCTAAAAACCAACCAAAACTGAAACTGGGGTACACAATGATATTGGAGGGGGAACAGAAAGAACTTTTAAAGATGTTATTCCCTTATTTACATCTTATTGGCAGCTGCTACCATTTCTCACCCATCTATTTAACTCACAGTAAAAGCTGTCACTTAACTCTCCAAGACAGAGGAAAACCAGCAAGACTTAGCAAGAATTTGAAATTTTTGATCATATGAGTCCTTAATACAAGAATCATATTGTTACCCGTGTTTACGAGGTACTAACATACAGGTGGCAGGATAGTTTACTTCACTTTGGCCTTATTGTTATTCTTTCCCCTCTTTTCTCCCTCTGGTACTTGCCTTGATCTTTCTAAGAACTTCTACCTCCCACAAGACTTCTGTGTTCTTCCATTTGCACATGAAATATATGGTTGCCATTTTTAAAATCAAACTGAGTCTGGGGATTATCCTGACCTGAAACACCAATAGCAGCTCTCACAATCACAGTCCATTGAACATTATTAATTTATGATCACATCTTGCTGTGCCTTAGCCACTTCTGCTCTTTCTCTGAATTGACTTACCTGCAGCCTGCCTGCTGCACAAAATACTACAAAGTAGGATAACATCCTGCTGAGACATTTGGTATGTCAGGTAATGGGAAAGTATGCCACATCTGAAGGACAGCAAAGTTTTCTGCTTTCCGTTTTGACTCTTCTAGTTGTGCTTAGTAAAAGTCATGCAGGAGCACAGATAATTTAGTTTAGCATTTAGATGTTGAAATGCTATGATTTCCCTTTGAAATAATTTTGTCTTTGTCATGCTCCAACATAATCAGTCTTGTGTTCAAATAAAGGGGTATGAAAACAAAAAGTGTTCATAAGGCTACCTCTTCTGTTAATTGTACATGAGGAAGAAAGCCACATGCAGGCTCTTTCACCAGCCAAATCCGTGATTTTCCAATGCATTTGGAAGTGAAAGCCTACACAGCTATATGATATTTTCAACACTGCTTTTCAAATTTTCAAACCCCTTAAATAAGAAGCAACATAAGGAAAGGGCTACTTGATCATTTGTTAAACAAATATCAAAGATATGCATACTAATGCCAGAAGGAGTGCTTTCGGGTGTTCTATTTACAGAATTGTAATTACTTTTGCTGTTTGAATTGGCCCTCCAAAGAATTAAAAATAAGCAGCCATGGCTTTTTATTGCTATCCAGTGTTCCCTGGTGGCTTCTCTCTGAGTGTTCTGACTGGCAATTGTTCCAGGCTCACTTGTGCCAGTAATGCATTTGTTAATTAGGCTAAGAGTACTACAAAACCCACAACACAAGCCTCTTGTCAGCATATGCTGATCTAACCTCTTGAAAGGACAGTTATTTAAATAGATGCCTTTTGAGCTTTTGCTAGGGGATTTTTTTCAAACATGTAAATATTCCTCTAAATATTAGTTATGCTGGTTTAAATTTTTATGGATCAAATATTTGTTTAATTCTTGTTTTCCATGTTCGCTTTTCCATTTCAATGTGCTTTCCTCCCCTAATCTCCTACATATAAAATAAGGAAGTCTTGAAAAACTTTTTTGGCATCAGTCTAAACAGCTTTCTGTACCTCTAGTTATATCTAATATCAGTTCTGCAAAGACTAGGAGGAATATGGAGATTTTGCACTTTTCTGCACCAGCATTAAGGACACAAGAACAGCACCAAATTCATGTCCAGAGGACAATCCACAGTATAATGGGACTTTCTAAAAACCCCAGCACATCAAGAGGCTCTGATTCTGTGTTCCAGCCATTCAGATGGAAAGAAAAGGGATAAACTTAGGCTGCAACTCCATTACTGGTTTGAGAATGATCTGGCAACAAACACTCACTGCAGTTCATGAGTCCTTTTTAATAATTTTCACCTGTCCAGAGATTGCCACCAACACTCTAATCTACAAACCTGTTTTTACACCATTCTCCACAACTCTTTATATATGAAATCTGTTGGTTATGGGGACATTGCTTGTCAAGAAAAAAAAAAAAAGGGAATTGAGGCCAAGATGAAAACTACAGAAACTTGGTGAAGCCAATTATTGAGAATGGGCACAAATGTAATTTACATTTTAAGGAAAACACAATAAAGGAATACCTTTGATTTTCCTTTAGATGATAAAATACTAAAATTCTAGTCATAGGAAAGGCAACATTAACAGATTTTATTTTAGGTGATTTTCTACCTATATTCTATGTAGATTTCTTGAAACAAATAATTGTGACTATTACTATTATTATTATTATTATTATTATTATTATTATTATTATTATTATTATGCATAGTAGGTAGGATTCAATATTAAAAAAAAAAACAACAAAGCATTGCTTAGATATTTTCTATCTATCTCAGACAACAGTGCTTACTTCTATATACAGAGTAAAAAAGGTAGTCATCTCAATTCAGCAAACAACATTGAAAAAAAAGTGGGTTGCTGTTCCAAACAAAAATAGCATGATTCACTTGGAAGTCAAGCAACTGTGTTTGGAAAGTTCTCTGTTTTGGTTATATGCCCAAGCAGGTACTCAGGGGTGGGCTGAAGCTTAATTTTTCTGTAGTTGCCTGCTTCTATATTGAAAATATTTGGTTTTTTCCCCTCTGGAAATAAATTAAAAAAAAAAATTACAAAAAAAGAAATATCTAAACAAAGAAAAACTCAACTTCTTTAAGAAGGACAAGAATGAGCTGAGCAGAAAGGTACTCTAAGTCTTCATATAGATAGAGAGAGAGAGAGATATATTCATATATGTACTTTTTCTTTTATGTACTGGCCACGACAGATACATAACAGAAAATATATTTTCAATAAGTGTTCCATTTCTGAGAGTGGATATCAAAGCCATTTAATCTATTATATTTATGAGTCAATGAAGCATAATTTCTGAATGCAAATTTTCAAGCTCCTAATTTTCATATTAAAAATTCAATACAGTTTCAGAATGTTTACTTTGAAGGGAATAGAGAAAAACAATCCAGCTCTGCTCTGATAGGACACACCGTAGACACAACTGCTTTATGTGGCAAAATTAACTTTGGATCACACAGATGAGTACTTCAGACTAAAGAATTTGTGGACAGTAGACTTGAGTACACAAATGGGACTAAGACCAACAGTCCTACAAAATCCAGTGGTAAAAATCTCTAGAAGGAATTTAGGGAAACAAGGAAGACCTGTTTTGAAAACCATCTTCATAGCGTCTCATTACTGCTTATCTAGCATTATACAGAGCAGAACACAATCCCCTGTGATGCTTCTGGGAGTCCAGGGTGTTCCCCTGGCTTCCCTGAATGCCTCTAGACCCCCTGTCAGGGGTCTCAGAGACCCTGGCATGGGACCCAGGGGTCCTGGGGGCTGGACCCAAGTCCCTGGAGAAATCTGCCAACATTGCAGGAAGAAATACAAGCCACGGAGTATAAATTAGATAGTTAGAAGGTAGAAAAGGTGGATTTCTAGGAATGTTTATATCAGGGGGCTCATGGCTAACGTGGAGGATTTGGGGCGTGGTGTGTCTCTTCCTCCTTCTTCTCCATGCCACCCATGTTGGATGGCATGCTGGGATCCTCAGATTGGATGGGAATAAAGCTGGACAGTGTAGTAAAATTGTCGTGTGTTGGAAAATAATTGTAAATATTAGGTACATAGTTTAGACTATCAAAGCTAAGTCCTGCCCAGAGGGGAGCTTTTTCTGCCCTGGATTGACATGCTGAACAGATCTCTGTTAGCTAGAAAAAGAATTCCCTAGATAAGAAACAATAAACAACCTTGGAAAACCATGAAAAACATCTTCTGCATTTTCTTCAGTGATCGGGCTGGGAAGAACATGGGCCCAAAACCACCTACATGTCCTTCTGTGGGGAACTCAGGCTCAGGAGAGCCCACAGACAGTGACCATGCTCTGTCACCCTTATCACTCAGTGCCCCATCCAAAGTTAACCCAGCTCAGGCGAGCACAGAGGAGGGTCAGGCTGCACTGCTGATGAGAGCAGGGGTCATGGCTTTACATCCACGCCAGCCAGGAAGGAGCAAGCCCTGGCACTGCCCAGCACTCCTCCTCAGGGCTGTAGCTGAATTCACACTGTACATTAGGACATCACACTGACATTAGGATCATCAGCCTAATGTCAGTCACCTCAAGCACTGCTGCACATCACAGCACCACAGCAGCTGCAGTGCAGACATGCTAAAACACACTGGGGGTGAAGAGAAGAATGGGGAGGAGGCCCATGAACAGGCCTTGCAAGACCTGTCCTTTGATAAATTCACAAAATGACATAAATGAGCAGGCATTGAGATTCTGAACTACAATGAAGCCTAGCACATTGAACATCAAAGTGTCAGCCAACTCATTAACTTGTGCTGTGAAACATGAAGCAGGAGTACGGAAAATATTTGCCTTTTCAGAAAATATTTGATGAGCATTTCACTTGAGAAAGGAGTGTTATAAATGCCTACATAATTTACTTGCATGTGTAATTGCATTTATGAGCAAGCCAGCACTGTGAAAGTACCACTAATTCTCTCAAAAATCTTGGTTTTGGCAGTTCTTGCTTAAGGCTGAATTTTAGTATGGCCTGGGTTTCCAGACCTTGGCTTTTTCCCTCTTTTAGACTTGTCAAACAAGGAGGTCTGGCAAAGAAAACGATGGGGAAATTATTTCATGGGACACACTTTCAATTTACAAACTATGGAATTAAGACTGCCTCAAGTAGCATCCTGGCTCAAGCACAGCCAAATCCATAATGGATTTAGAGCTCCTGGGGAATTCCTCAGTCATTCTGTGATAGGGAGGAAAGGTGCTAGATTTTTGCAGTGCAGGAGATGAAATGACCCTGTGTAGGCAGGAAGGAGAGGAAATAAAGTTTAAAATGGCAGTCAGGTCTCTTTTACTGTTCAGTACTGCCCAGATGCCAATTCCAGCAAAGAGTTTCACCTGTTCCAGCAACCTCAAGCACCTGCTGTTACCCAATCCATCCTGGTGTACCTGTTTGCTCTGGTATTTATGGCCATATACCAAAAGTTTTGAAACTGCCTCCCTGTTCTGCCCCCACCATGGCTCCAGGAGTTTCTGTCTTCATCAGTTGCACAGCCCTCCATTGGTGCCATCAAAACAGAAAATTAAACCAAAACCAAACTAGAGTCATTAGATTACAGAATTTAGGAAGTTCAAGGAAATTAAACCAGTGAAGTAGCAACACTTCCTAATTTCTGACTTTCTGTATAGAGACCTGACACGTTTCCTAGCTCCTGAAACAAAAGAGAATAACCAAGGTCCTCCAGCATCAAGAGATCAGTGAAGCTCCTCTTTGTCCCTGTATTTAGGGGTCAGTTTTGAACAGAAAATGATCACATAAGTTCAAAAGCCTCCAAAAGCTGAGTAGAATAAAAGAAACTGACAGTTCTTAGTATTTGAAGCAATTTCAGATTCCCAGGTGTCATACTTAATTTCTGACTATTTGGTGTCAGCAGTATATGACAAAGTCTCAGCTAGCTGAAATCTTACCGTAGAAGTACAAAACCAGGGATACATTAGTATGGATAACACAATATTTTTCTGATACTATGCCCATCAACTTTTCTATAAATCTTCTGGATCAGATGCTCTTGAATAATCCATTTTGCACTCCAGACTCTTTAAAATAGTACCTATATTTCCCCTATATAAGGACAACAATTTTCAAACTCTGAGGTGGGGCTCAGAAGGTCTTGACAGCTTTTTACAATACAGTAGCAGGCTTCCTTCCCTCTTCCTGCTTACACCTCTCTGCTCCTTCTGGGAGGTACTGCGTGGTACAGCCTAATAAATTGCTAGAACTAGAGAATGACACAAATTACAGGCAGTTGTGCAGTATATTCTGCGGTAACCTCAGTGTATGTCCCTGTGAATACTGTACCACTGACATTAACCAAAGCTCAGTCTAATCTGAGAAGGGCAGACAAAACCACTAGAAAATTTTTAGAAGTATCCATTAAATACTTTTATCATCTAAACCTAAAAGTGAGTCTGCCATGGTCATTTCACCAGTCCATCAGTTTCATCCTAATTTCTCAGAAAATTCACCTCTACTTGGTGAAAAATTCTTGCATTATTTTCTGGTTTCTCTATGGAGCATTATTTTTATTTTCAGGGAAGGAAACAAGATATAGCATGAGCACCTATAGAAACAATTGGTTTATTTTTTTTTTTCCCACTGCAAATTTTCCATATGCAGCAACATATAGACTGAACCCAGATGAAGAACTGGAAAATCACTAACTTGGGCCTCAAGCAGGTTAGGTGAAAATATAACACGAATGGTATCTTGAAAATTGTACTTTTTCAGATTTGCAGGAGATATTTCCAATGGTATTCTCAACATGTCTATGTATTTACCACACTTTAAACTATCAGTTCTTTCTGACCTCTCTGTAACTTCATAAATGAAGTGGAAAAATTTACTATTAACAGGGAGAGATCAGTATTCTCAAAAGTACAATTGGTTGAAAATCTGGAGAAAATGTTAACATTACCAGGTGATGAAGAATAAAAATGGTAGATGAAAACGAGACTTGATAAATGCAAAAGAATACATAGTTACCAGTGTGATACGTATAGCTGTGGGCTTTTGTTAGATATTGTAATGCAGAAAAGTAATCTTGGAGTCTTTTTGAATTTTTCTCTGAAAACATCAACTCAGTGTTCAGTGGCACCAAAAGAGAAGTAGAATACAAGGAATTATTTGGAAAATAATTGGGAGCAAAACAGCAACACTACATCATTATGCGATGGACCACAAAGAATCTGGTTTTTTGACGTTGACCATGATGATGGATATTCAGTCTGAATATTTAAGTAGCAGAAAAAGGACCAGTACAAACAAAGATGATGAGAGATCTAGAATCTCATATGAAATGGAATTGAATATTCTTGGATTCTATAGAATTACTTTTTTAAAAAATCCCAACCAAACAACCCCAAATGAAATAAAATCAGACAGAAGATGGGCATATAAAATATTCAATGATGCCCGTAACTAGGGAAGAACTTTATGCTACTTTCTTTTAAAACAAAGAAATAGGGCATTCCCAATACAGGAATTAGAGGTTTCAAAGGCAAACCGCCCCCAAAAAAAACAAACCAAAAAAAAAAAGCTCCCCACCACCACCACATGCATTAATTCCAAAAAACTGCCCAGTTCTTTTGTATAGAATAACAAACAAAATAGTGCACAGAATTCACCACCACTGCATGTTGGAGATGCCAAAGGTATATATGGTTTCAAAAAGAAAAGTACACATCATTGTTACAAAGTCTCAGGAAGCTCCTGTCCCACTGATGCACCCAAGTGAAGACGTCATTCTGAATGAAAGAGCAGGCTGTACCTGCATTGATTTCTTATTCATTTCCTCAGCATCTGCTGCTCTTACTGCCATGGATGGAACCACGAGAGTGGCTTTTGACACTTTTGTTGGTTTTGCTACTGTCAGTGTTAATCCTTTAATCTTTTTGGTTTACTTTGTCCTTCTTAAGAATATTTCACTTTATATTTACAGGCCTAATTCGAGGTTAGTGAATGAAGCCTAGTTTCTTTTGAAGTCAGTGGAAATAGCAGACTCACCTTTTCCCCTCTTAGTTGCAGAAAGTAATTCTCTTTCTCAAATATAAGTTTACATGACCCAAATTGATGGGAACAACTCAGGCTCCTAAACGATTCTATGCTTCACACATTGCATGCACCTCCCCAACAATACTTCTGTCAAGGAGAATCTCCACTCTCCATGATCCTGTTGGAAACAGACCCAAATAACATCAAGAGCATTAAGACCTTAGGGTTGATCTTCACAGATGCCTTTTCCAGTTTCATCACTTAAGAGGATATTCAGGGCAGGCTTATTTCTACAGGAACTATGTCAGAATGTCTGAGATAGTATGAACCAGAATTATTTGCTTTTATACATTTATTATATTGATAATCAGTTATCAAAACTCAGATGCAAAAAGATGCTGTTACTATGAGTGATGTGATACCAGCAGGGCAGCTTTTGGTTTTTTTTGATTCAAACTTCCAAGATTGTCTCTGCTCTCAGTTATAAGTATCTTTCAGCTTTTGGAAAACTATTAAATACATGGTTAGTATTTGGGTTTAAACTTCTGCCTTGCAAAAGTTACATGCACTGCATGTTTTAGGAACATTGAGGAAATTGCAGTTAGATTTGTAGCAAGCTGAACAACATTCTTGCAAGAGAGAGCTCTTAAGAACAATTTGACTAACCTGCAAATTCTATTATATTACATCCCAATCACACCTTCTCTATATAACTGCTTTAAACATTTTCCTCATAGCTTCTCTCTCCCTATTCCAGAAAATTACAGGGGAACTTACAGTATACAGAACTTTCTCAAGCAAAGGCACAAGAAAGTACTTTACTGCAAATTTCTTCTCTACCAGAAACATCTTTTTGTTGCTATTTTGCAGTCTTAGATGCCAAACCTATAAATAAGAGGCAAAAAACATTTGGGTATTTTTCAAGCAATTGTCAATCTCTTTTAGGGAATTCTCTTCAGAACAAAATATTTGCTTTTAATATTCTTCACCTGAACTTGGATCTGTGCTTCTTGCTTAGAGGCATGAGTGCCATCTATAGAACAGTCACAGGCAGATATTTACTTCAGTGTTAAGAAATAAGTGAGAGTTTTGTCCCTGTTGTCCCAGGAGAGAGTTTTGTCCCTTTAACAAAGAGCTCTCTTGCTATTCTGTTTATGTGCACAATATATTCAGTAATTTTCCACAAGTGGAGGTTTAACATAAGTAAACAAGTGTCATTACAATTTTAAGCAGAGAAGGAATCACTGACAGAGATAATGATATTGATATTTGTTCAAAGACTGTGATGATGTTTTAATTTAAAATTAACTGTATATGCCTGGTGCAGCAGCTGAGGTGCAAATATTTAGTATAATGGGAAATACATACTTTTTTTCTGCTGTGCATTAAATCATGAAAGAAAAAAGAATGAAAACCAAACAAATAACTCCCACCCCACTCTATTAATTCCCTTCCTCTAAATAAGAGCATTTTATGATGGGTTATTTATACAATGATTCCTTTGATCTTCCCCTCTAGTCTTTAATAAGATATATAGAGGTATTGAGTATTTTAGCTCCATCTCTATCATAAAAGCTTTCTTCTCTAATCCGTTTCTTTCCATGTTTCCTTTATGTCTGATGGTAACCACTTTTTCATGATGAAAAGGATTTTAATTGAGGCACTAGGAATAAATTTGTAATCCTTTCTATGAAGCCTTTTTTCCTGTTATGTATCTTTAAGTTGCAAATATATCCAGCTTGTAATTTAAAATATAGTAGTGAATTTTTTTATGGAAAATACAGGCATGGAAAGCAGAGGGCACCCTATCACATGGTAAGTCCCTATCACAAGAAAATAATTTTTTTAAAAGGGGACAAGCAAAAAGAGAGAAAGAGAAAGAGAAAGAGAAAGAGAAGAGAAGAGAAGAGAAGAGAAGAGAAGAGAAGAGAAGAGAAGAGAAGAGAAGAGAAGAGAAGAGAAGAGAAGAGAAGAGAAGAGAAGAGAAGAGAAGAGAAGGGAAGAGAAGAGAATAAAAAACTCGCTTACGTCAATCTAAAAAAAATCCATTTGTGATCACAAATGAAACATTTCCAATCTCATAATGGGTAGATTGCTCAGTTTTATTACCAGCCATGCAAAGCAAGACCTCATCAAAAGAAGCACTATGCAGAGGTCCCATCTTTCCATTAAAATAATTTCAAAAAGCTTTTCTTCCCCCTTTTTCCACTGAAAGAATCCATTTTGCAAGATGATTTAGCTCAAAATCTGCTGGGAGTAACCCTTGACATAAAGTCATATTGTGTTGGAGTTTAGTCCTAAATTCATACATCAATTATTTACTGTCAACGCAGATTGTATAAGTGTAGAAAATTACTAGGAATGATATTTTCTCTCAGGCAGAAAGAATGTGATACAGCGGATACATCCCACCTAATGTGCTGTCCCACTGTCCACAGGCCAGAATTATTTATGCATTAGAAAACACTGTGCCAGGGCAAAAATAAGAGGGGAGAGAGAGAGACAGACACATTATTTTAAACCTTTCATAACATCCATAAATATTTCATAACAAATAAATAAAGAATGTTGGGCTTGTTTGGAGGACAGCTGTAGCTGCATGGTTCAGTGCTTTGCAAAGCTCCAGAGACCCCACGCTTACCCCTCAGTTAAGCCCCCATTTCTTTTTAATCATCCACTTAGTGCATTGTGGGTAGGGGAGCTCTCCAGGTGAGTTGAAAAGCTGGAGGTTATGTATGTGAATACAACTTTTTATTTTAGATTGTTAAAGCAAACAGCAGAAGGCGAGTTTCTCTTTAATACCCTGTTCAGTGCTTTTGTCTTCTGTCATTGCAATTTTTTAATATAACAGGGAAATGGCTGCTTTGTCCCCAACATTATTAAAGGGTTACTCCACTTTTTTATTTCCCCTTTTAAAAACACACCATTTAACAGGTTAGACACACATTTCCTGCAGAAAAATTATCTTTAAATGTAAGGGAGTTATAAAAATATTAAAAGAAACGTAATTATACATTTCTGCATTGTTATTGTTGAGTCCATGACTGCCTTTAGGAGAGTAATTTCTTACTTTGGGGCGACACTTTGAGTTCTTGCATCTCACACCACTGTAATGCACTCCTTAATGGTGTATATAGGGTTTGAAGCCTATGAGAAACAGCTACCCTAGACTGAGGGTTAGTGTCATACTTAAAATTCCTTCTATGGGGAATTACTAACAGACTCTTGATTTAGCTGAAAGAACTGAAAAAAATTAATCAAAACATAAGTCCTGGTTAGATTTAATTAATTTTAAGGTCTCAGAGTTGCATTTCATTACATTATTTGTTATATTGCATTAAGTTACACCATAGTCTCTGGAGAGACCCCTAAGTGACTGCCATTGCTTTGTGTGGTATTTTTTGGATTGCTTCCCATGCTGGTACAACCCCGGAAATTTATCCACTAAATTTATCCACTAAAGGTGACTCTGGAAAGCAGCACTGCAAATGTTCCTCACTGGCTGATTGTAGAGGCTCCTCAAGGAGAAGAGCTGGCTCTGGAGCCAGAGCCTACAGAACAGCATCATTCATTCCCCTCCTGATGGAATGCCATGTGTCTCCAGAGCCCTTCCTCAGGTCTCACCTGTGTGTGACTTGCCATCCAGGGCCACACGGCCCTGAGTCAGGTTTTGGGAATGATTTTATTTGCTTGGGGGAATGCAAAACCTAAGTTTTGTGCCTTCTAGACAAAATGATAGCATTTTCTAACAGAAGATAATGCACCTCCAAGCTGCTGCTGAGCCTATCCAGAGGGGTACAGGTGGCCTGAGGCACAATGTTGAATCTCCCATCCCTGAAGTGACATGCTGCAGGATCTCTGCTCCTCCAATGCTTGTTTACTGCATGAAGAACTGTGCAACAGTGTTAACTTGACCTCTCTGGTCATTGACAAGTGGCTTTTCTGTATTGTGAAAAAAGAAGGATGGATACTTGCTTTGGCATCCTGTTGGCACGGAAGGTGATGTTGTAGCACATCCTGCAACTGCAATCTCCAGCCTCACAGTGAGAGGACTTGTGCCCTACATCTTCCTACAGAATTTCCTACACTTGAAGAGGTGAAGGATAGGCAGAAAACTAGAAATTGAAATTTGTGAGGAGCTCATACCTGGTAGCAGAAGGTGGTTGTGATGTTGAAGGATACTCAGCAGAATACGAACTGGCAGCAAAAATGTTCACAGTAGTTTTGATCTGCCTACACAGATGCTGACAGATCCCAGAGTGGACAAATCCACAGAAGTGGAATATCATGTTCAGGACATCTCATTGACAAACTGGAGTGAGACCACAGAAGTGCAACAAACACCAAGCATCACTTTGGAGGGACTCGCACACCAAGGAAAATCCTGGTCCTCCTGTGTAAGACAGTATGTAGACTGGCACAAAATTAAATATTCATTTGAACCAGGAAATCAATTTCAGGTTAAAAAATATTACAAACTTGTCTTTGTACATGGATTCTCTCTGCAACAATGTATGAATATTTTTTCTAGCAATTGACCCTCAACTCACCAAAGACAAAGCCTGAATTCCAGTTGTTGTAGCTTCTACTTCAGCTCATTGAATCATGCTAAACCTCTGTGAGTGAACTGAAGAGACCATTATCTACTCAGAGGCTAAAAACCAGCCCCTCCTAACTAATCCTCTGGCAGAATAAGGATTTTCCATATTGAGCTTTCAGCTTCTCTTTGTGCACTTGCAATGCTACCAGGAGCTATATTGAACCCTGGACACTGAAGTGGGGACAGTTTTCCAAAAACAGCAGCAACAGGGCTACAAGCAGAAATAATAAAATCTTTCAAATTATATTTAGCATATTCTTTTATATACCTCTGGAGATTGTGTTAGCCACTTTGGTGAAAAGCTAAATGTGTAGACTAGTTAGTGAAAACCAGGATGAGGGAAAAAGTGAATTCTCTACACTAATGACCCTACAAAAGAGTAAGAAGGAAGGTTACTCAGTGTTACAGTGATCCCCAGAAAGGTAATGAATTTTCAGCGGAAAATCTGGTATGCAAAAAAGGAGTATTAAAAAATTTTAAAAAATTTAAAAATAAATTAAAAAAAAAAATATATATATATATAAAGCTGGCCCTACCTTCCTAAATATAAATATTCTGAAAAATGGATGCATGTTCCTACTTCAGTGAATTATTATTTGTCTTTTATTTTAGCTTTTAACTAAGAAATTATAGTTATCCTTTGTCCTTTATTATATCAAACTACCATGATGTCCTAACAAGCCTTTGCACTTAAATCTCATTGTAGTTAATGAGTCATGTCCAACACAATATTTTAAAAGTGATCTATATTTTAAGATGACCTGAAGTCAAGAGGGAATCTTTCTTGAAAAGACCATTTGAAAGACTTTCCTAACTTGTTGGTGTTTGGTTTTGTTTTTCTTTTTGGGGAGAGAAGGTTAGTCATCAACTCAGTTTTCAAAGGCAAGAAAAACTAGAAAATTGCTAGACACCAATGTAGAAAACCCTTATTCCACAAGATTAAGAGAACAGCCTATTGCAGTCTATATATTTTGTTAGATTTCCTACATTTTCACCAGAATGACCCTAGGTCTATCCCCTCTAAGAAAGGACAAGCAAATGATACCCTACTCTCTGATGAATAGCATTTTAATTCTTATCTTATGCTTTCTCATCGAAGAGAAATTGTGTTAAAAACTTTCCAATGCTCTTTATAGTTGTCACAAATGGAGGAAATTTGTGTTCTTTGCTGAAAAAATACGATTTAAAAGTGATTATTTGTCTAAAAATCACTGTGTTTGCATTTGCTTGTTAGTTCAAATATTCTGCACATACTCCCTCTGGAAATGCCTTCTGATAGGAGAAACTGATTGGAGACTGAGGCACCAATTTCAGAAAGCATCCTTAATTCCAACCAGCAGTGCAAGACCCCATCAAAATGTAAATGTGATCCTGAACTTGGATATCCTTCTGTTTCTTCCTTTTGAATGAGGGACACAGCGGTGATCTTCGACAGACAGTGCTTCTTCAGAAACTGGCCAGCTAAGTAAGCTGCCATTTTTACTAGATTATTTTAGTTCAAAATTAGGGCTGATTTAGGGAAATTTTTTTGTCCCTTGCTAAACTGTATTATTTATTTTCAGGAGGAAAAAAAAGGAAACAAAAGCAATAAATACAAATGAATACAATACATGTCTGGCCCTGATATTAATTAACAGAAAAATAACGGCGCTCTTCTTATTTCATAATAATATTAATCTTTGCTTAAAGCTTTGTGTTGGCAATAATGTAAACTTTGCTGTGCAATCCCAGCATTTTGCAGACAAGTACGGTAGTTTTATTTCTCTTGCTTGTATACAGATGACCTTCAACTGAGACACAAGCAGAAAACTGAATTTTTTATATATAGAAGCTCATGAACAAAAGGTCTTTCCTTGGTATCCATTTTCACAGGACCCATGCATTTAAAATACTGTAGGCTTCATTTCATTTTATGCTGACTGAGATGTTTACTATTGTCATGTTATTAACCTTGCTTTACAAAGGCTTTTATAACATCAGTATTAGAGTTTATTACTAGTCTTATTTGTGATATACAGTTCATGGCCTTATTAAAGAATGTGTCCTGCCCTTGGAATTCCCTGGTATCAGGTAAATAAAAAGGCACTTTTCTCTCTTTAAACAACCAAATAAAATCACAGACTTATGGGTTTTCCTCAGTATTCCCTGTACAAAAAGAAGTTTGAGGAAGATTTGACTTGTCAGAAAACTGTTAATGTGATACAAATTCTTTATGATTAAAATCTGGCCCATGAGGTCAACAAAAGATAAGTATTACTTGCTGTTTGTCCATTTCACTTGAGTTAGTCGATGTCAGTTCCCAATGGATAAAATGCCACCTAACACCTCAGAGTTAGCATGTTTCAAACTTCTTTTTGAATATATAAACCAAGAAAAAAAGCAAGTTTGGGAATTCATTACTTTCCAAGTGTGTGCTATAGGAAAGTTTCTGGAAGGCTGGGTTGATAATTCTTGAGTTCATGCTATGTTTTGATTGGTGTAAAATAGTCATGAAACTTGAAAAACTAGCTCTGCTTGAACATTGAGGAGCACAGGCAATAACAGGACTGACAGGAAACGTTTCAAGAGTACTGTGAGCCTTCTGGATGAATCCTGCCTATCACAAAGAATACATAATCAGTAGTTTTGCTACACAGAGCCATCCATAGAACAGAGTTTAGTCCCTTCACCATCAAGGGCATCAGCTTTCTATTTCTTCTTCCTCTTACACATCAGTCTTCACTGCAGATGCCAGAACCTCTATGTGCTCTGCAGAAGAATTGGCAGAAGAGCTTCACATATGAATAACACCACCTTTCCCATGCCTGCCTCAGTGTCTTTAGCCCTACTTAGATGAATAATTTTCCCACATCCTTCTCCACGAAACACTCTCATTTTGACCATGGAGGGAACTTACTTCTTCAAAATGCTGAGATTTTCCTCTCTCAGATGTTTTCTAACCCCACTTCAAAATTACTATCATGCATGAGAACATTCCCATATATTTTTAATACTGTTTCTTCAGTCTTGGCTTGAATCCACTGTCTTTAATATTTCTACAAAGCTATACAGCTATTATGTATAGGTCACATATGAATCTGCTTTACTCTATTCATAATAGAGCTCAGAATCACATTCCTCAAGACTTGTTGTCTACTTAAAATCAAATGTAGTGCTTACAGAGCGGAACTGTTGGGCGTTGCTGCTCTATTTAAGTGCTTTTAAGGTTGCAGCTGAACTTTATGCATGTTTGCACTCTGGGAGACACATGTGAATTAGACAACTTATGTTATAAAGATATAAAAGGTTTCTGCTAACTCACAGTTCTTTGGAGTATTTCCTGGGATTCAGGAGACCAGTTGTCTGTCTAGAAATGACAAACCACTGACATTGGAGGTATGTAGAGATAAGCAAAATTTCACACTGTAATAAAGTCTTTTTCAATTCCACCACCAAAGATGGCAAGTTGTATTCCCCGTTTTCTCCTAGTGTGCTCCCTATGACAATTTTATTATGACCAGAAAATAATGGAACAAACCTAGCAAGTGCTCTTGAGCCTCACCTAGTTACAGTTTCATAAGTCAAAAATGGCCTCTGTATATGTATATGTCACAAACCTTGGCTCAGGTTAACTAGTTCCTTTCCTTGCAGCTCCAGAGGGGAATTACCTTTTCCAGTGCTTGTGTTATCTGCCACAAAAAACATTGACTGCCTGTAATGGTGGATTTGTGACTACAACATTCCATGCCCCTGGGAAGTGCTCAGGGGCACCACACCAGGGTGCCTGTCTCTCTTTTCCTGGAAAAGTAGCAGAATGGCTAAAAATATGACTAGTTTGCTTTTTTTTCTCAAGCTATATCAACTGTTTTTACAAGTTATTATCTCTCTCTCTGTGTCCCCCTTTTTTTTTTTTTTTTTTTTCTTTCTTTTGTATAGAAAAATAGCACTATAAATAATGGTGAGTAACCCAAGAAAAACTGAGATGACTGTTGATAGTAAGCAGGACCAGGTTAATTGAGAGCTGTGATATCTTTCATTTGACTAATTGACATAGCTGGAAAAATTTTGACAAGTTTCCAAACTCACATCTTCTTGCCTTGAAGACAAACCTAAAGGTCTTGTATATTTGCCATGTCAACCAACTTTTCCTAACTGTACCAACTAGTCTTATACATTGCTTCTATTTACAAACTTTATTCTGCCAGTGTTCTTAAGCCATCAAATATACAGTAAAATACTGGGACTTGCAATTTCAGTTATAGAGTACTTGAACTGTTCCCAAATGACATTACAGGAGAATTTAGCATGGTGTGGCATTCCTGGTTTGTCTAAAGTGCCAGCTGGAGAAGTTGAATGGCAACACCCTTATTTTGACACCTTTTTATCTTTTAAACACATGCAATGTTGTGGATAAGTAAATTTTATGTTTAAAATAATGGCAGTCAGACTTCTTAAGATTTTAAATAAAAGAGCTGTAGGTTTACATTTGAAACTAAATCTAAAAACTTTCATCTGAACCTGAAATTTGCAAATTAAAAGAAAAGTTGTGCCAGCAACATCTTATGTGCTGGTATGCATTCTTTTCTGAAGAGGAACAATATAAAAAATCACGGATTATTAATACAACAATAACTTTTCTAAACACATGTGATATATATATACATGGTCTCCACTGATTAATCCAGAAATGTGTCAGCCAAAATTCATATCTCAACTAGTATGATATCTGAGAAATATCTATTTCCCTCAAAAAATTGTATATTTCACAGAAATTTCTATAAAATTTTATAATCTTATTTCAAGCTTGATTATCAACTTTAGAGTCCATGGAGCACTTCAATGAAAAAAAAGACAATTTTCAGATTATTTTTACCTGAATGCAATGGTATTGTTTGATAGATACAGGGCATATCCTAAAAATTAATGATCTAGAGAGAATATTCAATTAAACCATTTTTGTTTGCATATCTTAACTATCTAATAAAAGTATCTCAGTTGAGAGGGTGTAATGAATTGAATATAGGTGAAAAGTTCTTTTCTCTTAAGCATCTAAAAAGGATAATAGAATTCATACTTTGCAGAATAACCTTTAACTTGTGGTAAATATAGGATTGCCAAATAAACCAAATAACTTCATTTTATATGAAATATAGTAGGTTTAAGGTGTAACATTCTTTTTTTAAGAACTAAATGACACCCAAACTCCACTGCAATTTTTAAAATCAATGTTTAATTCATAGTAAAATATTAGGGGTTTTTTTAATATAGAAAGGTGAACTACATTTTACCCAAATAAATGTGGTGGGACAAATATATTTAATTTGCTCAAGAGAAGGTATACAGAGACAGAGTGAAAAAACTAGAAAGGCAACTGGAAAGCTGAAAATTGTTTTGCAATGGGAACATGCTACTGGGAATCTTTAGAGTCATAAGTTCTTATATGTTCCTTTCAAAACAATGGAGTCATAACTCCATGCACTAAAAAAAATGTATTATCTTTGCACCTGCAAAATATGATTTTACAGTGCTTTAGGCTTTACATAAGAAAAGAGTTTTTTTGGTTTTTTTCTGAAGATACACAATGCCTGCAATGTCTCAGGTGCAATTTATACGACTTGTGTGCAAAAAGACTTCAATTCTGCTGGTGAATTGAGAAAAAATTCCATTAGCCCAAATATGGTTTGCATCTGTGGAATCAGAAGTGCTCTCACCATCAGTGGATTTTGTACCAGCTGAGATGAAAGCAAGGTATGACAAACTTCCCTGGTTTAAGGTACATTTCTGTTTTGCTGGAGTTCCATCACTTCGTGATGAATCTTAGTGGACCACATATGTGCTAGAACTACAGCAACAAAACAAAATATTTTTGTCTTCTTTGGCATGCAGAAATATTTTACCATCTAAAATTATTAAGAAAACATTCTTTGCTGTGCCACAACTTGAAAGCATATTGTCACAATACTCAGCAGTTGTTCTGCTGCTTTAATCTTTGCTCTGCAGTCTCATTTCACACACTATTGCTGCTTTCAAGATGGGGCTTCCTACAAATTCAATTTAAAAAGTCAGTCTAGTCCCTTCCCTCAATATGAAATGTTCTATAGTGAAGGCTATGGGGAAAACAAAAAACCAAACACAGAAATGTCCAATAAAAAATAGGTAACTTACACATTGTCATCAGTGAATGTATTACCACAGCATTCTAAGAGTATTTCACAAATTTAATGACACCTCACCCATTTCATGTACTAACACACCATGCCAAATTTTCAGCTTGCATGAGTTACTGGAGCTGTATTTTCATCAATGGAAATGCACTTGAGTGATTACTTCAGATGGACTTTTTTAATGTTGTATAGATGCAGTGAACACTGTAGCATGTTGGTTAGGATAATATTTGTTAAAAATAAACACCTCAACAACTCAAATAATCCTATCAAATTTGGTTCTTGGTATTATTTCCTGCTGGGAAAAAAAAAATGGTAGTGGAATGGATCCACTGCCTATGATCTGAGACCAAGATCTTGTACAGATGTGTTATGTGGTTTTAGTTGTGCTCTCTGAGTGGCCCCAGAGGCAGCACAGCTGTAAGTAATGCATTTTGTCATGAAGCCAGAGGCACTGCTCCTTTCCCTTCCACAAATCCCTGGATTTTGCACTGCACAAATCCAAATTTATTTAGTCAATATTCTCTCCTTCACTCATTCCAGCTCACTGGTTTTGCACAAGGTCATGTTAGGAAGTCTTTACCAGAAAATGCAAGGACCGGGACCAGTTTTGTCCCAGTGTTTAAAAAATATGTTGTACTTGTATTATGAGTTACTACTGAGTTTTAGCTTCTCTTGCTTTAAGTAATACTAATTTGACCACAATGTAAAATAAAATTGCTCATAAAGATTATCATCATAGTCTCTCTGAAAGTAGTAAGTCAGGTCTTGGAACACAACTTTCAGGATTCTCTCTTGAAAGGTGGAACTGGAGAGAGAGAACTGTTCCAGCATGACTGGGTGTACATAGTATGGAAAGCTGGAGCCAGAACTGTTAAAAGTGGTTACACCTAATACAGTACTTGGTGTTAGAAAATTGCAAAGAAAAGACAGTTGGTTTAATTAGCCTAACACAACTAGTTTCACCCTCCCCTCATCTTAGAACTGCACTCTCATTAAAAAATTAAATAACTTTATGTCCCTTACAGAGGTTTTATTTTGCTGGATTCCTCCAAAACCAAAAATATCAGTAGAATGAACATTCATCATTCTTAGACTGCTCTAATTTTCACACTCTAGTTTTTACCTTGCTTTTATATGTATATGTGAATGATCTGCCCAAATGTTCTGCTGAATACGTACTAATAAACTGCATTAGTATTTGCATACCATATGCTCACTAAGGGTTTAATTACAGTTTGTTCAACAAACAAGTATTTTTAAAAAATTAACGTATGTCAGCTAATTATTTTTCCTGACTTATTTACTTTTTCATTTTGCTTCATTTTTAATTTATACAAGACCTCTTTGTGGCCTTGTTTCATTTTCCAAAGAATGATAATAACTGAGGCTCTAATACCTCAAGCACTCAGGCAAATCCTTTAGTTTATCCACCTGAGCTGTCATCAAAGATTTCTATGCACAAAGTAAGGAAAGTTACAATGAACATAATTTTTTTTTCAGTTTAAATGCTGAAATATACTCATATACAATTTTGCACAAGCTACACCTTACAAAAGGTAGAGATTAGCCAGAGAAAAATCCTCTTAGCAATCTCAAATTACATTTGTTTGGCAGGATTGTACAGAGGTATATCACTCATCCTTCCACATTCCACATGATCTCTTTAGAGCACGTTCTCACGTAGTCATGAGGGTCCATGCTAAACACACAAATGCATGCTTCATATACTTCAAATATTGATTGGAAGATAAAATTGATATGCATATAGCTGCTCACCAGGGTATGAGAAGGAGCCTGACTAGTGGAGAATCAAACAGCCAACCTCATCAGGCCCTCAGGACATTGCAGGTTCACTCCTATGGCTCAATAGGCATACTGACAGATCCTGTCAGATTATGTCATTACTCTAAAAACCAGGGTCCTGGGACTCACAGGACACTCAAAGTTAAAAACAAGTAAAGTTTTGGTTGTTTTTTGTTTTTTTTAAATTACATGGAACAGTGATGTTTCATGTGAAATTTCTTCCTGATCAAATACCAAAAGAATTCAGCAAGAGTGAATTTGCAGTTCTCACACTGAAAGTCACAACAACTAAACAGGGTCTAGAGTGCTCTTTGGATTACAGTATCCTGCTACCAAGGATATGTTTGCAGCCTGTGCAGAGGCAGCCTGGGAAATTCAGGAACATGCATCTGAGACCAGCTTGTATTTCAGCACAGGTTTTCCAAGCTCATCCAGGTTCCTCCACACACACTCACCAGGCAGCTTGGCTTCAGTTATTTGAGCTTGAAACCCATGCTTGGATTCCCATGCACTTCTCTCTTTAGTACCCTCTTCTACAACCATGCAGGTGTACTGCTGGCAAATCCAGAAAAAGTAATCAAATGTGTTGGAAGAACCTCAGTCAGCTACCTAGAGGAAAACTCCCTATTAACTCCCTATCCATGGTAAGTATCTATTGACACTATCTTGTCTGTTTTTAATTAACCCTGTGTAGGGCAAAGCAGCAGTGTTTTGCTGGGGTGGATAAGTACTGCTGCTTACAAAATACACAAAGCCTCTTTTCATTTTCACCCACAATTATGGCAGGACATTAGGAACAACACCTAAAGGAATGTCTAATGAAGACCTAGAATAGCCAGCCAGGGGATATAGAGAGACATCCCAGAACAGGTTAGACAAATAGCTGTGGCAAACACGTGGATAGGAGTGGATAGCTTGCCTTGGTGCAGAGACTGAAATAGAAAAAGCCCCTCAAGATCCATTTTTTATACAGGTCTGTGTAAACACCATAATTTCCACCAAGTCTTTTCCAGGACCTTCCATCATGCTGGAAAACAAGGATGATGTTCTGGAGCATTCTCATTTTAGTATAAACCCATTTTCATTTGTACCATCCATCATCTGGAGAGCACTTGGACTCTTCTCTTCACAGCAGCCTTTTGCATATCTCACCTTATTATTATTTCCCCCCCCCATCTTTTCTTCCTCAGCTTAACTAGCCCTGATTGCTTCAGCCTTCCCTAGTCAGCTTGGTTTTTAGCTCCTAATTTTTGTCTCTCTCCTTTCCACTTACTGCAATTTACCATCTTTCTTCAGTGTAGAATACAAAGATATCACAAGGTTCAGAACCTTTCATTTTCCCAAGTAACTAAAATGATCAAGTATCTTGCAGGCATGATGCTGTTTACCTCTCTCAATATGGTATGCTATGGTTTCAGTCTCCCTTGCAGCATTTCCCACAAAAAAGCCAATTGTGTTAGGTGCTTGCATAGCTGATAATGCCTGCATAGGTGCAAAATCTTCCTACCTGAAAAATAAAAAGGATTTCATATCAAATTTTTGAATTTGCTCCAATTTTTCCAAATGTATTCCAATTTTTTTATGTAAGAAGCTTATTATCTATATGAAAACCAAGCTGTTATTTAAAGTAATGAATAAAATTCATCATAGGTCTCTAGAGAAAACAATACTTTAGTGCTTTTTATTACTATTTTACACCTTTTTTTTGTGAAATCTATAATATGGGGTTTTTTTAGTATATTGAGATACAATTTATTTTATTTAATATATTTAATACTAACACTCTCCTAAATAACTTGAAAGAACTCTATACAAAAAAGAACCTCTATTGCACTTAGTAGGGAAAAAATGTGTAAAGATAGTGTATAAACAAAAACTGAGAAGTTTGACACATTTGGGCAGTAGGAAAAGAGTACAGAATATAAAATATTTATCTTTTTGTGAAGTTTATTTAATTTTCAAGTTGTAAAAAGTAGGGAAGCTTATGAGGCAGTGAAGTGTAAATTGTTCCAAAAGGTAACCACTTTATAAGAAATATGTTGGTCATATTGTGATATGGAATAAAGAATAGAGAAGCACTGAAATGCACAGAAAGAAGAGAAGAATTTGAAGATAAGAAGTTTGAATTTCTCCTTTGTGTCACCTGGAGCACAGGATATTTGAATAGAAGCTAATTGTAGGCCTCCAATTATGGAGTCTATTCAGGGCTACTTGAAGCTAAAAAAGTCTTTACAATGGTAAGAAACACCAGAGGGCAGGGATTTTAGCTGTTTAGCTGCTGGTGATTGCTGGAAAATGGTGTTGGGATTGGCCAAATCCTAGGGACAGAGGGATCACTGGCTGCTACCTCTATAGTGCTAATGAGAAGGGACCTTCTAGTTCCCAGTCCCAAGACAGGCTACAAGACCTCCAAGGACATTTAAAGCAAGTCCTGTTGAACATTAAGAATCTCAAACTTTTCTGGGTTCTATGAAGCACCTCTATTATGTTGTCCCACTTGAGCCCAGAATTGCTTTGCATAATTCTGCTGGAACAACTTAGCTAGGAAAAATTCTACAGGAGAAGCCCATGCAAGAGGAGAATTTCTTCCTAGAAGCACTGTGAAAGGCTGCAATAACAATGTCAGTCACACTAAGAAAGGTTTGAGAGGCAGAGGAAGGAGAAAGCTGAAACAAAGTAGAACCTCCTTCAGCACCTCAACTAATTATAAACTAGTAGAATAAAACTGCTGGAATATCATAGAATCAGACCCATCAATCTGGAAGAAGGCACATTATACATATAGCAGTCTGAAATATCTCCATATTTGACCCCTAGGAGAACTAACATATTATGGAATGTGTTGTGAACCCTGACACTGTAAGCTGAAGTGGGATCATGTGTTCTGCTTTATTAGGGCAGGACAGACAGGCAAGAATATCAGCAAGTTGTAAAGAGATGTAGTGGCATCAAGGTTAAACAGCCAGGGTGCAGTGAGCAAACAGTGTGCTGTGTTGCATCCTAGAGCTGTGTTTAAATTCTCTCCACATGCTGTTTATGGACCCTGAGCAGGAATCTGTGGACTATGAATTGTACTGCACGAGCCCTGCATCAGCACAGGGACTGCAGAGCCTTTTCCAGGTGAAGTCATACCTGGCTGACTCAGGTCTGGGGACTGATAAAAACTGGGCAGAGATTAACCAGGTCTGCCCAGCCACCCACAGTGATTGTCAGCTAGAGCTTGAATGCTATTTTTTCTTCCTGATTTTACCTTTTCTTTACACCATTTTGCTTTTCCTTCTTTAGGAGACTGGAATTTTCCCTTTACCCCATTTAGTTGAACAGATTACCAAACTGAAAAGTTTTGTCTATACAGAGTTATTAATTTAACTACATTTTCTCACCTTCACAGAAAGTGGAAGCTGGGGCAGATTAAGGCTTTTCTCT
Source organism: Muscicapa striata striata (assembly GCA_030060385.1). Lineage (NCBI taxonomy): Eukaryota > Metazoa > Chordata > Aves > Passeriformes > Muscicapidae > Muscicapa > Muscicapa striata. Next base: position 7,995,844 of record JAREIS010000165.1, on the reverse strand, counting down.
AATTTCTGTGCTACAGCCTTGTAGTTCATCACAAGGCACAAGTGAGATGCCTGAACTGAGACATTGGTAAAGCACTGGAGCAGATGCAACAGAGTATAGTTACTGGTACCTACTTCCAAATAATAATATTTGATGTGACTTGATAAATGAATATAAGCTAAATAGAGCATTTTCATTCTAGTGGAAACTTTGTTGGAAGGAGCTGGTTATTGAACACAAAAGCATTTTTAATTTTTCTTTTTTTGGGGGGCAAGAAAGTTTTCCCATCCTAAGCTTATTAGAAAATTGCAGTTTTCTGTTTCTCATGTAGAAAAAATGCCAGCTTTTCTGATCATCTCTGCTACTGTTTTTAAAACATACTGGGCAATATTTCAATCACTCTTCTAACAGTTTGCGATGCTGCTTATCTTTCTTTGCAGTGTAAACATCTAGTCTCTAATTTCCATGAATAGAGTTAGCACCTCTAGATTGCTGGATTGAGGTCAAAAACAACTTGCTCTTCTGAGGTATTTCTTAAAATGTGACTGATGATCTTTAATTGTTAATTTTCAGGCAGCATCAGAAATCTGATTTGCTCTCCTTATTATTTCAACTTCTTATTGACTTCTATGTGTTGACTTTCTGTCACAGAAAGTACTATTCTCCTTTGCAAGTTCCTCCTGAGCTGCTGAATCTTTTAAAATCAATTCACAAGATTTTAATTTTCCTGTGTGCATTATGCAGATACGTAACTTCATGCACCATTAATAGTAGGTTGATTTGCACTCTTTTAGTTGTCATTGTACTCAAAATACTTACTTGATGAAGATCTGCTTTATGACCAAACTGGTTTTGATTTCTTTCAGAAAAAAACTAAGGCATTTTTTGCTTCCCACCCCAAGGGTGGAACTTGCTATGGCCCCCTTCAACATTCTTCCATAAATTCTTCTTGCTTTTTTCTTTATTTCTTGAAAACAATTCTGAAGCTTTCTGTATTTCCTTCAACTGTGTGTCATCTCCAATCCAATCTACAGAGCAGATTATAGTTCTTTTATTTTTTTTATCAGCAAAACAGTAACTAAAGTAGAGCAGCAAGAAAAAAGCCAGAATAAATTAATAAGGTGGTTTGTGGGTATATAATTTTCTATTCAATATCATTTCCCAAAATATATACGAGAAATGAAGAGTGCAGTGATCTTGAATCAAGCTGCAGTCTGTCACACCACACATTAAAGTTATAGTAATATGATATAAAATTTGATAAAGAGCATAAGAAAAGCTTGGAAAAGAAAGAAAAAAAAAATAATGCACAAGAAATTAAAAGTTAATGGAAGAAATAAAACCTTTGAGCCCCAGAGAGTTTATTTGGGGTAGAAGGAGAGAGGAGAGAAGAGAAAGGAGGAGAACAAAAGATAAATAAAAGATTGCAAGGGGGAAGGAAAATGGTGCTCTGCTTTCACTGGGAATACTGAAATGCCTCACAAGATGAGCAGAGCATTAGGATATGAAAACCTAAAGGGCAATATAATCCCAAAGGGGAGGACTAGTTTCAAAAGAAGGTTTATTAAAACTTAGCTTGCTTTGCATAATGTCAGAAAAAGAAATACAGTGAAACTCTAACCTTTTTTCCTTTTCAACTTTCAGTTCCTTTACACCTTTTTTTCTCTATGATCGCTTTCCCTACCCTATAGCTTTACTCCTGCTTTCTGTTTATAACCTTTAGAATACTTTCATGAGCATATGCTATAATTCTCTTTCCTTTTCTTTATCTCCTTGTTCCTACAAGCTGGCTTGAATAAAGAAGTCATTATCAGCAAGCCCACAATGGGTCCAGACATCCACATTCAAGATGTTGTATAGATGATATATTGATCAGTCCTCAATGAGTAATAGCGTTCTAATGAAAAGAGCGTACAGAAGTTAATGTATCTGCTCATGCAAACCACAAATGAAGCATTCTGTGGCACAAAGGGTCTGGCCCTGTGAATTATAATTACTCCCTACAACAATAAAAGTCAGGAGTGGTTTTATTTATTTACCGCAATCAATGATAGTCTGTGGGCTACACATTGAAAATTCGCTTTACAAACCAGCACCCAGACTGCTTGCCTTTTCTGTGTCCATTGGGAATTAACCCTTCAGCTGCTACTGCAGATCCTGAGATAGCTATTCCTACGGAAATGAAAAGACCACAGTTTGTTTCAGTGTTGTTCAGGTTAAGAAAAGCAAATACAAGCATTCAGAGAGGAGTGACCGTATGTGGCTGCTCCCAGTAGAGACAGCATATATTAAAGCAGGATGAGCACATAAAAACAAAGACTTTCTGTCCAGCACAAGCTACTTGGGGAGTCCCTGGTTTGAAAACTGCACCACAAGGCTGTGTCATGCACCTTTCACAGTCTGATAGGAGTGCTTTTAATGCTTTAGAACTTTCTCTTCTTTCCTCAAAGCAATGGACAGTGGAATAAATTCAGTCTATGCTAACACATAGAGTATGTAGCCAAGGAAAACAAAAGAAGCACCATTCCACTTGTTAATTAAATTGTTGGAAAAAGAAAATTTAAATTCTGTTGACACCTATGCTAAAGCAGAATAAACTTGTCACTGTACTTCAGTCAAAGAGCAAAGAATAACAAAAAAAAGCCTTAAACCTAAATTAAAATTAAAATATAATTATGTCACTTTTGCAAATTATGTTTTGCATCTAAAATATTAGTCTGTTACCCTTTCAAAAAACAGTCAAAGCCAGACAGTAGGAAACTTGGAGAGAAAGCCAATGTGGGTGATCAAAGGTGAGAAATAGTTTCTTTGCAAAGAACAACTGAAATCAAGGACTGGTCAGACCGGAAAACAAATACTGGGGTTGAATGAGGGAATAGTGGAGGTTCATAAAATCCATGTATGCCTCACAGAAGATGAAATCAGAATATCTGTACTCTCTTCTTCTCATTGTGACATCTAGGAAAACAAATGTGACTAGAAAGTTTAAAACTAATAAATGCAGATATTTTTCCATACAAAGAACATCTTTGCTCATTGTCCCAGGATGCTACAAATTTCAGATGTTTGTGTGATTTCAAGAGACAACTGATCAAAGGTCATGGGAGGGAGCTCCTCAAGATCTTTTTCTCAATAAATCCTTAACCACCAATCACTAAAAGATGGAAAAGGTTCTGCAGGAAGTGCCATTAAAATTTCAGTTTTGCATTCTCATCCTGGCTTTTGAGAGTTGCCACCTCTGGGTGAGGTTGACCATTGACTGGGCCAATGACCTGGGTGTACTGATTAAGTTAAAATCAACCACTGACCCATAAAAGGCATTATTTTTTGCAACCAACCAATTTGGCAAAAAATTAAATTAAAATAAGTTCTTTTTCAATGCTTTCATTATAAGTCAGATCAACATGTGACTGAAGCATCATCTGATGTAAAGCCTCATTTCCTCACAGAGGGCTGTAACATGACATTTGCTCAAACTCACCCATCTGTTTAATTTGTCCCTTATATTTTTTTATACTTCTTAATGTTGTGAAACTGCACTGACTTGTAGTTTGGCTAGCTTGCAGCACCTACGATGCAGAAGAAACAAAGGGTTTCCTTCATGGGCCACCAGAATGATATGCAGTGAGCTTTTAATTGGTCTGGGAGGCCTTTGAAGAGGAGAAGTGAAGTCTTCTGAATTTCTGTCAAAAAAACAAATTACCTTCCAGGGCTAAAATCTGCATTGATAAGAAATGCAAGCTACTGTCCCCTGAATCCTGAATAATCTGGGCTCTGAATTAATTATATCTTTCCAAAGCTTAACCATAAATAGGAGTTGTCATCTTTTTTTTTTTCTTTTCTTGTCTGTTCCCTGCTGTGTGTGTACATGTGTCCTTCTTAAGTCTTGGTAAATCTCTCTGATTAAGAGCAGGATTAATATAGAAGAATTAAACTTTTAAGATCAAAAAGAAAAGGCATTTAACTTTTGCCAACAAGAAATTGTTACTAACAAGCATTCTTTGAATGAAAGAAAGGCTCCCTGGGTGCAAAGGACTGTTTAACTGAAAATACAAAGTTTTTTTCTTTAAATAAATAATCTTCAAAAAGGAATATTTTATTTTTTCATTTATTTCCACTTTAATCCTTTTCCTGCCTCACTTGGTGCCTTCTTATAGAGAATGATATTGTAAATGGTTCTAAAGTATTATTTCCATTCATCATCTAAGCCTCATATGAAAAGTAATAAATGAGGAATTATACATTAAAAAAATCATTACACCCTTTGTGTTGCACTCTTGTTTATTTTTTGGGATCATACAATATAGTTTGAAATAGTTTCAGTAATATTAGAGTGAAAATTTTTATTCTTTTTCTTTGATACATACAAAAAAAAAAAAAAAAAAAAAAGGCTACTTAGTCCACTAATGACATCTTCATATATTTAATTACTGCTATTTTTATAGCAAGATCATTTAACTGACCCTGAACACCATTTTTCATATGTATGAGAAAGTTTATATTCTATATATAATGGTAGGTAGGTTAAAAGGAGTGCAACATGTAAATGAAATATTAAAACCAGATGCAAGCTGCCTTACCCAAAGTTTCTGCATATTTTCAGGATCACTTACAAAAAGACTTTCCCTGACTGCCACAAGAACTCCATAGCTGAGCTGAACTTGTGTCCAATAGGGTCCTGTTTGTCAATTAGGCACAATTATTTTTCTCAGTTCCTCACATAAATCTGGAAAATTTTCATTTATTTCAGTGTTATTGCCCTAAATTTCTCTCTCCATAATGAGAAACAAAATTAAAATTATTGCAAATTTGAAAAAATCTCTTCTTCTGTTTTAAACATTGTAACAAAAAAATTTTAATTTTTTCAGACTTCACAGCGTAAGACTGAGATTCATATTTTCAGTAAATGTATTTTTTGTTCTTTTTTCCATCTTTATAACTTCACATGGCAGCAAGATTTTTGACTGCATCCTGTAGTTCAGAAGGTTATGTGCACCTTAGAGGGTAGGCAAAGGTTTCCACATGCCAAGAGCTGAGGAAGCATCACCACAGATCTCAGAAGACAGAAGGGTCACTTCTCAGATACTGCTGTGATAGCAGTGACAGAAGCTGAAGGAATCTTGTCTTTTGTTCTTTCATATTTTTACACATGAATTTCCCTTCTGAATATACTGCCACATAATCAGCATCATCACTGGTATCAGCAAGTCAGTTTGAAGGTTTCACCAGGTTTGAGAGAGAACCACACTGGAAGGTAATTGTAAAATAGGTGTGAAGTCTATGCAAGGTCTTCCATAAGAGACTAGATTTAATTTGGATATGGAAAAGGAGCACATGAGAGTTATTGAAAGTCACCCTGACTTTTAGACTTCAGGTCTAAGGTCTTTGACTGAATTGCATTAGACTTGAATTAGGAAATTGAAACAAATTGCAGGAGATACTTCAACTATACCAACAATAAGTGAACAGAAAAGTAGGGACAGCATATGAAATGAAAGGGACTGAAATTCTAAAAAAGATTGAAAAATAAAATCAATATATTTTTAGTGGACAGAATGTAAGCTTAAGATTCACTTTGTTTCAGTCCATGCTAGGAATTATTAATGAACAAAATTCTAGCAGAAAAGTAAGCTGAACATCCCTCTTGCTTCTGAATGCTCATAAAAGATTATACAGTTCAATTAAAATATGCAATAAATTTGCTATCCAAAGTTTGCAATATTGATTGAGTGGAGAAAATATGTAGAACAAAAATTTGCTTCCTCTTTTAGGAAACATTTCTGGTTTTCTGCATACTTTGGCAGTCTTCAAAAACAGAAATTAAATGTTAGAGCCTTGAACCATGTTTGTTCTGCAACCTACCCTTCACTAGCACTCCTAAGAACTTTCCAAGTACCAAAATCCTCACATCCCCTCCCATTACAGGCAACAACATTTTTATAATTCCAGTTTTAAATTTACCTAAAATCAACTTAGAAGTAGTTTGACCCTCTTTGCCCCTTCTGTCTTTTAGTAAGTCTATTCCAAAATTTTACTCTTCTGATATTTAGAGACCTATTCTTGGCTGAGATGTCTCAGTTACATACATTTTTTTCTTCATCCAGGTTTGTCTTCCAGTTTACCAATCTCTCTTGTGTTTATTCCTATAAAATATTTATAAAGAGAAATTCTATTTCTTATCTTTTTTTTTTTTTTTTTTTTTTATGTTGAGCAAACCAGGTTCTTTTATTGTCCCATGTAAAACAAATCTTCATGTCCCTGAACATCACTGGATATCTTCTTTCCACATATTAGTTTAAATTAATTCTTCCTTCTCCCTAAACTGAAAATATTTGCAGTGTAGCCTACAGGAGGTGACAGCAGATGCAGATATCACAGCTCAGATGTAGAAATCTGTCTTTGAGATGAGTCCAACCCCTTATTTTTGGCAATATGAGTCTCTTTTTGAGGACAGACAAGCTGTCTCATCCTATTGGAATCCAGTTATTGATGTGACAACAACATTACACTGAACTTCTGCAGAGGAAGGATGTCCCCTTCAAAAAATACAGCCAAGGAATATCTCATTTAAATGCCCTTTAAGGATTTAATCTTGAGGCTGATCCCACAACTACTTATCCATATTTTTCCACTCCCAACTTTTTTTTTTTTTTTTTTTTTTTTTTTTTTTTTTTTTTTCTTTCTTTTTTTTTCTTTTTTTTTTCTTCTGAGATGTGAAGGTGTGGCTTGCTTTGTTTTATTTTGTTTTGTTTTGAATAGGAAGGTATTTAAGGGCACAAAAATAACAGCTGTAAGAGTAGTGGCCAAAATGGGAGCAATAACAATAATGATCTCCAGGTTGAGAGAATGAGGGGCTACAGTAGATGGGGCAATTTGGGGCCCACCTTAATGCTTGATGTTCTCTCTTCCTCTTCATCCTCTAAAACTCCTCTATCTGATACCCACCAATGCACAGCAACTAGTGCACATCTCAGCACATTCTAGGGACTGATCTTTTAGATGCCAGGCAGCCCAGGAAAAATACCTTCTGGGAAAGTTATGTAATGTGCAGACATTTCTATGGTTCCAGGTGACCAGGAAGGGCTGAGCAGTCACAAAACTGCAACCATGGACATTGTAAAAGCATCAGTATAATGATAGGGATATTGTGTTAAAATAAAGTCAGTATGTATATTAAATGTGAAATACCTTGGAACAAGAAGAATTTTGGATTGATGACTGAAAAGATATGTTAATTCATTAACTTCTTCCCATGTTCCCAAACCTCCATCCTTCCGCCTTGGAGCTGAAGAAACCAGTAAAGGAAAGGTTCCCTTGCATGGGAAGAAATAGCATTTGACAGTTCTCTGCATCTGCTTAGAGCATGTTACAGTGTTGAGCTGATCTTACTATGGGAAACTTGGGTTCCAGAGACTGGTTTCAGTGCACCTGTTAACTCACCTGCATTCCCTTCATCTCTCAGAAACAGAAATTGTGCACACAAGGATGTGAGGTTTCTAGTCAACTTGCATATTCTTTTCTTTAAGACTATGTGTAAACAATCCACTGTAAACGAATCACTCAATTCACTCTTGTCCCATCCTTTCTCAGAAATTTTCCTCAGATTGGTCATTTTTATACCTTACTCAGGCTAAAGATATGCTCTTTTCATATGGTGTCCTAAATAAAAAAAAAACTACTCCACTAGATGGCTTTTATAACAAAGCCTGAATAGGTCAATGCAAACATGATTTCTTCAGGAGACAATTGTAGAAAAATTTAAAGTGAGGAAAAGAAGGGGGGAAATACATAGAAATTTTAATGCATTTTCTTATCCTCTAAGGGAAAAATAGTTGACTTTAGGCATTAAATATAGCTCTATAGTTTCACACTTCAAAATGTTTTGCCCTCTTCCTGAATTTTAAAGTAAAGAATGAAAGGTAGCTGAAGAAAATATATGTTTGTTTTTATACTCCTTCTACATATTTTTGTGCATAGATATAATGGCTAAGTAACCAATTCTGAAACAAATATCATATATATTTTTACATGCACAAATACATTTACTAGTGATAAATATCACTTTTAGCAGCTACATACCTGTGTTTCCAGAACACAGTTCCTTTACTACCCCACACAGACTACATTCCTGTACGTTTCTCAGAAAAATGAACCTGTTTATTTGGCTCCTTGGTTCTTAATTTACTACTAAATCACTGTTGGTAAATTATAATATCTAGTTCAGGTAAACTTCAGAAAATATTAATAAAATCATCACCGTGTTCTTCCTCACCAATATATAAAAAATGATTCTGCCAATGTGTCTTTCTCTGAGGATAAGACGGTAAGAGTGAATTAAAAACAAATGGTTCCAATGGAAAAGGAAATGTCAAGGGAGAAAATAGGGGAAGAAATGAGGAGTGAAAAAAATAAAGTCTTAGGGACAGAAAGCAAATGTGATGGAATGTTCCCAAAGTAGAGCAGCAGAAGTTTGTTCCCATGTAACACACAAACTAAAACACATATTTGCTCTCCTCTAACAAGGCAAAACAAGTGTTCTCTTTGTATGGCCTTCAAAAGGCTTTTTTCTCTCGACTTTAACTACTCAGCCTTTAACATAATCAAATGTAGTTTGTCAAAAACATTGTTCAGAGTGGGCCACCTTTTCTCCCAGACACTGAGCTAAATATAGCAGATGTGCCCCTTTAATCACATTTACTCTTCAAACCCAAGTCTCTGTGCTTGCTATGTGTACACCATGAGCTTCAGCATCTATTGCCTGACCCTGCTACCTGCAGGGGACAGGAAAGAAGGGAGAGATGGTTTCACAATGCCTTCATTCTCTGCAGCTCATGTTACAAGTTCAAACCCAAAACCAACTCATGCAGAAAGACAAAATGTCCTCTGAAGAATGCCCCAGCAAATAACATTGAGACAATAAATATTTTCATCTAATACTTGAAATAGTTCTTTATGTATGTTGTCCTTTTCGTGTTTGCTTGAATATTTATCCTCTTCTCTGGGCCAATGATCACCTTTCATATCTTGAGTGTTGAAAATGTGTGGGAATATCAGATCAAACCATCTTACATACCATGTTTTCAGCTTGCATTTATGTATACAGAGAGAATTGACCATTATTGCCACTGGCCAGGAAAGGTTCTGTGTACAAGACTTGTGGCTGGTCAGGAATCCAGAGTAACACCATGAGTGAGCTAAGTGAGGTATGAAGGATATTCTTCTTCCCTTTACATAAGATAAAACCTGCATAAAATATTGGTAACATCTTACTGCAATATTTGGGAGCCACTTCAGTCCATTTCTTGTGTGATTTATAGGGAACTCACTCCTGAGCATCTGTCACACACCATCTTCTCACCACTCAGCCTCTGAGAGGGGTGGTCTCTCATGATCCCTTTCAGATGCACTAACTGTTTCAAGGTCTTTTCCATCCATATGATCAAAGTACATATGTTTGTGCTATCTTCCCATCTTGGTAACATAGAAATTGTCTTCTTTTTTGATACAGGAAATATGTAGGCCCTCACCAGCACTATTTTTAAGAGTCCTCCACGATTTCTTTGTGATCAGCATCTATTTTTCATGATTTTTGCTCCCAGGAGAACAGGCTGCGGAAGAACTACATTTTGCAACAAACTTTTGTACATTCTTAGAGTTCATAATTTCCAAGACTTTTGTGAATAGATGAATGAGACATTTTTAATTTTATTGCAATTTTTTTTAGAAAATCCCCTTTGTTGAACACACTTACTTTGAATTCATCTACTGCTTCTGCAGTATGACCATTAAGTTTGGGCATTATCCTGTTTCTGGAAAATGACCTAGCCTTCATAGCTTCTAGATTTGATCCATCTTAGGATGATCTCATGTCCTTGCTTGATCTAGAACCCTGGTGCTTAGTACATGGCATCAGAAATTTTAAGAAAAAGAATGCTGAGTCACCAACTTACTTGATATACCTATCTACCTGTTTCTTCCACTTTTTGAATCCTCATAGGATTTTCTCATAGTACTTTCTGCATATAATCTGAAAAGTCCAACAGATAAGTATTCAGCTGGATATGTGAAAGTCTACTCACTGCCACAGACTGCTGACAACTATGCAGGTGGCTTATTAAAGCAGGAACTCCATGAGATGCTTTGGAATTTGGGTTATCTGCCAGCATCTGTCAAATATCGACCTTTCTGAAAAGTATCAAATGTTGTAAATTATCAGCTAAACAGGTGGTTAACAGGTGGTCTCATTTGTACAGTTTTGCATGATGTATATCTTGCTTATATGTCTTCTCTGGGAAGATACGAAAAATTATACATCCTCCTTCCTTTTGCAGAGCTGATGGTTCTGCTTCACCTCATCTTTTTTGTTCTCTTGGTCTCCAGTACAAGTTGCTCTGATGAGCACTCAAATGACCAGAATTTATTACAAAGCAATACAAAGAAATGAGAAATCTGTCTAAAAATTACTCTCAGAATATTTTAACGTAAGAAAAACCCCTTTTTTTGGTGGGGTGGCATTTTTTACTTTTATTTTTATTCTTATGGAGGTGTAAGGTAAATTAGTAGAGAAATTTTTTGTTCAAAAGTTGACACTGGTTAAAATTATAAATAACTGCTGCCTTTGTTAAGAGAATGGTCAGGCTCTGTTAATACAGATTTTTTCATATTCATATTTAATAAGCTTATTAATGTGTATAAATAAGCAAGTAAAAGCATTTTGAGGTGGATAGAGATTTTCCACCCTCTGATTGATACATTATATCAGGCTTTAATTGCTCCTCTGCACACACACACACACACACAAGATTTTTAGGAAATACAGTGAGAATTATAAACAGAAAATAAGCAAGTGACACAGTTTGATGAAAATACTGTATTCATTAAATAATCCTCATCTTGGGACCATAGATTCATTTGACCCATATGCATGCACATGGGTAGTCACCAGGATGGAGCCAGCAGTGGGTTAGAATTTTATGTCTGCTCAGGTGTATTCCAGATCCCATATTCACCAAAGTCACGAATTAGGACAGTCCCATCTCTGCTACAATGCAGGAACACAAATACCCTAAAGGACTATGTTTTATTAAAGCACAAATTAGAACAAGGCAACTCTGAAAATACACAATTCAAACTCAGCTGGAGGACAACAATGGTGAAAATAATATATTTGAAGAGGAAATCTTCTGCCTTTCACCCGTAGCCACCCTTTTCTCAGCAGCTGGCAGGAGTTCCTGAAGAGAACAAGGTCCCCCCCTCTTTCTCCTGGGGGGTAACCTGCCTGTGGCCACCCCTGCCTGGAGCATGGCTGCAGGTCTGTGTCCTGTCACAGGGCAAAGGAGACTCCAGCCCCACTTCCCACAGCACAACAGTCTCCTTGTGACAGCAGCATTTCTCTTGTGCCCACCCTCTTACTGGTTTTACCACAGGAGGGAGTGATTTTTCACATTTTATATTGAAGTTTCTATTAAATTATATGGTTTTTTAGAGTAACTTCTGTGGAAACCTATTAATCTCTATAGCAGCTTTTTATCCCTATTAAGTTCCATATATTTTATTTTTCCATAAGGATAGCCTTTTATCTTCATTTGTACTGTGCAAGGGGGAAAGAGAAGAAAGATTTCAAAATCAAGGAATAACAGAAATATTTAAAAATAGCAGGAAAGAGGACTTTATTTGGTATTTATTTCACTATTAAGGGAGTGAGTTTTTTCAAAGCTTGGTTTCTCACAGTTTCAGGGACCAAACCATTTTTTAAAATTAATTTTTAATAATGTGTAATAATCTGAGTGGCACTGGTCTGTGTGTGGAATTAGAATTCCTCTGATAGAAAAAGAAATATTTGTGCAGAGTTTTATGAGCAAAGTTGACCTGAGGCTTCCCGAGGCTGATTGAGAAATTGCAGTCAACGAAGATCCTTAACCCCTTCCCAGCTCCATTTTTCAATATACTAAAGAAAATGTCTCTGTGGTTTAACATACAAAGAAACTAACAAAGGCTTGAAAAGAGAAATAAATTCGTATATGATTACTAGAAGTTCATTCTCCTTTTAAATTTGACTTTAGAACCAAACTGGTTTTTTTAAACACAGAAAGTTGTGAACCTTCATTTATGCATTTTAGAGCTTTATTTAATAGAGCACTACGTTTCAAACAAAATGTCCTGAGGTCACTTCTCTACTACCAAAGAATCTGCTGTCAATTTCCCTCCCTTTGGTTAAGAGACCAGGGCAGCAATCAACAAATCATATTTGATAGAGACCCAAAATAAGTGTCCAGGAAGCTGGGCAGTTCTCAGCTGATAGCCAGGAGGGGGAAACCCTGAGGTGAATGTGCCTAATCCTGACAATAACCATGGAGCTAGACGTCCTAATTCTGTCTAGAAAAGGCTGAAACATGGGTGTTAGCAGGGGTTAAGGAGAATATTTATGAGACCTAAGGATAAAGACCCTGCTAATGTTGCTGCCTGTTGCCACACATTTCCATTAACCTGCAACAACCTACCAGTGGGCTAGCTCTGCGGGTGTTAATCTCCGTAAACTTTTTCATCCAGTCAAACGTGTTCTGCCAGGGCATTGTACGAACCTCAAAGCTTCCCCTGTTTCAGCACTGCTAGTGATAATTGTATTTATTAATGATTTCTGGTTACTCAAGGATACTGAATCTGCAGTGCAAAGAATGCACCCCTTAAAACAATGTTGAGAAAGAAAGTAAAACCATCACTATCAAGGAAAAGTCTTAATCGCTAAATGTTGCCAGATTTAAAATTCAAAATTCTATGTTTAATCCAATGAGAAATATGATCAGGAAATCATAATGTAAAACAAGAAACCTATTGCATACTAGTGTATTATTTTACGTATGCTGTCATATAAGAAAAATGTTTTCATTGTAGAGTTTCTGTAAAGTCGTTAAGGTTTTACACAACATCATTTTTTAAATTGAAAGTTTTTGCAAAATTTGCTTAAAATAATTGAAGATGTGTAAATTCTTTAGAAGAGTCTACCTAGAAATGAACTTCCCCTGGAATATTTCACTGTATGGTCATTATTTAAAGGAAGTAAGTATGATGTGCAATTTAATTTTCACCCATCATTTGACATCTTTGACATTAGAGGACTTGAGAGCTACATAATTGAAAATTTATAATGCTGTTGCAAAAAAAAAAAATTGAAATCTAATAAATTCTGCTTATCTATAATGCTTTATTCTACACTATCTGATTTAGGAATTAGAAGAGTGGGGAAGTGGCAGGAAGTCCTAGGTGCACTCTATGCCTTTTCCTAGAAAGCCTAATGACCTTGTGAGTGCCCTGGGGTAAATGCGATTTTTGTTGCTGAACTGCTCTTGGGTCAGGATATTACTGGAGATGAGGCTCAAAGTGTCTGCTAGGATTAGGAAAATTAGGAATTCTTTATAATATGTTAGCCACTGTGGTTTAATTCATCTGCTTGAAAGCATTGCTCCACATCTGGTGGTGTTTGCTGGTCCAGTTGGAACTCACTGGCAGTAGCCTCAAAGTATTAATAAGAGATATTGACACCCCTATCTGAGAGCAAGAGGAGAAGAATCACTTCATGAATGCAACACTTATCTGTAGTTAGGCCTTAAATAAATCCACACACAGGAAAATATGTTGAAATGTGTGTTAGGCTGAGAGAAAAAAAGGTTTCCTGCTCGTCAAAAAAGACAAAGAGAGGATATCAAGGCTGGCAGGGACAATGTGGAAGAAACTCGCACAGTTATCTACCAACACAAATCTTGCTCTGATGGCACAGTGAGCTGTGTGTGAGCTACAGTTTGGCTGAATGACACCTGCAGGAGGCCCAAGACAGGGATAGGGGCTGTAAGGCTGGTACATCACTGGTTCTTGGGAGGTTGCATGTCCATGATAGTGAATCAGGATAAAGGTATCAGCTTACTGTGCAGAGTGGGACCAAGACGAAACAAAGTCAGGCACAACAAACTTAGGTGAAGGTTTCTTCATTAGTTCTCACACAATTTCTTCACCTTTCTGTTACTTGCCTACCTACTTGCCAAGAATTCTTAAGGAGTTTATTTCATAATTTTTTTATATATTAATAATAAATTTTTCAGCTACTGGAGAAACTGTTTAGTTTGCTTTCCTAATCATTTTTGTAACAAAATTATAACTATAGATAAAGGTATAGGTAGTAACACCATCTGTACTGACAGACCCAAAATAGAAATTATGTTGTCTTCAGTAAAAAAGCTAGAAAAAAAGATGACAGATAAAAATGAAAATGCTTCTGTTTGGGTGGAATGATAAAATAATAGTTGTATGTTACATATCCTTAAACATGTACCTATTTAACATTCAGTCTCCCACTTCTGGGCTGGGGTTCCACCGTTGCATTAGGCTCATCTAAACCAAACATGAAAATCCCACCTCTATCCAAGCCCCAGATAGGTGTTCCTGTATTCCCTTTTTTTTTGAGGTTGGCCAGGAGGACAAGCAAGTGGGGGTAGCAATCTAGCTCACCATGGGCATATACACGTGCCAGTGCTAATGCTGACATGAGAGAAGTGGCAGGAAAGCATGATGAGACACAGCAGGGGCAGACAAGAATTACCAACTTTAACAGCAGACAACACTTTGATTAGCTTAAACCAGTTACAAATCCTGGACCTCAGGTTTCACCCAAATTAAAATTATCTATTTGATGAGGAAAAGGCTATCCTTTTGTTTATATCAAGGATAAAGGTGTTAATATTTCAACTTATAATAGTTTTAATAATGAAAAGCACAGCTTTACTTGCAAATTCTCTAGAAGTGAGGAGGAAAAGTAAACAATATTAATTCACAAAGTTTAAAGTAAATAACATGGTATAGTGAATGTTTACTCTTAAGAGAGCGGGAAAAACCATCTAAGTCTACACAAATATCAACAATATTTATTGCCCACACAAGCAGAAACTAGTTTTGCCATTTCAAGCTCACTTATGTTGCTGATCTCTTAGGCATACAACTGGCCCTTTGAATTTAGACCATAAACCATGTTCTAACCCAAAGGCAGAGCTCTCAGCAGGAGAAAGAGGCAGTACTGCCACTTCTGGGAGAGAAAGGAGGCCAGTGACACTCTGTGGAAGGTGAAGCTGCACTGAGCAGCACGCTCTGCAGAAGGCACTGCAATTTGGCAGCAGCTCAAGGGCCAGAAGAAACTGCAGGGTTATGCCATCACACTTCGTTTCCCTTTCCTCTCCCAAGGACACCTGCCTGTCCAGTGTCTTCTTGAGCAGGTTTTCCTTTTGGAATACACGTTCTTAAGACTGGAGAAGGAAGGATATGATCCTCCTGAGGGGTCTGGAGCTCACTCTGTGTGATAAGACTGGAGGAGGAAGAGTTCAGAAGGAGCAGATGACGTGTAGGAGACTGAGGGGAAGCTTAACACCCCTACCTGTTGTTATATAGATCCTGGAAATCCTGGTTGGTGACAAAAAGGGGCAAATGATGGTACCCTCAAGACCCTGTCATGTAGTGCAAAGCAGTCTGATTATGCCAATTCAGTTATCAGAGAGTCTCCAACTAACTAGCTGTCCAATCTCTACTGCTTGTTGTGTGCACAACTGAGTTTCAAATGTCTTGACCATTCAGACAGCTTCATACAGGCTTCAAAATACCACCACCCTCACATCATCTTGTGGTGATTTTTATGTGAAGGTGAGTTTAGCCTAATAAGAAGGGTGCAGGAGATGTAACTGGGAGGATGTAGCAGCTGACACCATGGCAGGGTTTGTGAAACAGAGACATCTACTGGCTAAGCTTTGGGGGGAGATGTTTTGTTTTGTTTTGTGACTTCACAGTGCAGTGCTCTCCACCTTTTCTTTGATCTGAAACATTAATCTGTTATGATAGGCCTGTCACTAATCCATGGCCTCAGAAAATATGCACACGTGTTAAAATGAGTTTTGCCATAAATTATTTAAAGATTTACAAAGCAATGCTCAATACATGCCACCAGGTGATTTTTAAACTTTTTTATGATTATAGTATTTTTAAAAAGCCTCAGTGAAAATTAATCATTTATCAAAACATAAAATCACTAAAGCTTGTGGGAGTGCTACAAGGTTTTTGGGAAGTCTGTAAAGAGAGAAAGGCAGAAATACTTTATCTGGCCACCAAATCTCATCCTTTTTCAGCTCAGCACCATAACTACTCAAGTTACAAAGACTGTATCTTGCTTACTCTTTAAGACTGAAAGCATTATATAGGTGAGTAAAGGATCCTTTAAAAAAAAACAGGAATATTGTACTTCATGTTTACATAAAGGTTATATATTCCTACCTGGTGAGAAGTAATGCAATGATAGGAGGATCTTCAGAGGACTAGAGGTTTGAGACATTGTAAGCAAACTAACAAAGCTTGATTTTTTTTAATTTAAACTTCATTTAAATTATCCATTCTTCATATGCCTGCAAAAAACAGTCTGGGAATTCTTGTATGTACAATTTTTGAGGTTTTCTCAGTATCTCTTTACTCCAGGCAAGCTAGAAATAATATAAGACTTGTCTGGCTGACCAGAATCTTTTGGATAAATAACATTTTTACATTGCCTCCATCTGGATTTAGCACACAAAAAGAGAAAATATTTTTTAAAAAAATTAATTATTGTTATCTGTAAATAGAGTAAAAAATCAGCTGTTTTTTTTTTAATTAAGATGGTTAATTCAGTAAAAAAATTACTACTTGCTTGAAAAAAACTGGAAGAGCTGTATGCCATCAAAAAAATGCCACTTCCATTAAACTTGTGATTTTCAGTAAGCCAGTGCTGTGTGTATTTGAGGAACTAATGCTCATCTGTGGTAGTAAGGACCATGTAAAATTGTTAGAGGTCGTAAGACCGGTAAGTAGACAGATAGACAGACAGGTATGCAGGTAGGCAGAATCCTTTCAGCTTATTTCATTTCAGAGCCTCTTAATCCATGATGTCCTCTTGTGAGAAAGGAAAAAAAAAAAAAAAAAAAAAGCTTATGCTAAAATGCAGCACTGCTTCAATGAATTGTATTTATTCACTAAACTATTATGCCTGCTGGAACATTTCCCAGAGGACAGAAATATCATTTGAAGACTTAAGTGGGAAGAAGTTCCCTATGAAACTTTCTTCTCTCTCCAGTAATTCTATTGCTAAAAGTGAGCACCAGCTGTGGCTCACCTCTCAAAATGCATGTAGTATCATGACTGATGTCACTCTTTGGGGTTAAGCTAGGGTGGTAGGAGCCAGTTTGGGTCTAATTGTTGAAATGTATGCTTAGTTCAAGTTAAACAATAGACCCATAGGGGAAAAAAAATCAGCACAGAGGTGCTGAGCTGTGAAAAGAGTGTTGTTTTGGGCCCAGTCGCCTGAATAGACTTGTTAAAACCCATGGCTGATGTATGCTAAGCAGAGCCAGGCAGTATGTGGAGAGAAAGGGAGGGCAGGCCAGTTGAGCGGGCACATCACTCTCTGAGCCAGGGCACACACACTTTGATGGCTCCTTTGGAGGTATGAGTGAAAGCCAAACCTCTGTTCCCTCCTTTTTTTCATTTCTGCCATGCAAAGATAATCAGGTTTATGTAAAGTATGTGTGCTCTTTTGACAGTCCACGATATCTCATTAATTCAATCACACCAAACACCATTGTTCCCAAAGTGTTTGAAATGCGGATAGGCATGGAGGCTTTCTTAATCCTGTCAATCAATGTTAACATTTTTCTTGCAGTTGCCATGGCCAGGGCCAGAGTTCATGAAAACACAGAATAAGAGCCAACAAAACAAGAATAAAGACTTATTTGAGATACTCTTTTTAAAGGACATCTACCATGCACAAAACATGGGAAGTAAATGTAGACAAGTTTGGACACTATGGCTCACTGAGAGGAAAAAGGGGGAAAAAGAATTTGAAAATCAAATAGGCCTATAAAAACTTGACCCAAGAGTCTCTGGGAAAAACCCGATGAATTGCTCCCTAGTAGAACAATGTTCTTTCTTTCGTGCGTTCTTCAGGAGTACAATGCTCAATATATTATAACACATGCCACTGATGTCTTTACACTGTTGTAAGCCAGCTCAGACCATCGGAATGCTGATCACCGACAACAAGAGATTGTGCGGCGGTAATTCTCTCTTTCTCCCGCTCAGCTACAAACAAGCACTGGGAAAATTATTCATGCATATAGACCAACAAAGCAGAGATGGGAGATTTGCGATGTCACGCAGCGAGATCATGTGACAAACGTTAAAATAAAACCCCCAAGCCTTCACCCTTTGAGACTTTGTAAAATAACCAATTTATCCCTCTGAATGTAGCAGCCAACATGTCTTATCGCGCTGGTGGAAATCACAGCCATTGCAGCATTGCTGCACTGATTAATGAGACCACGGACCACATGCTAAACAAAGAAACACAACAATTACATAATTACCCAATTGCTAAAGCCATGAGACAAAAGTCCTCATTGAGATTTTTTTACAACTCTGCTTATTCCTAACAGGCCTCAGACAAGCTTATATGTACTTCTTAATCAACTCAGAGGAAACGTGTGCCATGAAGCCATACACAGATTTTTACTTAAGCATATGCAGAATTTTTGGACATCCATGGATGTGCTTTGTTTGCACTTTAAACGAAATTTCATTTGCTTTTAAAAAAAACCTAACAAAACAAAACAAACAACAAACCAAGCAATAAACTCAACAACAAAACTTGTGTGTGGTTGGAGATGTACCTAGAACAGCTGTTATCTTAGCTGTGCAAAGGAGAAAAGCACCAGCTCCTTGGAAGTTGTCCCAGATATCACTTCAAGGTTTGTTCTTCAAGATCTCTGCAAGAGAGAAAGTCCTTTCATCACTGGCAATTATGGAGCGCTCTGTTAGTATTATTGCAGATGTCCACTGATCTAGAAACATACATCCACACAGATCAATAAAGCCTGACATGATACAGAGCACATTAGTGGGATGGCACAGCAGAACAGCCTCTCTACTGAGAGCAGCCCCTCCATGCATTAGAGTGAGTCTGACTCTTGTACTTGTAAGCAGGTAAGGAGAAAAATGAAAATTTTACCTTTGTATTAGAGAAATGGAACTGGGATGCTGTGTCTTCATCTAATGATTATGCTCTTTAAACAATGGTGGAAATGTTTGAGCTATATTGATGTCCTGTCTTGTAAGAAGGCAACACCTGCTCCTCCCAGAGATTCCAGGTGCGTCACTCTGAGTATTCAGCTGGCAGGTATTTGTAATAAATCTTCCACTTAAAGAAGTCAAGGTAAAGTGTCTCACTCCAGAGGTGACTCCCATTAGATTTCCCAAAATTACCATGAGTACTGAACCTAGAGGAGTTAAGCTTAATTGCCTTTGTTCTTCATTCCCATAATAAATTCTTTCTTCTCTCCCTGCTCACATGCTGGGTTGATATTCTCCAGGTGAAGCCATTGCAGCCACAATACTCTCTGAACTGGGCTGTCAGCACCATGGAGCTGCAGATGCTGAAGATTCTCTATAAAAAGAGGAAGAACTGGTTATAGAACAGGCAACAGAAACTAAGGCAAAAAGGAATTCTCAGTTTCTCTTTCTATCCTTGTGCTGTTCAGGAGGAAACTAAGGTCTCTACTGCATATTTTCAGGTAAGCCAAAGACCATGTCACAGAGGCAGAGCATATGGCTTGGAAACCTCCTCAATGAAATTTTTTCACAGTTTTAAATCTATATGGATTAGCAGATTTCTTAACAATGCAGAATAAAGTTGTTTGGGGCGGAAGATTGTTTGGGGTTTTCTTATTTATTAGTTTTATCCTGTAACATCTGCAAGATCAAACAATTTAATATATGGGAGGTCCTCTACTGTGATGGCTGAAGCATGAGAGTGTTTCCCTTTGACAGGAGAAAAAGAATAAAAATTAGTGAAAAAAATGGCTACATGTCTACTCAGGAAATATAGCTACAGTTTACATAATGAAAACAAGTTTTCAGTTGCAGAGCATTACAATAGCTTTTGTCTCCTGCTCACAGCTCTGCAGTGCTTTACTTATGATCAAGTGTCATTGTCAGAATATTCTAGTACTTAATGCATACCAATTCCTGAAATCAACAGCTAAAAAATTAAATGTACAAAAGATGTTATAGCCAAAAATGGATAAGTAAATGTGTTCTGGAGAATAGATGATTATATATTGATTGAATTTTTATGATTACCTTATATTTGATTCCAGTAGATAGATCTTATTTCTGAAAATATTTTCAGCTGAAGGTAACCTGTGAGTCTGTCATGTTTTCAACATTGCCAGTCTCCTTTTTTCCCCTGTCCTGCATCAGCATTTCTTCACTCCATGTGTTCTGTTTGATCCCTATTTCCTCTGTGCCTTGTGCATAAAAGAGAGTGGGAAGCTTTGGTCACTCCACTGTTCTTTCCCCACTGCAATAAAACTCCATTTTGGAATATTCATTCAAGAGGAAAGAAATAAACATTGACTGCTTTTTAATGTCTCTTTGATGCTCCTATCTGACTATTTAAATATTCACCTGGAATTATAACTGATGAATCCATCTTGGTCCCACCCCACGAATGAATCTTACCTCCTTAGAACTCTGAACCACAAGTCTACATTAGTTTGTCAATGTGGTTGCAGCAATAAAGCTTCACAACTAATTTACTACAAAAGCAATAAATTAAATACTTAGAATGTCAAATGAATGACATTGTTACAGATGTCCACAGATTCCAAAGGATAATAATCCTTTAAATTATTTTCACAGTATTTATAGACATTAATAGACAGTAGGTCCATTCACTGTTTCCTAGTTGTCTGATTTCCAATGGAATCCCAAAGAGGTATACAGTATTCTACACATCATCTAATGAATGCTGAGTTAGGAGACATAAGCACTACCCTCCATCTATTTTCTATTGCCCTGTTGATAACAGCAAGTTGTGCTGTGGACTCAGTGCTGCCAGGGCATCCTGTCCAACCTGCTGTCCATCAGGCTCCCCAGGCACCTGTCCATAGAGCTGCTCCCCTGCAGGCACACAAGCCTGTAGTGTTGTAAGGGGCATTTTATTCCAGGCACACAGCCTAATATTTGTCCCAGTTGCATTTCACAAAGTTCTCCTTGGCCCCCTCCTCCAGCTTGCCTGGGTATCTCTGAATGGGACTCTTGTCCCGGAGCACAGTGAGTGGTCCTCACAACTTTTGTCACCTGGTAAGGCTGGCATCCATCACCTCCTCCACATCATTACTGGGAGGGTTCAGTCCCTCACAGACAGCCTGGCAGTTCTCCACTGGTCCCCAGCCTGAAGGCAAAGCTTGACCCCTTAATTGCCATCTTCTGAGCCTGGACATCCTACACTTGTTCTCATCCATCCAGTTTTCCATCCATCTGGTTAAGTCTGGATGACACCTTGAAGATCTTTATAGCATAAAAACATTACAGACAGACCTCAAAATTGTGAAAACACTAAACCTTTTACTGCCATGATTTTCTCACGATTTTTCTTCAAAGAGTGAGAATACACACAAAAGAATTTGTTTCTGGACTTCTATGAAGCTATAACTTTCTCTGGAGAGGTGTCTTTGTAGCTGACTTCAAGTTCCTATAAGTTCAGGAAAGAAAAGAAAGGGGGGAAAAAAAAAGTAAAGAGATAAAACTTTAGAGAGGCTTAATTACACTTTGCTATAACATATTTATAGTTGCCAGATGAGCACTCTCAGAACTAATTTTAACACCTCATTAGAATATATATTTCAACCCAAATTAACTAAAGGCATTAATCTTCTACACATATACATAAATCCAGACTGCAACTCTTTTAACTTTTTTCCTTTATTATAATTTAACACTGCTTTTAATATAAAATGCCAAAAGAATATTGGTTACACTTTTCCATTTGCAAAACAAAAAATATTCCATAATTCAAGAGTATTCTAAATATTTTACCTGTAATTTTTAATTAAAAGACCCAAGTATACTTCAGAACATAACCCAACCTTCAAAGGGGGTGAAATTCACAATATCACATCTGTAAGAGTGAACATACTTGAGAAAGGATGAAAACTTAAAAAAAAAAAAAAAAGGATGAGCTTTATAGATGTTGTTCTGAGAGCCTAATTAGAGTGAGAAACAGACACATCAAATACTTTAGGTAATCCCTTCTCTCCCCCTCCCTCCAATTGGAAGCAGATTCTTTCTCCACTCCAACATGAGACTGAAGGACAAGCACACAGCAATTCCTTCTCCTTCATCTCTCACACCTCAGGTGTTGAAGAAACCTTGGCTCTTAACTACCAACTCAAGATGAAGTTTTCTTCATGAAAATGAATGAATGAAAACGAATGAAAGCACTCTGTTCCTTCAGTTGTTCACACATCTCCACTTGTGTCCTCCGTATTTCTGCTCTTCTGAGAAGGAGAATATTAGATGACCATTTAATTTCAGCTCATGGTCATAAATGCAAAGCAGCTACAGCAGTTTAAGACACTGCCACCCCTCATCAGTGACTCTGGTTAGGGTCAGGGCAAAGTAGGACAGATTAGCTGTGTAAAAATCCCAGCTCTGTAGTGAAAGTCTCTGAGTACTTGCTCTGGGAGTTGTGATGTCTCAGCTGGGGGCAACAGTGAGCAGGAAGATGTGGTGATTTCTTCAATTGTGACAGCAGCTTTATGAACTCACCTGCTATGAGGATATTGAGGATATAAGTTCTAGCAAGTACAGCTGGAGCAACTTACAACACTACAGGAGCAACTACAGGGCTAAAAGACATAAATAGACACCAAGGTCAATAGCAGTTTAGTAGATTATCTCAAGTGATCAGTTTTAATCAGCCGTGGACTGTAGAGTGTTTACCAGCATGTAAGGAGAAATAGACAGCTGGGCATGGCCACCCCAATATGCTACTACTAAAGGCCTCACAACACTTCTACCAAGGTTTTAAGTCTCACACTTCTGTTTTCAGAAACAGCTGGCAAAAAAATTCTGAAATTTATTGTAATCCTGGTTGGTTTTTTTTGTTTGTTTTTTTGTTTGTTTTTTTGGGGTTTTGTCTGTTTGTTTGTTTGTTTGTTTGTTTGTTTGTTGGTTTTTTTGTTGTTTTTGTTGTTTTGGGTGTTTTTTTTGTTTTATAATCACATTCATATAAACACAAAAAGTTTTTTGAGCTTCATTCTTTGTGTTTTAGGAACCTTTCTGTGTGATGATTTTTTTCTCTCTGGTGGTATTCTCTTCTGTCTGTCAGGTATATTTTGAAAAATAAAATGTTCACCTGAGAAACCAGAACCAAACACCATTAAGCAGAACTAGGTAGTTCATCCTGGGAATGCTCATTGGAAATAAACCTGTATTTATCTTTCAATTTCTCGTATTGGATTTTTTTATACTCAGAGGTACTTGAAACCACAAATGTTTTTATGGCACACAGAGGTATCTCTTCTAAAGAGTCTTCAGGGATTGGAGAACAGTTATATTGAAAGATGGCAACTGAGACATGGTTGTTTGTAATTGATTTTCATAAGGTTTAGAAAACAGCTTGGCAAGACACTGTAAATGCAGCAAAATGCATAACACCTAGTTGAGTAGTACCCTCTCTCTGTGAAATAAAGAAGCTTCCCTAAGACCTGATAACAACTAATATGAAATTGCACTCTGACACATAATAAATCTATCCATTAAGAGGGTAAAGAGAGCTCAGATTTCAAAAACTAGGAATACTGCAGAATGCCCTGTCAGTCTCCTGTTGGACAGGATTTGGTTTACTTTTATGACACCACATAAAGAAGTAATAGGTTATAAAGCTTTCAGAGCCCTAGCATAGGTGGCAGAGTCGTTATGCCCCCTCTGCTCAAGTGGATGAGAAACAGATGCCAGAGCACTTTCCGACACACTCTCCTCTGTGTCAAAAACTGTCAGAGGAGTAGAGGAATGAGCTGCTTGCCCACTGCTTTGTAAAGCTGATATATTTGTTTTTGGCCACAGTCTGTTCAGAGATGTAAGACCACAACTGGACACAGATCTGATTTCCAACAATAGCTTCTAACCCTTTGCAAGCAGTGAAATTATAGGCACCAAGTTTATTCTAGCTGAAAACAGTTTATTAGGAAGGTATGGCTTCATATGCAGTTAAATTTTCTTTCAGTCTGACAGAGGTTTCAATCTTCATCTAGCTACTCCTTCACTGGAGGTTAGTCTGAAGATTTTACTAAGTTACTTGCTTCAGTTATTGCCAGGAAAGATAAAGGCACTACTGAAAGAGCTGTATCAAATAGCTGCAGGTGGTCCCAAAATTTATGAACAAAAATATTTTCAATCTTTGATAAGGAAGAAGCTGACCAGTACTTTTGGAAAGGAATGCATGGAGGAAAACAAAGGTTTTATACTGGTAAGGATGACCTCTCAGCTGTCAAGTGTTTACCTGCTGGATGTTACATTTGTTCAGCACATAGAATGCAATGCTTCCACAGTCCTCCCAGTGCTTCTCTCTGTGTGCAGTAAAAGGGAACATGAACATGCTGTACAAAACGTTAAATAACTAAAAATGGCCCAGAAAATTAATGGGCATCAGAGGGAACAGAGTTCTTGATCCACATGAATGTGCACAGCGAAAGTGTAGATAAATTTGGATTAGCAAGCAAAACTGAGCCCTGTTGTTAAATTGCACTTGATTCCATTAGACTGTGTCGGATTGTTAAAAATGCTAACATTATGTGTGACTATTCATTTTCATCACCTGCTCTTGATTAATCCAGTCCTAAATGGCATCTGTGGACCCTGCCATCTCATACTACTTAATTAAATTAGCAACACATTTGTCTCCCCCGTTTTCCTATCAAAGGGTTGTGCTCAGGAGAAATAAAACCTTTGTTCACTGCATCTCCGTATAATTTACACTCCTTTTTCCCTTTTTCCTCCAGCTCCTGGCTCAGATGCTAAATTGTAACTGGTAATAGGGAGCTATTAGGTCTAGTGAAGCATGTCAAAGAAGTCAGTAGAAAACTAGACCTGAAAGGAGGCTTCAGATCTCTCAAAACAGGGTCAAGATTCTAGATTCAGGATTATATTGTACCAAGTTTCATTCATTTCACAATTTATTTTTTTTAAAGCATATTACCTTAACATATATATATTTGGGGCAGAAAGATGGGGAAAAGGCTGAAAGAAAAGAGAAGGAGAGGGAAGAATGCTGAAATAGGTAGAAAACCTTTTATTTAGGATTTTTTTTTCCCCAAGAAGGTAAAAAATATAATTGTCAATAACAGGTACCCTTGTCTGAGTAACAGGCCACAGTATATTGTATCTCCAGGATAAAGAATTCATATAATTTGCACTGCTATAAAACAATACTAAAAAGTACCATCATTCTAGACAGTATGTAGCCAGAAAATGGATTCTGTGTGAAAATAAAGTATCCACCTTACAATTAATCACAGGACTCACTCATGAATTAGTATAATCATCTATGTGATTTCCTATGTAGTTTCCTCCAAACTTTGTTTCTCATGCCAAAAGTGAAAAATCTTTTCATCTCCACCAGTGTCTAGGGCAACTTGTGGTATGTGTAACATGTCAAACAGGCAAGGATAACCTAAATACCAGCAACTGGTTCTTAGGTTCTCCTCTTTTGTTTCCCAGTGGATATGGGCAGAGACTGAGATAGAGAACACTTCCGTTCTGGGTTGCAAGTGAGCTGCAGAAGGCAGGCTGGCAGGAGTGTGCCACAGGCTCTGCCATGTTCCTCATCCAGTTATCCCTTCACTAAAAGTCTTTTTCCCTGCTGAGATGGGAACCTAGTGGGTTGCAAATCTTTCTTCAACCATCCTTGCCCTCTTGCAAGTAGCTCTCTGCAAGCAAAGGATGGACAACCTGGTCGAGAATGGGACACCTGCACCTCTCTGTGATGCTCTTCCCCATTTGGAAATTACCCATCCAACAAGTATAGTGACAAATTCACTCATATTTGCAAAGCCTCACAATAGATGAGGCTTCACAAATACGACTGAATTTGTTGTTTTTACACCCTCAATAGGTGCAAAAATTCAGGGTAATCCATGAAGACGATACACTGAGGAACTGAGACAGGAATAATAAAATTTGATCCTGCAAGACATGGTGCTTTTGCACACTCACTGTAAAGGTATTCTGTGCCCTTCATTTGGTATGTGTACTCACCATATACACACAGGTGAGTGACAGTGCTGACAAAGTACCAATGCCAGCCAGTGTGAGACACTGAAGACAAACAGCTTCTTCAGCGATTCAGGCCTCTTCCATCTGTGATTATACTGCAGAGAAATGGTACAAAGAGAGAACACCCAGTAATTCTGTTTGAGGTTCTTCACTGGGATGCAGGAACTGCATTTTCCAGTTCTCTATGTTTTTATCAAATTGAGTAAGGGATGTGAATTTATCTCCTTCTAGTACCCCTCAGACTTTGGTGGTATATTCTGCACTTCTTTGTGTAAAAGAAATATTTACTAGGGCTGAAGAGGAACAACTGTCCCCATAGCACACTGTTCTAGAAAACAGGGACTCATACTTCTTGAAGTAGGAATGCAGTTCCAGTCCTTCAGCATCACAAGTCCATGAAGCTGGCAGTCTGCTCAAAGCTGTGCCTGTCATTGCTGCCCTATCTGCTTTGAGCACACCCAAAGGGCAACACCCCACTTGTCAAAGAGCCATTCCTCTAAATAAACCAAGAATCCTGCTTCAGGGCTGAACAATGGCCCAAGGCCAACACTATGAGACTCAATAGGGCAAAGTGCTGGACCTCCCACATCACTACAGACTGGGGACAGGGGAGATGGAAAGCTGCACAGCAGGAAAGAAGTGGCAGGTTCTGGTCAACAGCAGATGAACATGAGCCAGGAGTGTGCCCAGGTGGCCAAGAAGGCCAGTGGCATCCTGGTCTGTATCAAACCAGTGTGGCCAGCAGGACAAGGGCACTCTCATTTAAAGACAGATATTGAGGTGCTGGAGCATGTCCAGAGAAGGGTGAGAGAACTGGTGGAGGGTCTGAGAATAAGTCCTATGAGGAGTGTCTGAGAGAGATGAGGGTGTTTAGCCTGGAGAAAAGGAGTTTCAGGGAGTCTCTTACCACTCTTTACTAACACCTGAAAGGAGGCTGTAGCCAGGTGGTCTCTTCTCCCAGGCAAGTAGCAATCGGACAACAGGAAGAAGCCTCAAGCTGCACCAGGTGACGTTTGTGTTGGACATCAGGAGGAATTTCTCCACTGAAAGGGTGGTCAGGCATTGGAACAGGCTACCCAGGGAAGCAGTAGAGTCACCATCCTTGGAAATACTCAGCAAATGACTGGATGTGGCACTAAGTTCTGTGGTTTATTTGGCACAGTGGTGTTTGGTCAGAGGTTGGACTCAATGATCTTGGAGGTCTTTTCCAATCTCAGTGCTTCTGCAATTCTATGAAATTCCTGGCAGAACCAAAACCTGAACAGTTCTGCACATGCCAGCCTGTGAAAACCCCAGTACTGAGTACAGGGCTAAAGCACCTCTGTAAACTTGTGGAAACTGGGTGCCTAAAGTGTGAGACAGAAATATGTCAGAAATATATAAGCACCTCTCTCATCAAAATGTAAATGGCTTCTCTTGTAGGAGAATTTGGAAAAAATCTGAAAAACAATTGCTAATAAGTGCCCTAACCACTCTCTGCTCTATCTACTGAATAAAACAAAGACCAAGTATATTCAAATAATTTTCATAGTGATCATCTAATTAACTGTGTCATAATTTATATGCACAGGCAGATGATTGAATTCTTTTTCTGTGCAGCCTTCACCTTGGCATTTTCTATATTCTAGGTGTTTCTCTTTTAGCTTATTTTTTTTTAGTTTGCTGATTGCTGAGTGCATAGTTACAAATATACAATGATGTCAATAAAGATTTTGAAAAATACAGAGCTTTCATCAGAACAAAGGAGTGATGCATCTTTAAAGCTTCTATTTTTAAAATTGTGATTAAGTTGCTCTTTTTTGCAGAAGTGCATTTGGTGCTGTTGCAAGTATGTGTTTTCTATTTAAGTCTTTTCATATTGAGGTGACATGCACAATCAATCTTCCTGGTGACATTGTAGCAAAGCAGAAATTATTGATGCTTACTAGCTGCAGGATCATAAATAAGGAAATGGAAATTGATACTTAATTGATAAAGTACTTTCCTTTCCACTTAGTAGGCTTTCTAATTGCTTCATAGGAAGACAAATAAAGCTTACGAATGCCTGTGGATGAACTCACAGAAATACAGAGTAAAAAAACCCAAAACATCAACCAACTTTTCATGTGGTCTTTGTTTTTCAAAAAAATCCCAAAGGGTCTTTCATGTGTACTTTCTCTCCTCTGCACATTAAGGATAAATTTCAATTATTTGGCTAACCCGTTTTTTATTTGAATCACTTCTTTTGTTAGTTTATCCTTTATTATGCAAATGTTTGATGCAAAATAAAAGTGCCACATGTTCATCCTGTTTTGAGCTCTACCAAATACTTGGTAGAGATTAAAGCTCCCACTCAGGAAATCCGTCCTATTGGGACACTTTTCTATTAATGCTAAAAACATGTATATGTTTTGTTTTCCAAAGGCTTGAAATTAAACACATGCTTTTTTTTAAATGACATCTACCATGGAAGTACAAGCCTAACTCTGCCACTTGGATTTGACTTTGAAAATTAAGAATGTTAAAGATTAGGATAGTATCTTTATAACAAGTATTTATATTGGACAATCGTAGCCAAGTAACTCTAAAAGGGCAAGTGTCCTCTGACATTACCAAGGGATGTTTCCACTAAGTCAGTGAACAAATCAGCTTCAGCTGCCAGGTTGAGCACACCTGTTCCTCAGAGAGCAGCTAGTGCCTTTCATATGAGAGAGGAAACAGAGCACGTGAATGGTGCTGGTCTTTTTCAGAGCAATTTTTATCAGTGCAGTGGTGCCTGATGTATCAATGCTTATCTTCTTTCCTTAATTGTCACCATTTATTAAAACCTAGCTTATTAGGAAACAAACAAAAGTGTATAGACTAAACTGATTTCCAGCTAACACAGAAATTCAAATATGTGTGTGTATTTCCTACAGAGCAAGGCATCCTGAGAAATAAAATCTGAAATAATATCTAAAATATCATTCCTTCATTATGTCTGTAAAAGACTTCACTTCTGTGAAGTCTTCCCCTTCTGTTCCAAGTGGAAAGGTAATAGGTAACAAGTGGTCATTTTTGCTGCTCCACTGTAGACATGTCATGGCAGAAGGTAATTGTTTTTACATCATCCACCGAAAGAGCACATCTTCATTGGATCAAGAGAAGAATTTTTTTGTAATTAATATATTTATCAATCCAAATCCAGCATTATAGGTTGATGGCAGAGAATAGATTGGAATATGAAATTTTATTAGTTC
This sequence comes from Muscicapa striata striata, assembly GCA_030060385.1. Lineage (NCBI taxonomy): Eukaryota > Metazoa > Chordata > Aves > Passeriformes > Muscicapidae > Muscicapa > Muscicapa striata. The sequence goes on along the minus strand of JAREIS010000165.1, from coordinate 7,966,478 downwards.
AGGAATAACCTTCATTAGAAGGATTTCATAGACACATAAACCATCAGGAAGCTGTATCATGCAGATCTTATCTGTTGTATAATAAACCAACAGCTTCCCATTAATTTATATCTTCTATAAGTGTCTTTTGTGATGTTTCATTTTATATATCCTTGGATTGATTTTAAAATTAAGAGACAGTGATAGATTTTTAGTTTTTATCCTTAAGACAGAGTTAAAATATTATAAAATCAACATTAATTAAAATTTATCATCACATGCTTCCATTCATAACAATAGCAGGAATTTGAACATAGGCAAGCAATTGCAAAACCCTAATGCAAAACATTCTGATCATGACACAATTGTAAAATGAAGAAAGGTGTAAATCAGAGACAAAAAAAAGCTACAGAAGAGTAAAAGATAATAACAGTTTTCATGAGAAATCATGATTTCTTAGGAAAAAATAACAGAAAATACTGTACACTATTGTCAACTTCACTATTTATTATTTTGCTAAGGAGAGAGAGGAATTATTTTAGTGAAAGATCTGTTTTAGAGATGAAAAAATAGTAGCTTAATAAAAACATATATTAGTAGACAGGCACAAGTATAAGCAAGTCAAATCACAGATATATATACGGGTAAGTTTGAAAACTATTTTCTCCTGTGGAAGGTTATTTAAAGTATTAGCAGAGTCTCTGAAGCCAAGGGCATTTGCCATCCCTTTGTCTGCTGGAAAATATGGAGAACTGTTATGTTTAGTTTAACAAGCTATTTCTGGGTAATACAACTTTACTGGCAAAGTTAAATTATATTAAGTGCAGCTCCTGTATAATATTCTCGGGTGGCAGAAATCATTCTAGTTTTACTACTTTGATTGTACTTCACTGAACAGCTAGGACTGGAGGCATGAACAAAATGCAGTTTTACTGGTTATTTCTGGTCTTGTGAGCCTGTGTTTGCATTACATAAATAAGAAAACTATTAGCTGCTCCTTGTCAGGAGGTTTGTGAAGAGCAGGGGTGTAGCCTTGTGCAGCCCTACCCCTGACTGTCTGAGAAGATGCAGACCATGAAGCAGCTACAGCCACACTGGCCTCCCCAGGAAGTCAACAACTGCCTGAGACACAGCATGCATAAGTGATGGCAAGTAAACATACCTCTCTCTTTTTCAACCTGGTTATGCTGGCCTTTTTGCTGAAGTCACTCAATAAAGCAAATTTTTTATTATCTATTCTATTGATCTTTATACACAACATGCTGTGATACAATGTTGTGTGTCTGTATGTATTTTCAGCATTGAAATTCCCAGTTGGGAAGCATTCTGTGTTTCCAATATTTTTGGGGTTTTTTTTAATCATCTGTTCTTTTACAGCTTATAAAATCTAGTCTTCCAGTTTTTCTAAGGGTGCAGCTTGCTGATTGCTGATTTACTTTGTGAAATGTTTTAATTTCAGTTATGTGGCAATCAAATTCAGATGCAGTCAGACACAAGTAGGTCTAAGAAAGGCCTCAGAAAATGGTGTTTCTTTACAGCTTTCAAAGGGCTGAGTCCCAAAGTTACCATTGCCTTTTCTACACTTCAGCATCCTCTAAAGAGCCTTCATCTCAAAACAGAGATAGGACACAGCCTTGGAATGCAGGTAAAATACAGTCAATATGGAACAGTATCTCTGAATACCTGGCACTGTACAGTGAGTCATTAAATGATTTAGGGTTAGGGCTGGACCTCTGATCAACACACCAGGAGATGGCTCAAACTGAGCTCAAGAGTGAGCAAAATACACCAAGACACTACTGTGTCATTGAATCCTACAGCTCTTGTCATTATCTCTGGCAGCAGTTTATTTCACATTCCAATCATGGGGAAAATTATTATCCCAGGCATAGTGGAGATCTGCTCACAGGCACAGCAGTACCTGCTTGTCACAATTTTTGGTCTGGAATGATCTTCTCTGAGGAAACAGAAAGAACATTTAGCTCAAAACTAATCAGAATTTTGCATCAGACTCACACTGACACCATTCCAGATTTCATGTTCTTGGAGGGCCAACTCAGCACACAGGGCACCACTGGTGATGATAGATGAACCAGCTCCTGAAGTAAACATTTTGCAGACAAGCTGAATCATTTAAATCCCCAAATTACACAGTTCAAGAAGCATTTGGACAATAGTCTCAGGCACATGGTGTGACTCTTTGGGAATGGTGCTGGGCAGGGCTGGGAGCTGGACTCAATTATCCTTGTGCAATTATCCTCTTGCAATTCAGCTTATTCTGTGATTCTGTGAATAAACTTTCCACAAACAGGATTCATGTCCTATAATGCTTTCCAAGATCACATGTAGACTGTTATCTTGAATAGATGGTGATTTCACCATGTTTGAGAGGTGGAAAAAATATTTTCTGGGAATTTATTTTGTTTCTGTTTATGAAAATGTCTTTACTTGATTTGCAAAAGAACATGAATATTCTCAAATTAAATTAATACAGGGGTAAAAATCAAGATTTCATGCATAAGATTTGCTGGTAAACTTTTGTTTGGGGACCTTCTGTGCTAGGCACAGTAGGCATAAAGGCTAGCAAAAAAAATCCTTGTTCTGAAAAATTTATACTCTAAATAGACAAAAAAGTAAAAGCAGCAGAAAATAGAAAATATATTCCATTATATCTTTGGAGGATGGAGGCAAGGATTTCAAAGAAAGAACTAGAAGGTTACCTGGGGTATGTGGAAAAAAAATAAAAATAAATAAATAAAGAATATTGAATTTGAGGCAGTTGTAGGGAAAGAATGCCAAAATAACCAGGTGAGGATAAACATTGGATGCAGAGACTATGAAGAAAGAGGAAAGTCAGACAAAGTAGAGAAACAAGAAAATGGCCAGATTGTAAATAGTCTCTGAATGTAGGAAAACTCAAACTTTGGATGCAGCTGCTCTCACTGACTAGTGTTTCTGACTCATTTTTTTACCTGAGAGACAAATGATGAGAGGCAGAGAACAGAAGAGGAAAATATATGTCTCAGTGTGTTAGCCTTAATCCAATGAAATCCTGGAACCATGGAAAAGCACAAAAAAACACCTGGGATCCAAAACCAGACTAAGAACAATCAAACTCCCCCATTTCCTAGCTGGATAAATACAACTAAATTTTCAGAAGCAACTGTAAGTATCCATGTGTAGTTCTTTTCTGTTCTCTGTGTAACGAAATCCACTATTAATCCTCAGACTATATTTGCATATATGACTTACATACATCTTGAATGAAAATGCAGTTTGTATATGGGTTACATAGTCATCTGAATATGCACCAATTTGGATAAGACAAATTGCACACACACAGTTTTAGATACTGCTTAGAGGCACCCTTGAAAGGCACCCTTGATTCAAAAGCTATTAGCTACTCATCTCAAATCTCACAAGTCATGCAGGATTAGTCCTAGTATTATTAATGCAGAGAACAAAGTGATTGGAGATTCAAAAGTCATTTTAGATGAATTTAGTAAATTTTATAGCAATCTTTTCACATCAAAGGGTTAAGAGGATAATGGTTATGAATATATTCCTTGATGTTTAAAGGATCCTTCAATTCCACCTGAGGACAGTATAGGTCTGGAATAATCTATTACCCATAATCAGATGGAGCATGCAATTTATTTTGGGTGAAATTCTCCTCATCTGCATAATTGGTCTTTATATACAGGAACTTTAGGGAAGGGAAATTTATCTTGCCTACTTGGGGTCAGGATGCATCGTATGGCCCTTTGCAAAAAATCTACAAACACCACTAATGGGAAGGGAAGGGAAGGAAGGGAAGGGAAGGGAAGGGAAGGGAAGGAAGGAAGGGAAGGGAAGGGAAGGGAAGGGAAGGAAGGGAAGGAAGGAAGGGAAGGGAAGGAAGGGAAGGGAAGGAAGGAAGGAAGGGAAGGGAAGGGGGAAGGGAAGGGAAGGGAAGGGAAGGGAAGGGAAGGGAAGGGAAGGAAGGAAGGAAGGGAAGGGAAGGGAAAGGAAGGGAAGGGAAGGGAAGGGAAGGGGAAGGGAAGGGAAGGAAGGGAAGGGAAGGGAAGGAAGGGAAGGAAGGGAAGGGAAGGGAAGGGAAGGGAAACAGTGAAAAGCGTAGGGGAAGAGAAAGGGAGAGGAGAGGAGAGGAGAGGAGAGGAGAGGAGAGGAGAGGAGAGGAGAGGAGAGGAGAGAGAGGAGAGGAGAGGAGAGGAGAGGAGAGGAGAGGAGAGGAGGAGAGGAGAGGAGAGGAGAGGAGAGGAGAGGAGAGGAGAGGAGAGGAGAGGAGAGGAGAGGAGAGGAGAGGAGAGGAGAGGAGAGGAGGAGAGGAGAGGAGAGGAGAGAGAGGAGAGGAGAGGAGAGGAGAGGGAGAGAGGGGAGAGAGGGAGGGAGAGGAGGGAGGGGAGAGGGAGAGGAGGAGAGGAGAGGAGAATGAAAACCTTTCCATCATGATCCATATTCACCCATCAACATCTAAGAACTATCACACAAAACTAGAGCATTTTCCCCTCAATTTTATCTGTAAAGGGAGTGTAGATATTTAAAAACCTGTTGGTACATAATCTTTACACTAAAAAACCTTCAGGTTCTTTGCTTTTCAATAATTTTAATTTTTTTAAAAAAATATATTTATTTATATTCCATGTGTGTTTGCATGTCAATTTTGACTCTGAGATTTTAAGCCAAAAGAGGACTCACCTATTTTGTGAGAAATTTAAGACTCAGACATTTGTATTGAAATATTTAATCCAGTGTTACATCTGCCTAACTACAGTGTAATTACATTGTAGTTCAAGTTCTGAACTGTTGAGATATACAGATACAGATATAGATATAAATATATAATTTCCCCTTATGAATATAACTGGAAAAATCTCTTTCCTATTTAAGCTAATTACATTAAAATTTTAATTGGTTTATTGGTTTAGACATGAGAATTTTTCAGAAGATCCTAAAATCAGACATATAGGTAGTGGGCTGAGTTTGTTTTAATGCAAACTTTTCAGTTCCTTATGAAAGTGAGCAATTCTAGTATGAAAGTCTAAACATTATGCAGCTCCACATAGTTTCCTCAGGACAGAACAGTGATGACTTCTGGGAACCTTATCTGAGAATAGTTATCAAGCTTTATCTGAAAATAAGTTTATAAATAATGAAATCAAAGATCCCAAAGGCATTTATATCCTGGCTCCCAAGGATAAAGGATAGGCCCCTAATAAAGAGAGAGAAGTGACAGTGCCAGAACACTCCATATTTGTTTTCCAGCCAGCACAGCAAGCAAGCACATGTGGCCATGTGGATTTTGTTTAGGACTCCAAAGAAGTCTTTTTTTGAACCACTTCTGTGGTAAATATATGTGATTAATTTCCAGATCAAATATTTTAATTGCAAGGGAAAGAACAGGATGCAGAATGGTAATATCTAAATGAACATGCACAGGTTTTTGAGGAATCCTTGATATGTATCATCTGTGATGGCTTAAAACAATCTCAGCACTGCCGTGGTCCTAACATGGTCAACCATGAAAATGCACATCTGCTTCACTCATTTTTTTCAACTTTATTGTGGTTTCTTTGCTTTTTGTTTTGTTGCTAGAACATAATAATTTTAATTTTCCTGTGTGGCTTTTCATAATTTTTGAAATACATGTTTATTAAATTAGTATTGTTGTCCTTGAATTTATTGTAAAAAAGACAAATGTACACAGATAATATGATTTTGCAGTTTCCATCAACCAAATCTTTCAATTTTTAGATGACTTGATATATTACATATAGTCCCCAAGGAACGTTTTCAAAAATCATGTCTCCCAAGAGGAAGCCTGAAAACTGCAGATATTTCCTACTTATATTATTTTTCAACAACCATTTTTTTCCATTGGAATTGGGTGGATTGGAAACAATGTCATTAGCTCTCCTGTGCAAAACCTTGCTAGAGGTGAAGCTTCCTTCTTAGTTGGTGTTCCACCACTTCTCCAAATCATCACTCTATATGGTAAGAGAACAAGAAATGGATTCCTCTGAAGTGTAAGAATATTTCATATCTAGTTCAAAAAAATTCCATCTGCTTGGAGCTTCCTCTATAGCCCAATTCTCGACAAATTACCACATTATGTTTGTGTTGAGCCTAAGTAAAACTCTATGACTACTTACACAGCTGCTGGGAATCACTGGCCACGCTGTACAGCACAAATGAGTTTTGCAATGTAACACCCTTGTAAGTTCAGCGTAGCTGAGCTCTAGCTAATGAATTCGGAGTCTCTGACTCCAAAGTAACAGGAGGACACAAAATAAGGTCAATTCACTAAAAACCCACAGAAGTTGCTTTCACTACCACTCCATCAGTCCATTTCCCTCTCTGTTTAAAAGGGGTTTTATTTTTCAGCCTTAGGAGATGTCTTCCTGGGCTTTTGTGGTGCCTTGGGCTTTGATGATCAGGGAAATAATCATCTTGTAAAGTGCTGGAGATAAGCAAGATATTTAAATAGTGGTTTCCTTCTTTGTTTACCTCTGCAAAAAGCTGAGGAACCAAACAGCTGAGGGAAACATTTTGCAAGCTTTTCAAATTTACAGAGTAAATTCAACATTGTTGCCCTGAATGTTATCACTGAGTTTTGTATTCATGTTTGATTCTTTACCAAATTAGCTCTTATATGAGTAAATACATCTTCCACAGTTGCACTCCTCAGTCTATGTCCTGAAAGTAACAAAACTGATGGAGTAGGTTCCAGATATGAAAATCAATTAGCCTACATAGCTACAACAAAATCTCAGTAAAATAAGTGGTATCCAGTTTAAAATAATCAGATATCAAATCCAGGTTATATAATTTTCTTTGCAACATTATATGCCAACTATAAAATCTTACATTATTTTATGAACAGTTACATCATTCATCTTGTATGCTGCAGTGGAAATTTGTAGAGAACTGAAAGTATATTTGAAAACTAAACAAGTGCAATGAAAAGAAAACCAGCACTCTTACCCACAGTATCTCTAATTTTCAATTTGCAATCTTTTCACATGTGATTTGTTTGGTAACTGAATTAAGATTTGAAGAAAAAAACTGCACACATTACTAAATCATTTAGTAGTAATAACATTTTCATGGTAATTTTTTCAAAATAATAATAATGAGTACACAAGTTTTGCATTGTGACAATATCATCAAAGTTTGAACAATTATGTGCTGATTATATATATATACATAGAAAAAGATAAACATTTTATCAACAGATAAGTATACTAATGTGCGTGTGTGTATATATATATATTTAGGAGAAAAGAGGGCAATAAAATGTAAAATTTAATCCATTATGGGTTTAATTTTACAGATCCCCAAAACATTATGCACAGATCTTTTTGGCAATAATAGAACCTTGGACTTTCCTTCCAAATTCTGCATAGAGCTTTTAACTGAAAATCTTCTGTTCCAGAAGAATTCAGCCTCTCTCTCCAAAATAATATTTTGATAGGTTTAATGTTAGTATAAATAACTCCTGCTACTTTTTGAAGTTTGAATACTATTCTATCATTCGATATTCATTCAATTTCAGTGTTACTTTTATAATTACAATATATTATGAAAGATATAGGAAGCCTTCTTTTTTTTTTTTAAGTAAACAGTCATCATGGCATTCACATGATACTACCTCCACAGAAAAAATAAATAATTTCATGCACAGTACTTTCATGACATGGGTCTTCTAACTTCATTGACTTTAGGACCCAAGGGAAGCCCAGGCACAATTGTCAATAGACCTCCTTGAAATAAAAACATCATTTTTCCTTCTGCCCATTGCAAGGAAGACTGAAACTGCCACTGATAATTAATCCACTGAGAGAAATCAATATTGCAACCGGTTGGAGATGAAACAACCCATAGCAAAATAAACTTTTGCCATGACAGTGCAGCAGTTCTTCGAAGCATACTCTGTCTGTGGGAAGATGTGGAATCTTAATAAATGAGTGCAAAAAACTAGGAGGCAGTTGTAGCAAACTGTTGTATTTTGTGCCATAAAAATGCAGTTCTTGTTCTTGTATGTGTTGACTCACTTTTCATGACATAGCAATGGCCCCCTATTTGAAAAGTCTGAAAATGTCATGAAACAAAGAAGACAGGACAGCTTGCAAACAGCCAACTGACTGTAAGAAAAAACAGGAATGCTGTATTACATTCCCTTGTACCAGTTCTTGAACTAGACTGCAGGAAGTTAGATTTTGGCATGAAACTCTAAATCCCCAGAGAACTGGTCATCATTCACAGATGTATATTCATTTCAGCTCCCAGAAGAAGGCCCAAATATTTCTTGTAGAAAAGATTTTAGGTATGGAATAGAATTTCAAAGAATTGAAGAGTAGCTGTTTTAATGCAGACCCTTGATTGAAGAAAAAACACTTATATAAATCAATGAAAATAATAATGAGCTGAGTGCCACTACACATGGAAATCAAGTTATAGCTTTCCTGGAGTGGCATTTAGCAGGAAATACCATGGCAGACAATGACAGAGTTCACTGATGCAGTCTCCTAGGAGCCCAGACTTCAGGGCCAAATGGCTAACATTTGATCCTGTGGTCTCAGTACAGGTGGTCAGAGAACACAGAATGATCCATGTTCCTTTGTACAAAAGGCTGTTGCATTTTATCCCCTTTATGAACCTAAGAGGTTGATTTAGCTGATGCACAGCTTCCAGAAAGGCAGTCAGAGTAGGGTTGCCTGCTGATCCTTTTGGCAGCTTTTATCAATGGACCTTATTTCAATGTATAGGCTTAGGTTTGGGACATTTAGGATGTTCCACAGCAATATCTAATTTCCTTTATCAGTCTCCTATTCATCATAACGAATAGTCTGCGTTGTTTGCTGCAACCATTTTATCTACTTAAGCCTTGGGATTGGGGTCCTTCCAATTGGATTACAACTGAATTTTTGCTGACCTAAACAACGCATATACCTTCACTGATAATATCATTTTAGCAGCTTATTATATTATTCTTTATATTATTCACATATTGAAAATATAATGAAGACATAAAAAAATAGAATTCATCCATTTGTCCTCTCGGAAACACTTTGTGGGTTTGTTTTGCTTGTTTTCACTTCAGTGATTGGCTGGTTTTTGGTTTGTCTTTTTTTTTTGTTCTGCTTGGAATTTTTTGTCCTTTTTTTTTTTTTTACCACCTTTTGACTGCTGGCTGGATCATTATACTTTTCTGTATTGAACCTAAAGACATCTTTAACACTCAAGGAACCATCGTCTTCCATCTCAATGATTATATTGCCATAAAGAATTCCAAAACAGAGTTACCACCCACTGTTAGTAAATTCTTCAATGTAGAAATAAATTTAGTTTCCAAAAATTCAACTACAAACATTTTGTTAGACTTAATACATCTTCACATCTGCATATACCCAAACATGCAGCATGCAAACATGCATGCACATACATATATGCTGTAATTTTATTTAAATCTATCAAACTGATACTTTCAGTAGCCTCTGAAAGGCTCATCCTAAGTCTTCCCTGCCTGCCCAAGGCAGCCACACCCTCAGGACACTCAGCTCCATTGTGTGCTCTCAGAAGAAAAGAGAACCTTGTCTCCACACTGCAGCACGTTCTAAGAAAATAATAAAAAATGATTGGGAAAAATCACTTGCCTGACTTTGAAAATAAGGCATGAGTATTGCAAAATTTTCCCTGAGAATGAACAGGTAATATAGCTTCACTTTCCAATGAGTGCTGTACTATGAGTAGTGTCCAGCCAGCATTAGAGGCTAGAAAATATTCCTGTAATCCATTTGTAGGTTAGAATTGTCCTGTTTCTTTATACACATTTGTCATGGGGTACTCCATTCTCTTATCAGGTTAGGGAGAGAATTTTCTTCAGTCAGTAGCAAGTCAGAGTCCTTACAACAAGTTTCCAACAGGCTGGAAGACAAAGGATCACTGATGAAGGTTACTCTGCTTTGGTTTTCATTGAAGCTTCAGTTCCACATCAACATCCTACTCTGATATGGGCTAAAACTGATTTTTCAGTCTCCCTTCTGCCTCTAGTTGTAAGATTTTCGATCTCTGGGGACAATACAGCTGAACATTTCAGGCACAGAAGAGTCTATGCCACCAGCCTCAAAGTAGTTGCTGTCAGAAGAACAAGCTCAAATACATCACAGGAAATGCTTGGAACGTCTGAGAACGTGTGTGTATGTGTGTGTGTGTGTGTGTGTGTATTTCTGTGTATATTTTGGCATATAATCCTGTACTCTGATATCTGATGGTACAGATTTTAAAATAATCTTCACAAAAACTCTGTGAGTCAGATATTTTTCTTTACAGGAACAAACCTAAATGCAGCAAAGCAGGGAAGTCACCTTCAAGCAGATAACAGGGTGCAGAGCTCTGAGTCTTGTGATCCCCACCTTTCTATTAAAAGCAACATTTTAGTAATGGGAAGACAAACAGGAATGTTCCTCTAGAGAGAATTTTCTAGTGTTGTGTTGTCCTAGTGTTGTTCCACTGTTGTGTTTTTTAACCTCTGCTGTCCTTTGGAGAAACCGCAGTTTGGGGTTGGGTTTTATAGGAGCCCACAGCACTCATGGAAACAGACTAATGATGTTTCTTATCTGTAGATAGCTTGAGTCTGGGCATAATTCATTACTTTAGTTGCAGCTCCTCTGCTTGGGGAAGGCTAGTGGAAAAGATATTACCAACCCCACTGCAAATATCTCTGTTCCTTAGAACTGAGTTTCAGAAATCAGGATTGTGATTGCTCCCCTCAGTTTCAGGTAGAGGGGAGCTTTCCCCAGAGGGGAAACTAGATTGAAACTGGTTGGGAATATCCCTGTGGGAGAGTGTATATTCCCTTCTGACCACAAGTCACCCTTCTCATGTGGATCCTGCTGCTCCACACCACTGAATTGCTCTGGCCACCTCCTTTATTTGCCACTTGTCAGCTTTCCTGATTCCAGGTATCATTTCCTTGATAAATATTCCTTATATCCCATGATTTCTGTTCCTCATCTTACAAGCACAGTATAAAAAGGCTTTTTCCTTGGGCTGCAGACACTACAGGAGCTTTCAAGTTCACTGGTCCCTCTACAAGAGAATATTTGTCTGTAGAATTGGTCCTTTGCGTGGTCAGACTAGGTACTTGCCTGATGAGCCAAATTTTGGAGGAAAGGGGCTGCTCACAGAAGCTACTGCATGCTGAGCACTTGCTGCCACTGTTTCTTCTGTTCAAATGAATCACCACTGGGCATTATGACCAGAGAAGGGGTTGAGACTTACAGGTTTTGAGTGTTGGCTGAAACATTTTGAGCTCACCTTGCCCCTCTAGGATGCAGGAAGCCTGACTTGGCCCTTAAACCACACGCTGTTGAAAGAAGCACACGGTGCTGGGCAGCTGCAGGCAGCTCAGGCAAGGGCTGCAGAGACACATCCAAGGGACAAGTAGGAAAGGGAGAGGAATCAAGCCACTGAAGCACAGGGCAGGCCCCATTTGTCTGGCAGGGAAGCACAGGCAAATGTGGGATCGCGTTCAGCAGTGGTGCTGAGAAGCTGCAGCGGGATGCCCAGGTGGGATGCTCTCACCTCCCTGAGCACTGTGGCAGCTCGATCTGTCTTGTTTCTGGGCTGAAGTACATCTGCTAACCCACCACATTCCCAACCCCATGTGTTGACCCGAGGAGGTTTGATGAGAAGGACTGATTTCAAGGATAGATGGCCTGTGGGGCTGATTTATTTCTGCTGAAGCAGACTACCAGATCCTCTGAAGCTGTCTCAATTACCTCTATGTAAAGGCTGTTATTCTTCTCCTACAAGTAGTAGTCATGTTTGAGTGGCCCGATTTGTGCAGATTTGGCCTGCCTTGTCCACTTAAAAGACTATTAATCACCACTCCAGTTTATAAATCAAGGAGGCCAAGTTGCTGAGAGCAATTGAGAGGCTGAGGCTCCGCAGAAGCACTTAGCCAATTCCCAGACCCAGCTTTAGCATTTCTTTCTCCCCGCCTTTAGTAGTCAGACAATTCATCATCCTTCTCCCATTGAGGCAGAATGAGCCTGACAGAAGGATGCCTGAAAGCTAATCAATATGATCAACTTTAGGGGGAGAGCACATCAAAATTTTTTTTTGTTTCTAAGTCCTTTAAATAAACACAACCTATTCACTTTAAGACTTGATAATTTTATAGAATTTACAGAAGACAAAACCAAAAGACAAAGCACAAACTAAAAATAAGATGCAACAACAAGGGAAAAACATACCACAGCCAGCCTTTTGCAGTAGTTATGTATGAAGAATAAAATGTCAGGCAAGGAATAGGACTATTATGATTGCGGATTATCAGTTTTGGATACTACAGTCACACAAGATCGCTTTTCTTTTACAGCAGTGTCAAGTGCAATTGGCAGGCCAGAAGTCACAAGGAGGTCTGCTCCTACTAAATAAACATCAGCCTGTTCTGTGCTTGCATGTGGACTAATGAGGTTACAATAGAAAATGGATCTGCTCTGTAATAAGGCAGCGTGGGGGAACTTGAACAGGAGGTTTATTTTCCTATTCTGTGATAAGTTGCTTTTACATATTTCAAGCACAGCCTTTTTTTGGAAAGAGAGAAAACATAAATTGTTCATTGTACAGAGGAAAGCATGAGTGACAACTGTAAGTGGAATAGACAGTTTCCATTACCTCCTCACACTTGCTGAAGAATAATTTGCAAAGGCTGGGTAAATTGTGTTTTAAGAAGTGTAATGACGTGTAATAATTTCCTGTCAGCATGTCAGTTACAAGCAGAGTGAGTTTGATAATTTTGGGATAGGAGATAGAAAGAATTGAGGATGGGGGGAGGGAAGACAGAGGGAAGAAATGGGAAGGTCTTTTAGGATCGCTGGCTTCAGAAACTAATGAAAGCATAATTGTTAAAAAAAAAAAAAAAAAAAAAAAAAAAACAGGTGGAGTGCTAGATAAAAGCAAGAGCTGTGCAGCAACCCGCCCAGATACTAATTCCCATTTGCTTTCCCATTAATCTTGCATAAAGATTCCAGGTCACAGGTCCAGCTACAGGGAGTATTAAGCAATTTAGTAGGATGGGAAATGGCTAAGAAATCAGAAAACGGATGATCAGAAAAATTCCCTTTTCTTATCCTGCAAAAGGCATCTGTAGCATAATGCGGAAAAATGTTTCTGCTCTCGGTCTTTCTGAGAATGGGGAAAAAAAATATTGAAAGAAAAAAAAAGAAAGAAACAGTTGGGATGCATTTGACTGCCTACTTGTCTTTGAGAATGCACAGTGTGGTAGAGATCAGTAAATGCCACAGCTTATAGATCAACCTAAGATGAATGAGCCAGTTATTTTCACACTGTTTCACTCCTTCTTCTCATTTTTATCTTAAAGACAATATTGTCTGAGATTTATTATTTATTAATTTCGTTATTTTATCATGCTGGCACTTCTGTCAGGAACATAATATTTACTTTAATCCAGCCACAGTTGAATCAAATTTCCACTCTCCATTATACATATATGCACCTAGAGTTAGTCTGCTGACCTCATGACACTTATGACTGATTTGCATTGTTGTAAAAGCAAAGGAAATTTGACCCTCAACAAGTAAATTTTATATTATCCACCCCACCTTACTGATAGACCATGATTTCCCTTCTTCAGTACATATTGCTCTCAGAACCATTTCTTAAAATTAAAAGGACTGACTGCTTCAAGCATTTCTTCATTTTTTTTGTGGTGAATTAGGTGTAAAATAGACATTTTTCCTAGAGAAGCTACTTTAGTATTGAATATAAAAATTGGCAGCATTTCCCTAACAATCTATTTTTCTTTTTATTGCTTTCTTAATGGTGGTCTTACATAACTTCCACTACTCACTGAAATTTAGGCTTTTACTGGACAGAGTACATTCAGCCTTAAATGTGCCTTAGAAACAAGTCTTCTTTATGTCAAATGTTGAATTCACTGCTTAAAATAGAACATTTACCCCTGGATATGCAGCAAAGTGAATCTTTTTTTTTTTTTTTCCAGTTATACTGCTTTGTAAAACAGATATTAAAATGCTCTGGGTTTGGTAGTTTTGGTTTGGGTGGCTTGTTTTTTTTCTCTACAAAATATTAATGGCTTTTGCCTCCAAATAGGTTTGAATGGAAATTTCACATCAATTTCTGTTTTTTTTTTCTTTTCTAATGTTTAAGAAGATTCAAAGGTAGCCACATCTTGGGACTGAGCATGGAACTTCAGCCCATTGCTGCATGCTGACCTCAAGAAAGAACCTGACATATCTTAATTGTGTGACAGTGCATTTGTCACCATTAATTTTGAAACCGATTGCATCGGAATAGTTAAGTTATGAGTGTAAACACAGGCCAGACAGCTGGAAGAGTGTCATAAGTCTTGCTTGTCTTCAAGGTGTGCCACTGGAGTGGTCTACTCAGACTGTGGCTTTGCTTTCCCTTCCTTATACTCAACTAGCATCATCTTGAAAAAAACCCAAAAAACAAAAACACAACATAGAAAGCCATGTTAAATAAAGTAAAAAAACAACATAGAAAAAAATAATTATCATTGTCATTATGTTACACATCATACCAAGAGGAAAACATACTACAATTGCGACAGCACAAGCAATAGGTCTCAAGAGGTAATTTCAATGAAGAACAGCTTTTACATGAGAGTTTTTCTCTGAGAATCTTCAAGAATCATCATTTTAAGTCCAATCCCACAGAATTCTATCAACAAACATTTGGTTATTTGACCCATGTTTCATTTAAAGTGTTGCAGTGCAGAGCTCTATATACTGTTGGTAGGCATGGAAGTTAAACCCTCAGAAGGAGACATCATATTCTACTGAGGAACAACTCCAAGAAACATTTTGGGATCTGGACTGAGAAGCAACCAAACATGAGCTAGTAGTAAAATGTAATGGTAAACAGCATATAAATGAGGAGAGGAGTGAGAGGATGCATGTGCACCCAGATAGGGGACACCCAAAGGAACCAGGAGTCCTTTTCACTTCTGTGAAGAGCTTCACCAAAGCGGTGATAAATCATTGCAAATTGGCTTCTTGTCTCTCCTTTTGGGAGGATGTTGATGATATTGTGAGGTTACAGAAAGTAACAAAAGAAATGATCCATATGTTGAATAATCGGCCATGTGGTAAAACATTAAAGGAATTCAAGTGGCTTGGCTTATCAGAAAAAAGACGAAAAAATAAAAGATGAAGGTGGCTTAATTATAGTTCTATAAGTACTGTGCACTGAAGCAGCTTCTCATCTACTAAAGAAAGAATAAAAAGAATCAACAGCCATGAGATAAAGAAGACAGATAAACTCATATTTAGTACTAAGTTATGCTTTTACAGCAACACTAACTACCAAGGGAAGTGGTGGATTCTTCACAACTTAATATATCCAAAGCATGGTCTGGAAGTCTGCCTGGAAGATATGCTTTCGTCAAACATAAATCACTGAGCTCAGGAAATAAATCTATATGATCTAATGGCTTTTTTCTAGCCCTTAGATCCCATGTATTTATAAAATATGGTACAGATTAAAATTTAACTAATAGCTTTGAGACTTTCTTTGGTTTCTGTTAAATTACTATCTGTTTTTAAATACTTAGTGGGTATCATGGCCTGTCTCTGTTCTCCCTAAGAGGCTGGGGTCAATTCAGAAGTATTTCTCTCAACTTTAGAGAATTATTTTAAAGGCAGCTAAAGCCATACTATGCACAGATGGTCATACTGGACTGAAGAGCAGTCCAGGGGGAAAAAAAATGTATGTTTCATATTAGGATATCTCTCTAAGCTGTACAAAAAAAGAGTTTGAAGAAAGGGTATGTGTTTTGAAGTTTATATTCTTTCACAGGTTAGAGAATTTATTCCAAACAAGAGGAAGGAAAGTTTGAAGTTTATTTTTAACTCCTGCTCTTCTTTACCTAGAACTTGTTGAAAAATAATTTTTTCAGAGTCTTTCTTTCTTTTACAAAGACCTACCAATGGACCTCTCTTCAATCAATATGGAGAAAAACAAACCAATATTTAAATGTCTGAAGTTTCAACTGCTGTAATATATAAACATGAATTAAAAGGCTTGGAAAATTGCACCTTCATGTCTTCAAAGTGGCCATCATTTTCAATTAGAAAATAATATATTATAATAAATTCTTAAATATTCTTAAAGGAAAACTAAGCATAAATGTGGTCCCTGAATCTAAGAGACATAAAGGAATCAAAATACAAATACAAATCACAGATAAGTGGAGAAATTAGCAAGTTATTAGTATTTTCTGTAATTCCTCAATTTCCCTCTTTTTAATATTGCTATCATTACTGCAGTGGTTTTCATTAAGTTTGTGACTATAATTAGAATTTTCCATGTGACAGGCACTCTTCAGATGCAAAGGAAGGTGAAAATTTTGTTCAAAAGTGCATATTAATTACCATTGTGTTTCATACTGTTTCCATTTTTAAGAATATCTGAACAATGGAACTTTGAAATGTTTTCACTTAAATGTGGTGGAAGTAATCACTGTTTGCAAAAGAGAGATCAAACACAGACTAGGCTTACAAATCTTTCTTTCCCATAAAGATCAATTCTGCCACACATGGAAATGAGGAGCATGCATTCTTGACAGCTACGCTGATCCTTGCCATTGTTATGGAGTGAGCTCGGACACATGGTGTGCACTGGTCTGTGAATTGCCCTGGACTGACAGGAAACTGAGCAGATGCTCGTCAGGACTGTTACAGACACTTTCACCCTCTCTTGGTGGCTTGAGGCATGACCATATTCCAAGCCAGGGTCTCTCCCACCACAAAGAGGTTTTGAGTGAGGGAGTTAAACCCACTGATGGAGCTGCTTTGTCCCAGAGACATGGGTTGACCAGCAGCGGAGTAGGAACTCCAGAATTTCAAACCCTCTGCTTTGAGAGTTTATACCTTCCTTCCAGCACCAGTATAATATCTTCCACAGCTACAGCAATCTGCAAATTGTCATTCTTTTGATGCAAATCAACTTGGACAAACAGCCTGTCAGAAATTTGGAGTGGGTGAGGTCTGCTCTGCATCTCTAAAGGTACTTTGCTCCTGTACAGTCCTCAGTACTGTATTTCTCCATGTCATGTGGACCTTTACTCACCTGACAGGATTCACATGGCATTCACATCAACCTTACACTGTTGAAACGATGGCATCTTGACTACATCAGTAGCTACCCTACTGATCTTGCATCACCCATTTTGTTTATGTCTCAGAGTCTGACAAAGGGAATAGACCAATTTCTTCTTTCTTCAGAATACGCTGTCCTCCAAAAAGTCAGGATACCAGTTCATGCCATAATGAACACCAAATGCTCTCTATACCCTGAATCACATAGCCACTTCAAACAGTCGAGGACCACAGCTGCTTTATAACAAGGTCCAAAACTCCTGCACAATCAAAGTGAAAGGTTAATTCAGGTGGCCAAGTGAATCATACAGGACAGACCTCTGAGACAGATGCACCTGACCTTGGGTAGGAGGGTTAGTGAAGTCTGCTGAGCCATGACCATTCTGCACAAAGAAGATGACAAGCCATATCACAGCATCACACTCAGAGCTGGAAGGAACCTCCAGAGATGATGTCATCCCATCCCTCTGCTAAAGCAGGTTCACCAGAGCAGGTTGCACAGGATCACATCCAGGCACATTTTGAATATTTCCAGAGACAGACTCAGCAACCTTTATGGACAGCCCCACATTCTTCTGCCATGCCTTTGAGCAGAATCTAGATAAATCTTCAGTTAAACAAGAGCCAAATGTTACAAAATAAAATGCAGACAATTTTGGCCATATTGGCCTAATGGAGGCCATGTTTCCATGTGCAGTGCATTTCCAGTCGGCATGCTTTAACTAAAAACCCCCTTGAAGTATTGGAAGGCAGTAGAGCTAGAACCAAGCTCTGCTCCCTAGAGGTGCCTGTGACAGCAGGGAGTGTGACAGTGACACTTAAACAGCATTAACTTCACACAGCACTAAGGAACTCTACCCCAACACCAAAATGTGCAGCTATGGGCAAAACTTAGGTTAGACTCACTGCTTGATATGTCCAAACAACAAGAGAAATGTGGAAATGCTTTTAGCCTCCTCTGCTGTGCAGTTGCTGCACATGATGCTGTTATGTGGGATTTTCTGACTGAGTGCCAGCCTGGTGTGGCAGTAGGACTGCTCTGATCATTGTGGGGTGTCTCAGCTGATGTGTAACCACTTGCACCCAAGTTCTCCCCTCTGATGATTGCAAATTCAGAAACTGCTGGTCTCATTTGATAGTATACAAGGCCAGTTCTGTTCCAGCTGCCCATAGCTGCATAATTTCTGTTTTATAGACACTGTGTAAAGCTAGATTTTTACTCAAAATTTCAGAGACTATGTAAGAAATATGATGAAGTCCTGAGCTGCAGGCACTCTGGCCACGTTACAAGTATAGAAATGGTTTCTAAATGCAGTTAAAATTATGAAAGCTCTATTATTTATGATGACACTGATTATCTTTCCCCATACTTCACTGACAAATTCAGCCACTGCTTTTAGATGAGATATCATACTTTGTCCACAGACAGCCCTAGAGGTAGGAATTAATTATTAAATACTGGTTGATGATAATTACATGATAACTTTATTGACCAAAATCGGAAAGGAATGTGTCATGTGTTCTAAATCTTCTCTATAAAATGAATCCTCTGAGAAAAGAGAATATCTATTCTGAAACAAAAAATTAGCTCTTATATAAACCATCTTTAGAAACCTCTTTGTAAAAAATACTAGCATCATGATTTTAAAGCATACACATTTTAATCCAAATGTTTTACTTGTCAGCATTAAATGAAATCTAGATAATAAAGCAGAACAGTAATTCAAATTCAGTACTGAGGATCACATACAAACTGTGTCCCTGCAAAAATTCATATTTAAATTTAGTTTTGTATATTCTTGTGTCTTTCAACACTCACCTTTTCAGAAATCTGCCTTAAGTTTTCAAACTGAGTGATCTTAAATGAACCTTCCAAAAATCAGATAAAATTTACAAAACAAGGAAAAACAATCAAGCTGCTTCACTATATTACATTATTATTCCTTACAATTGTAGTCAGTAAAAATTTTAATGCTACTGATTAGTTTCCTGTAATTTTAGAAGAGAAAGTGTTTCATGAAGCACAGGTACTACTTTTCTGATTATTTTTTGACATCATTACAATAATAGAATTTCCAACTGTAAGGGGGAATGTAAAGAGGATGCAAGTGAAAAATAACAGCTTTGATAGCTTCATATTGCCTGTTTCAGAATGTTTTAATTTATATTTTGGGACCACTACTGGCACAGAACTATATATACAGAAGTAAATTAAGAAATAGAAGGTATGGCAGGAATAAAAATCCACAAACGTAGAGAAATGTTTGTGACAGAAGTATGAGAAATGAATTTCAATATGCATATCAGAAATCAGACTTAAAAAAACAAGGTGCATCAGAACCCCAGCAAAATGCTGCCTTAGCATTTGAACAAAGCTTTAATCTTAACATCATCCAAGGTGGTAAATTCTCCCAAAGAATGGGCCTGGAGACTGAAATTAGAATCACATGGATCCAGAGCTTTATGAAGTTAGAAGCAAGGGACAATCAAAGTTCGGATTAAACAGTCTGGTCTGGTGCTTTCTCAAACCTTGGCAGTCAGTGTGGCTCAGCCCCTGTTCAACTGCAGATCCCAACCAAACTTACTGCATAACCCTCACTCTGTGCCCAGATTTGAGCTGAGCACAAGACAACCATTTCCTCCAGGAAACTGTTGAGAGGATGATTTGCAATGGGATACATGCCTTCCTGTCTTGGGACACACAGAGCCATCCATGATACCTACTGAATCAACACAGACTGGTTTCAGTTGGGGAGAAGGGCCTGATTTTGGTGGAAAATCAAGGACTCATGCACACAGCATAACACAGCAGTGCATCCCTCTTCTGAAGGACCAGCTCACCCAGGATGGTGACATTTGTGCACACTTGCACAGCTTTTCTGCTGTGGACTACTCAAGCACATGCAGCAGAGTCAGGGATGGCAGAAATGGCAGGCAGCTGGGGAGCTCAGAAGAGAGCACATTGTCTCAAACAAGGCTGCCAACAGGTTTTTCCCATGGTTTCTCAGATTGAAGCCTGTCCACATGGCCATGTGCTAGATGAGAAGCAGGGCACACCAGACAGATTTGTGGGTGAGTAGATGTAAGAGCATAGGGGATAGGTTCTGAGCCAGGCCATGAGGACAACTGAGGACAACAACACCCTGAGGACATAACCAGTCTGCCTTTATCTAGTGTCTGCCTTGAACACAGAGACATGGACAGCATCCCCATCCAGCTCGCCTAGATGTCAGAATTTAACCCTGACATGGGTCATATGATTGCATAGATATATCTTTATCTTAATTTTGGATTGATTGCCCCAAGCACAAAGGTAAGGAACTCAGTACCTCCTTCACTACCTGTTCTTTCAAAGGATATGACAAAAATCATATGCCTTAACATGAGAGATATTGGAAAAAGGTTGTGGGGGATGCAGAATAAAAACTGTCTGTTTTTATTCTGGAAGTGGTCCATCCAGCCATTTCTCCAGGAAAGTAATGCTTACTACAAGTGTAATCACTGTAACTGAATCATTATGTTGTCTGGATTTTTCTTTTCTCTCCTTCTGCCTTGTTCAATACTCTGCCCTTGACAGTATATCTTTCCAAAGTCTGTTTCACTGAATAGTCTTTAGACAGTTCTGGTACTTTTTAAATACCAGATTGAAAGTCAAGTCAGATAACAGATAGAAATCATATGTAACAGCAAATGAACAGAATTAGTGGAAGCTTTATAACAAAAACAGTATTTAGAAGAGAAATTATTAATCAGTATTGGTTGGAATCTCCTGTAATGATGAATAATTCAATATATAACTGGTAAGAGTATCACTAGCCTGTATCCCTATACATTTTGCTCATCTGAGAAAATCACTATGTAAATAGAAAGAGCACAGAAGCACTCCAAGGCCTCTGTAACAATGGGAAATTCTTTATTTAAATGATGGAATTAACATCAGCCTGAGGCTTTCCTGTGAATTTCTGATGCAAAGCTGCAATTTGCATATCTGTGAGTATGTATGATATAGATTATCGCATATAAATAAAGATCTGCAGAGCTCTCTGAATTTTTCCTGTGCAGATCTATAAGTAAGTAATAATGTACTGCCTATTTTGGATTTCTCTCTGTGCAAAGGAGCATTAACTTACAAGAGTAATTTAAATTAGTGGTGTGCAATATATGGGTGGGCAGCAGTCTCTCCACAGTGGCTCTGCAGCATTCTTGTGCAGGGGCAGCAACAACTCAATCCAAAGTGAGAGTTTGCCCCCAAATATCTCCTTCCTCTGATTTCCCCTATCCTTGAAATTACCTGTTAGCACCTGTGGGCTGTGCCTGTGGTGTTGCCTCCCTGAAACTCTAACCAACAGCAAGCAGTAACCCAGAAAAGTTCAGCGACGTGTGGCAGCAAAGGAGCTACTCAGAGAAGCCTGTGAACAAACCCAAGAGCAGCATCCCATCCCTCCCAGTGACTGACAAAAAATGTCACCATGACCTGCACCCTGCCTTAGGTGAGGGCAGAAGAGTGCCACCAGAGCTCCTTTGGCACCATCAGACAAATGTGATGGGACAAGGCAGAAAACAGCCTCTAAGTACAGACTGTACAATCCCTGACCAGGCAGCAGCAACTGTCTGATCATTTGGCTGGAGTGGTAACATTACACTAGCAGGGAATTAACAGATGTGGAAGATAGGGATCTCCCAATACATGGGAGACAGTCTTGATCCTTAATCCACTCCCACCTAGGATTTGAACTGCTGGTAACATCTGCATCCCCCTAGTAATTCATCCAGCTATCCATGTTCTCCTTTGTTTATGTGGTGCCTCACTCTGCTCATCTAATCCTGCACTGATAATGGGAATCATTATACAAATGAGAGGATACAGCACAGATGACAACATAATCTATCATTTCTTCCTATAACTGCAATGTTGTATGATATTCATGCAGGCAGATCTGGAAAGAGAATCTTGACATATAAAGGGGCAGCACCACACTCACTTTGCCCATCTTTGAAAAGAAACACAGAGTGTGACACTTTCAAAAATTTGCTCTACATATTGGTGTCACTGTTCATAAACTTGTTTGACTTGCTCATAGACTATCCATTGGTCTCTGAACTGCCACAGTTTAAGTAAAATTACTTTTTCCAGATATTAGAATGGTAGACTAGCTTAATGGATTTTTCTATTAAAAATTTTAACACCTGGAAGTGAATTTGGGTTTTGTATTAATATTTTGCAATTACATATTCAGGGATAATACTTTGGCTAATGAAATACAAATTTTTCAGAAAAGAATGCAGAGGTGCAGTGTGTTTAAGGACTCACTTATGATAAGGATGGACTAGTTTTATGTCAGCTAGATAAGGTGTTCACTGAGAAGCAACTTACTTGAAGAAATAACTAAAGATACATAATTTTACATAAAAATCTATAGCAAGGATCCTTATAGAGGACAGTAAAAGGTACCAGGATCACATGACATTAATAAAAAGAGCCTTAAAGGAACTCAGATATTACGTGAACTAGTACTGGTGACACATAGACTATAACAAAGAAATGTGGAAGAATATCCTCACTTTTATGGGTATGGTAGAGAACTGCAAACAGGGCAGGGCAGGGCACAATTTGCATTGGCAAATTGTGAAAACCTTTAATGAAACCTGCTGATAAAACCAGAGATGGGTTTGATGCAGCTTCAGTAAGAAAGTCATGCCCTAAAGATCTGCTGGAAGCTGTTGAAGGTATGAGCAAGTATATGAGTAAGCTTGAGCAAAATGACTGAATTTCCAGGGGTCTTACCCAGGGTTTCTTATCATTGCTGTCTAAAGAAGCAAACTCTTCTGGAATAAAAGAGAAGATGCAGGGATATACAAAGACAGAAAAAAAAGAGTGTGAAAGGAAGGTTACCAGGATATGCCATGAGACTCTACACTGGCATGTATGCCTGCACCATACTGCAAAAAAAAAGTTGAAAAGAAGGAAAATACTGAGTTTTCTGAGACAGAAAGTTATTTGCAATAGTCAGAACCAGCACTCTGTAAAAAGTATGTCAGAAGAACATGCAACTTAGTGACTGATCACATGACTGAATGTCATTAGAGATGCAATGCCAACAAAAGAAAAAGGAAGGCGTACACAAAAAAATATTATTAACTACACAGTTTTGGACTCTGTTATCTACTACTACACACAAAGACAGCATTCACAGTTTTTTGTTCTGTACCAGGCAAAAAAACAAAAACACTATTAAGAAGGAAAAACAGGAAACTGAAGTAAACTCATTATGCTACCATTATTTTTTTATTAGTTCATATCCTGAATACTGATGTGGCTCTAGTCGTCACTTTTCACAAACTGACCTTATCCCAAAACACTCAAAAAAAAAAAAAAGTTGAAAGAGGAAGAAATACAGAAGGATGTAAAATAACACAAGGAAACACATCAAAACCAGGATTTTTGGCCTGCAAAATAACCTAAAGAAGGATGTAATGAAGATCTATAAAATAATGTATGTTCTTGACAAGGTAACTAGGGAACCATGGTTCATTCTTCCTCCTGACAAAAGAACTAGGACGACCAAAACAAATAATCACTTTGAAAGTCTGAAACAACACAGTATTTTTTAACAAATGCACAACTAAATACTGGAAGTTAATGTAAGATGAATTTATTAAACCAAATAGCTGTAACACATGATTTTCTGGATGGGATACATGGATCATAAATGATTTAAATCAGTAAATCATAGAAAATCATAGATTAAGTCAAGGGGATTATCACTATATGTTTTTCTCCTCTTTAATACAAGCTCCATTTATTTTTCCACTGCCCAAGAGAGGTTAGACAGATCTTTGACTGGCTCCAGATATCATGGATCACCAAAAATGACCAACACCTTATACTGGTAACCACATCACCCCCTTGTTCTTGCCTTGAACTTGGTGCTGAAGTTCATGCTGAACTGCTCACAGGCTGCTGTTATCCACAAAAACCTGTCAAAGTACATTGTAAAGGAAGGAGGGACTCATAGCAATTCTGATAATGCTTTTTTTCTTCCAACAAAGGTTTTTGCACACATTATTGTGCACTAGAAAAATAGACCTCACTGCTTCAGTTTCCATCTGAATACTCAAGTACATTTTGAAATACTAAAAAAAATAGTTGCAAACACATTTAAGCAAGTGCAAACAAGGAAAGCAGTGTAGTTTTGCAGTGAGTGAAGAGGCCATGGTCACATATATCAGCACTACTTTGCAGCTCCTCACCTGGGCTGCCAGGCTTTGAAAGCATCCATGAAGGATGGAGATGAAGGAAGGAGTACTGGAATGAGCAACAGATGCAAAACAAAACTTAAATGCTTAGTTGCAAGGCTTTGTTGCTTGAAAAAGTAGCTGGGAGGTCAGCCAAAAGAAGTGAAAGAAAAGAAACAAGCAGCAAGCCAGAGGAGGCTCATATTTGGTAAAGAGGAAATGTGTCAATACAGGGGTTTGGAGGTGACTGTGCAGAAGCAGAAGTGTAAGTGAAACAGCTTATTTTGATGTGACAGCATTCTTGCTAGATTTAAAGCAATAAGTGAAGTGTTGCTAGAAGGTTTCTAATAAGCAATTTAAGAAGTCCCAAGTGCCTGAACAAAAGCTGTGTAACGAAGGGCATGAAGGGGATTCAAAGATTTTAAACAGGAAGGAAAACATGCAGCATATATACAGGAAGAGGTAATGAGAAGAGAGGAGCAGAAGGAGGATTTGAACACAGCAGTTTTAAGTTTTAGTTTTCTAGGCTACAGCTTTTGCCATCTATAGCAGTGAAGGCAGACCAGAGCAGAACAGTGCAACTCCAGAGTCATCAAGAGAAATTAAGACAGATTAGAAAAAAATAAGACAGAAGAGGGAAAAAAAAAAAAATTACAGATTATGGTTAAAAGAGAGATAAGATATACTATTTTTTTAAGCTTTCTTTTTATGGTTTTTTATTTATTTGAAGTTTTGGGTATTTCTATTAAGAAAAAGATGTTTCTGAGGTAGCCAGAAATTACTTTTACCAAGGTTTGCTGTTGTTGCTAAAAGTTGCCAGAACTAGGAAGGTGAGGAAAAGTTAAGGACATGAAAGCTGGGGTAGCAGCTGCAAACATCCATAGTGTGAGGTAATGATTGAACTGTACCAGGAGTTTCTAGAGGGCAGAGAGATCTATAATTCTACACTAAAGGACAGAAATAGCCAGAGTACTAAATAACACAGCATATAATGTAGTTAACGAGGCAAATATTTTTAACAGGTTTGAGTTAGTAATTGAAACCTTGCAAAAGACTGCACCCGGGAAACAAATTTATTTGAAGTCATCCTTGTTTCATCTTCTAATTTTATGCAAAGACCGGAAATTATACATTTGTGCAATGCCAAATAAACTTTTTTTTTTTTTTTTTTTTTTTTTTTATTAACTAAGAGATAAAAAAATGAAGAGGTTTTTCTGTGTGAAGTTTGTGAAGCAGCTGTTTACAGTGCGTTCTGAGGTTGAGAGAGGTTTCCTGGTATAAATCAAAGCCGGTCACATGCTATGTGGTATTTCCACTGTGTCCTTGATTATCTAAGAGCACAGCAAGTAATCAAGAGTATCTTTCCAGCTCAGCAGAAGCTATTTCCACTGACTTTCTCTGAAAAAGAGGCTCCACTTCAGCTGAAGTATCTGCTGTAGCTGGGAAAATTGAAGGCTTTCTATTTTCCCCTAGGGGCTATGTGGCTTGTGTCCATCAGTAACCTAGCACATTATTAGCTACAGAAGTATTTACCAGTTACAGGAACCTGCTTTTCTTCTTCCTCTCCACCTACAAAACGCTGGGTTTTATATGGCTGTTGGCAGATTGAATTCACACCACCTTGGCTGTTCAAGCCCTCTGTAAACACACACTGCTCTCAGGTGCCCGTGGGCGCGGCTGCCAGCGCTGGGAGCACCTGAGCAAAGCAGCTCCTGATGGAGCACTGCTCTGCTCCTGCTGCTTCCCTGCCCTGGCAATGCTTTCCCAGCTCCCAGGGATGAGCACTCCTTGCCACCACCCACACTGGCTTCACAAAGGGCCCTTATCCCAAGTTTCTCCTGAAGGACCAGGCTGGTGTAATTTGAAGTCCTTACCCTTCCTTTCCCGTCTTCCTATGCTGGTGTACCCAGGATACTTGTGCCTTTATCTCCTCTGGTATCTCCTCTGTTGAAAGTGAAAAAGGCATCCAACGCCAGACTGCACACATCCAGAATTAACTGTCCAACCATCATTAAGCACACAACATCCATCTCCTCCTGGAAATGCCTAACCACTAGAAACACAGAGCACTTGCCAAGCCTTCCCAGAAATCCGTTCCTATGCCTTAATTTTCCAACACCCAGGAGTGCTAACTCTCCAGTCATACTGAATTTCATCTCCTAGTTTTCCCCAGGCATTGAGAAAGACATGTATTAGAAAATTTCAGTTTATGCACACCATCAGAAATACAGTTATGTGAAGTTTTGCATAGATCAATTTATCATTTCAGGAAGAAGCATTACATGGGATAGTACCTCCCAAAACTTAAAAAACAAAGAAAAAAAAAAGAAACAAATTAAATTTTCCCATGAAAGCTACTTAATATAAAGAGTGCCATCTGCTGGCACTGTTGAAGTGAGGCGTTGTTCATAGGCATCGAAGTTCAATAAAGTTTTGCTATGCCCTGGTAAGGGCACATTTCAACTCTAAGCTTTTTCACACTTTCTGTTTTATTTATTCATGGTATTGCCTTCATGGAACAAAAGGGCAGTCAAGCACAGTGGTGTAGACAGCTCTTCTGTGAACATGGGGGAGAAAAGCATCATCTATTAATTCACATTTTTATATTCAAAGTGTGTCTTTGTTGTTTTGGGATGTCTGCATCTATTTTACATCTATTTCTTTATCATTAATAGATTTTTGAAACAATCATTTTGGAGAACATGAAAATTAAAAATATAAGAGAATTTCTAAAACACTGTGGATGAGATTTCTAAAAGAATCTACTTCACCTTGTGCTGAATGTACAGCTTCAAAAATCCAACTTGCAGGTCTCAGGTTGAGAAGCACATTATTGATAAAATACTGTTGTGTACCTGCTTGGTCACATGAATTTTCTACAAAAGCATGTGGATTAAGCCTCCTAAAATGCTACTTAAATGCCTTTTAGAAACCAGGATAAAAAAATACTGCCCATAATGAGATGTTCCTTGTCTCCTGGGTCCTGAGCTGTGCCAACAACGAGCTGAATAGTGAGAATAACTAGAGGGTATGAGGATGAAGGAAAAGGAATATAATGTACTACCTTGAAAAACATTCTTTTGTCTAAAACCAAAGTTACAGTAACATTCTCCTTTGCTAGCTCAATGACTGCTTACTGAAGGAGTCTACTTCGCTCTTGAGTGTCAGCATTATTTGTAACATTTACACTTCATGCTGCCCTCGTGAAGGAAAAAAAAAATCTTAGAAAGACTACAACCTCTGCTGAGAGAACAGAGGTTTTTTATTATTATGGGACACTGGAGTTTCTCATTTCCAGCATGTTCACAGCACAAAGTACTTTATTGTCTTCCCTAAAAAGTTCTCCATTCATATTGCAATTCGCTCCCACTCCGTCCTCTTACTTCTTTAGAGGCCATTCCATGACAAAGTGTACCAGACCAGTTCCTGAATAGTTAAGCTCCTTCCACCTCTCACACTGATAACAGCTCTTCCATTTTGCTTTTCTTACAATGTTTTTTCACATCTGACTCTCTGTTTGACTTCCTCCACTTTGTTGTGCAGTTCCTATGAATTATTGAGGCAGTTTCCAGTTAAATCTCTCTATCCAAATTAAGCACTCCTATTTTTAACTACCCACTTTGCTGTTATCATCATAGCATTTACTTCCTCTCTACTATCCATTCTCTTATCAGTCATGTTAGCAGAAAGCCAAGAAGGTTGCTTTGCCAGGTACTAAACTAGGCAAATATCTCTGCATTGGTGATTTCACTGGTCTGATGACACACATTATCTTCCTAAATATTTGCCCTTTAGATCTAGAAAAGAGAATTCCAGAGAACCTCTTTGAACATCTTCTCCCACCTAGCACAACTCTTTGAGCTGTTCAAGGTAGTTTCTTATTCTTACAGTCAAATGGTGAACTGACAGCAAAACAATTCTTCCTTTTGTTCTTCATGCCTGTTTAGAATGACTTTCACACTCAGCCAGCCCCTCACAGCTTCATGCTTGGACAGATTCCACACAAGACAGTTTTTTTGACTGATTTCTATCCACTTTGATGGCCAGTGTCTTAATATTTCTTTTCCAAAAAGTCATCTTTCAGATGTCACAGCAGCCTTTCATAGTTCCTGTGAAACTTTGGCCTTCTTCCTTTTTGCTTTCTGCTTATCTGTTGCCTTCTCTTCTTCTTCAGCCACTAGCCACTGCTGTTACCATTTATTCAATCTCTTCCTTCTTGCTGCTCAATAGTCTGTCTCTAGAGGTTGCACCTCATCACTCCTTTCACAGAACAAACTCTTTCCACAGAGTAAACTCCTTCCACGGACTTCCTTCACATTCTGGTATTTTCCTCTGCCTTGTCATCATTTTAACATATTTCTAGAGGTCTCCTTTTCATCTGGGGATCTGCCAATCAACCCATCTGCAACTACAGTTATGTTCATGCTCTTTCCTTTCATCTTATCTGTCATATTCAAACACATTTCTGTATTCTACCCTCATTTCTAGCTGCATTTCAGTCTCTCACATTTTTTTTTTTTTACCTGAACATTATGAGATGACCCTTCATGCATATGTAAATTCTGTCAGAAACTCACTGAAGTATAACATACACTTACAGCTTCTGCATCCAGTCATCTTCATGGTTTCTGCCATATTTTGGTCTCCTTCACTGATGCCCAAGCTGCTACATGTTTTTTCTTCTTTACCTTAGGTTTAAAATTGAACAAACCATCTGCATACCAGTGTCCTCCCCAAAATTCTTTACTAGACTCATACCAGCCTCTAGTTGCTTTGATTCTGACACCTTCTTACCTACATTAGCCCACCACTTCATTTAGGGTTAACTCTGATCAAAGGCCATGATCAAAGACTTCCTCTTTGTGCTGTTTAAACTAAGCCATATGGCTCTGCAACACAGCTTATCTAGTCTTGTTTGAACTGGTTGTGCACTTCCATGCACAGCAATCACTTCCAATCATAGTAAGAAATTCATGTGGATTTTCTGATGCACTTATGCCAAAGCTCACATTACAGTTACCCCAGGCAGAGAAGCTGCCCGGTGCTTTGGAAGTCTGAACCAGAATTTCATAACTCCTCACTTATCCAGCAGTAAATACCTGGAAGAAGGTGGGCATGCTTTGCTTCTGGGGTATGAATTTGGTGGAGTTTCTTCTTTTTCAAAACTAAAACATCAAAACAGAGTTCAAGCATGAAAAATGGACAGGGCTATGCTGCTGGATAATTTGGAAAAAATATACCAAGAGTCTAAACCCTTCCCAATGAAGCTGCAGGTATTGATAAAAGAGGGAAGACTTAAAACAATATAATGGCCCTCTCAGTCCAGGCAGGGTGAGATACTTAGATGTCCTCTGACGTAGCCAGTAATTTTCACTGAATAGTTCATTTGGGTCTAGACATTCCTGATTTCCCCCGGCCCCTTTTTATTCTCAAAATAAAAAATGTGAACCAAATTTTAAATTTGTACTTAAGTCAGCAGAGTGAAAAAGTGTGTTTTGTCTTATTTTAAAATGCCTAGAAACATTTTGGCTGCAATAGAAAAATGCTTTCTGGAAAAAACCCACCAGTATTCAAGACAACACTGCAATAGATAATAATAATGCAAAGGAATGCCATGTCTGCAGAAAGAACCTAGAGTGAGAAATAGGACTGAAAACACAGCCCTTGATGAACTTTGAGTGTTTTTACATCTGAAATTTAGGCCATTAAAACCCTGCACCAGAAATCATTAGGATGACTTCAGACCACATAGTAGTTTCTTACTTTCGAGGCTGTAATTTCTTTTTTTAATCTGGAGACTGAAGTGCTGTATGCTATACTACCCTTCTTCTGGAATTGCATTTTACAATATTGTTCATATTAGCTTTCAAAATCTTTACAATTTCTATAATGAAAACATAATATACAGACAATACTAATGCATTCATGCAGCTTCCAGAACTCTAATAGCACAAACGCAAGTGTATTGTAGTGTTACAGCTAAAACTTGGACTAAAGAATCAAAATAAAATGTTTCTAAATGCCATATATTAGACTGCCTGGTTTGTTATAAGGTAATAAACAGAAAGCTTGCATGTAGTCATTCGTGGTTGTTAAATAAGATTCTTTGTGACTTGCAAAAAAACTAGAACACAATGAAGAATTATCAGTGCATTCTCCACGGAAGTCATCTACATGTGTTTATTTAATAAACAGAAGATGGCTTTATTATACACATTTGATTTCCATATGCAATCGTCTCCTTATCTGTCACTTGTATCTAAGCAGGGTGCTTTATACAAATCTGAAAATGAAAAATTCAGAGCAGGGCACAGGAAACTCATTTAATGTCGAGTGCAGTCAAAATCAAGATTTCTTTATTTGTAGTAACAACGCTGTTAAATCAGAAAATTACTCTCCTTTTCTGCATGTCCTTCTTCCTTTACAATTCAGTTGTTTGATCATAAATTGTCGAGTGCAATGACTTGTCTCCTCCACTTTCCACACTGGTCGAGACAGATTAAAAACTCCGGCATACCACCAACCAGTCTCAGCATACCATTAGCATATATATGAGATTTGAGACATTTTCTAATATTCTCCAGCAGAACTCATCTGTCAGCCAGGTGATGAATTATAAAAACTCTTAGCTTGTTTAGAAAAGAGGGGGAGAGTGAGAGAGAGAAAGAGAGAGACAGAAGAAGAAAACACGATCCCACCTTTCTTTTTCATTTTACCCATCCACCCTTGCAGTTAGTCATACAAATAAACAGTAACCCTAATAAAAGAGACACAGTGTGAGACATTTAAATACAAGAGCAGCAGAGCACAATTAAAGGCTCATGGAAGTAGATAGAATTATGGAGTGGTCAGTGATCTGCATAAATAATTTTGAGCACATTTTTTCCACCTCATATTAACAAGGACTCATAAGGTGCGTTTCAAAATGCACAGAACTACCATAAGCTGATAAACCAGCACAAGGAGTGTGTAGAAAGTAGTGGAATAATTAAAATGCAGAATCCATCCAAATTAGAGAAGATTGGGGTATTTTTTGCAATTGTTCATGAGTTCAACAAGTTTACATGCACATTCTGAAAATTTTGTGTATTCAACTAATAAAAAAATTAACATTCCTTATTTGCATTTCATTAACCTGTTTCAGTTTTTTGCTGACTAGAAAGTGGAAATTGGACAACGATGTCTTGTGACTTAAATGAAGATACTATGAGCCCTATGAGTAGAAAATAACAAATACATGATGTCACAAATAATGAATACTTCTTCAAATATGTCAGTAGATGATTACAGTTTATGAGTATATTTGAAAACTATCAAATTGCTACATGGATGCTTTATATTAAAGAAAGGTTAATGTCTATCATAATAATTTACACAATCACCAATTCCTAATACCATTTTTTGTGTCTAATATTAATTAAAAATAATTTGTATTTCCTGTGGACTCTTGGAATTAGAACTGGGAAAATATTAAAACATAGATACATATATTTTTCCACAGAAGAAGTTCCCAGGAACAAAGCTCTTCACAAGCTCTAGGAAGATTTGGTAAATACTGTTTAAAAAGGGAGAAAGGAGATATTTTAAAATTTAATTTTATTTCATGACATATATTTTTAATATATTAACTTCTGAGTGTGAAAAAAAGGGTTTTTTCCACACTTTGAGAGTTAAAAAATTTTATTCAAATTTTGTTTTCAAAATAGCATTTCTGTTTAAAAATTAACCTACCTGTAAAAATAAAGAAGAAAAACATTTAGAAGTAATTAAATAATTTATTTTTACTAGTTGCATTAAAAAATAACTCATAATATGTCACAAGTATGTTACAGTGCAAGTATGACAAGACAAATTCCATTAGAATTTAACTGGAAGTTCTGTTAATAAATGTACAAGTGAACCAATGCATATAATAACTTGTTTTTTGCCCAGAAATGCATTTGAGATCCAGGGCATTACACATCAAGCTGGTATAAACTATGGAATAAAGACATCATTATTTTTTAGGTTGGAATGCATATATAAAAAGAGATTTATGTTAGCAAACAATTTGATAGAAGGTTGAGATACAATCCTATTAACAATAGTATGGTATTTGTGTTGATATACTTGAGATGTGTGTCAGAGGATAAAGGTTTTAGCCAGTAGAGTGATGACATCTATGCGTACATGAACTAAGAAATTAATGTGTATAAATTATCAGATGTATAGAAAAGCATGATTAAGGAATAGTTATTTGGAACTGATATTGAATGCCAAGTAATCAATATTTCCTCACTAAGCTGTGAAGCTTCTGAGAATACAGGTTAGCAGCTAGTGAGCTATTTTTACAGTTGGAGCATTTGTTCCAAGTTTTAGCAATAAGCAGAGTTATCAAAATTATAATTTGTTTTGATTTCCATTTGCAGGTGTATACAATACCATTATTAATTCTTGCATTTAAAATGCTGAATTAATTTAAGGAACAGATGTGTAACTGGTCCTTTCTCTCCATGATAGTCACTATCTGGTTGCAATACATTAGCATTTTTAAGGCATTTAATTTTAAAAATGATAAAATAATTTTTAAAAATTTGGACTCGAACCAAGACTTGCTTCACCAAATATTTGTATTTACCATCAAAGAAAAGCAACAGCACATTACTAGACATATTAATAGAAACTAATTAATAAAGATAGATATATATAGATAGTTATATATATATACAAACTATGCCTCAATTAAAGCACAAAAAGAGACATATTACACAATGGTATTGCATTGCCAGGTTTCTCTAAACTCATAGAACAGAAACTGTGACATGGAACTCCAGTTGCTTCTTTGTCCATTTTCACTGAATATATTCAGTGAAATTACCAGCACAAGAAACATTACACTGAGGTACTTCATCCTGATTTTCATTATGTTTTCGAACTAAAACTAAGGCCTTTTAAAATTCTGAAAAAAAATCTCCTACTACACTAAAGAAGAGTGTTCTAGGACTAAAAAAGATAGCTTTGGAAATCAAAACAGATGTTCTTGCAAGACTGCAAAGCCAGTGTTGTAGATTTAAATGATCTGGATAAGTTGCAAGCTGAAACTTTCAGAGATTTGCCAGCAAAACTTAGCAGCAAAAATCTGGTTAATATTAAAAGCAGAGATGCTTTTCCAACATAATCCTAAATGGATTTGTTGTATCTCATTTTCTTAAGCAGCTTCAGCGAAGAAGTGGAATGAGAAAAAGCAGCATGCTTTTACCATCTCCACTATGGGAAACGATGTGGAAAAAAACCCCAAACCTGTGGGTCTAAATCAAGTCCCAGAAAGGTCCTATTTTTAATTGATTATAGTTAGCAATAGAGTATCAAATAAGAATATGGAATCCAAACTGACTCAACTTTGTAAACTCAGGCCCATCTGCTGGTCAAAGCTGAAACAAAGATCTCACATTTATGTTTAAGGAAGCTTGAGTCCGGCTGTGCACCAGGCATCAGAGCGCGTTAGGAGTTTCTTCTCCTAATACACCACAAAACTGTCTCTGCAAAACAGAAATTAGATTTTGCTAATTTCAGTGTAGATAATATCTACTTGGTAGTTTTTCCTTTAACAAAGCCAAGGAAATGGTTAATTCTTCATTGATCTGTTCGAGTATTCCCAGCTGTACAAGGAAAGAAGTGGAGAATAAAGCAGTGGCAGTTTCATTGTATGATATAATAAGCAAGATTATTGGCTGAGAAAGTCTTTTATCAATGCAAAATTCGTGGAGGAAAAAATATCACAGAAATTATGTTATTGGCACATTGATAAATGACATGCCTACTTAACTGGGATCACTGCCAAGGGACAGATCCAGTTTCATGCAGGGTTTCAGTCCCCCTTAACAGCACCAGCAGATAAAGTGGCAAGCAGTTTATTTTCTGGTGCTTGCAGATCTCTCCATATGTGGAACGGTAGGATAAATGTCCTTTAGTCATGCCATTATTGATCATTCTGGCATTAGTCTTACCAAGTCAAAGTCATCTAATATAGATGTTACACGTGTTGCAATTGATTTAAAATTTTTAATTATTTGCCTGGGTGCTGCTTAAAATAATTTAAATAATCTCAGCATAGTGAAAATTAATATGTCATAATCAAGGTATTTGTTAATTATGGATAGGTACATTTCAAATGCAAAGACAGTAACAACAGACACTTCCACTGCTGCCACAATGCTTTTTCCCCATGCTAACAACCCAGGCACACTGATGTTTTAGCCAAACTTCCCACTAAAGCCCTGAACCACATTCTAATACTGGGCAGCTTCAATGACTCAGAGGAAACCTTACAAAACGTGGCTCTCTGACAAGGTGTTCTTCTATTTGGGAAAATTATTGATCCAGCTACTCTCTGAACTATGCCATTTTCCATCTGGAACAGCTTAGAGAAGGAAGAATGCATATTTAAGACCAGTTGTCTTTATAAGAAATTTATGATGATGGTGGAAAACAGAAAGGGACTGCATTTGATGTCAAAAATCTCTTTAAAGCCACTTTTTGATAGCGAATCATCAAAAATTAACCATTTCAACAGAACTTGCTGAATCAAATTCTCCTTTCATTATGATCTCTTCCACTGTTTGTTATTATCTTGTTCATCTTATCTCCTCTTTCCTTCTTTTTTTTTTTTTTTTTTTTTTTTTTCCCTTTGGCTACTTAATAAACAGACCTTTGCAAAATAAATGGCTCCCCCATCTTCCTCTCCCAGGTGAATACTGTGACCACTAGGCTGTAAAATGTCCCTCTCTCAAACTACTCTACATACAGTAGTACAGTTTTAATAGGAAGGGAGAAAAGTGATTCCAGTTCAGCCCCTCAACAGGCAGAGTTGAAGAAGATTTGAAGCCTTTCAGGCAGACAGAGCTGGCTCAGACTTCTCAGTAATATCA
This sequence comes from Muscicapa striata striata, assembly GCA_030060385.1. Taxonomy (NCBI): domain Eukaryota; kingdom Metazoa; phylum Chordata; class Aves; order Passeriformes; family Muscicapidae; genus Muscicapa; species Muscicapa striata. The sequence continues at coordinate 7,931,185 of JAREIS010000165.1, read as the reverse complement.
GCAAGATTGAATTTTGCCTTCTGAACACTACCATGGGTGAGAGACACCCTTGCCACGGGTAAGGATGCAGGGAGGAGGAGTGGCACCCGACTAAGTAGGACAATGGAGAGCTCACAGATCCTCTCCTGTCTGCACTGATTTGAGACACTGCACTGCAGCACCAACTGGGTGTGATCCCATCCAGAAGCAGAGCCTGCCCCATCATACTCACCCTTTTTGCAGCAGCAGCAACAACCAACCCAGGCACAGTCATGCTGCTGCTTTACACAACTCCTTGCTTTGTCTGTTCCTGGAGATAGCCCCATCAGCAGTGAAGGGCTCCCAATGCCACCTTCTAATGACATGTTCAGAGACTGCTTTGCTAACTATGAACTTCTCCAGCCAAATGCCAATAAAGTTATTAGCTTTCCCTGTGTTTGCAGAAGAGTCTCATCCCAGCAGTCACTATCCAGTACCATCTCCAAACACCTCCTGGAGTCAGATTTTTAAAGGACTCAGAATTTGATAGAAGATCTACTTTCTTGCTTCCAGATGGTCTAAACTGCTCTTATTGATCAAGCCTGGGACAATTATGATTGAGTAAAAGGAGCCAAGATGCCTGGGATCCAACATTCAGCAGATGAGTCGCAGTTTACAGTCTCAGATTTCGATCCACATTAATTTTGATCAAATTATTCTTTCTTTAGGTCCAATCATGTTTGGACACCACGAAGTTTTATGTAAACCTCATCAATTGCATTACACACATTAAAAAGCAGACTTGTTACACTTTATACATCACCAATAGCATCTCACAAAACAACAGCTTGTCAAAAAATAAAGTACATTTCTGTACAAGCTTTCTCTGATAAATCTTTTTGACCACACAGTCTGCTCACCTGCATGGGCAACGAAGAATGACTTAGGTTAACATAATGGTGAAATGGAAAACAATTGGAACCTTATAACCTCCAAAAACATAACATAGTATAAATGATCCTAATTTACATGAAGACTAGTGCACTGTTTTAAGGTATAAAACAACACCTAAATCTGGCTCTTTCCTGCTCCCTGCTTATATAAGTTTAACGCTTTGCAAAACTATTTCTGGAAGTAAAATTTTGAGAGAAGGTTGATACATTTTGTAGATAGTATTACACCCTAAAGAGAGTATATCATCCTGTACTGAAAAATACAGGAATACCAAGACATCTAAACAAGCAATAACGTGAGTAGATATGATGATCAGCTTGTCTTTATAGCAGTCAGGGGTCTGGTATTTTGGTAAAATTTAATTTATTATTATTTTAATTTAAAAATATTTATTATTTATTATTATTTTACTATATTTTTGGGAAATATTATTATGTTATATGGAAAAAGCATAAAACAGGGTACAAAGATACAAATATAACAGTTAATTATCCAAATTTCTGTATAGTTTGTTTCATCAGATGCATTTAATTATAACTACAGAACTATTTAGACCTATTAAGAACTAGAATACAAAACAAAGTTTTCTTAGATAAAAATTAACATTTTTTACAACATGTTTGTTTTTTTATGGTATATTAATTATTTCAAGTATTTTCAAAACACACTGACAGCTGGATACAGAAATGTAATGACACTTTAAAAAAAAAAGAAAGAAAGATGTAATTTCTGGGTAGACCTTGAAACAATCACCAGCTAGGACAGGACTCCATAACCTTCAGGTTTCAGGAGAGAATATCACTGTAATTAAAATGGAACAGAGCTTGGGGAGTCAAGAAATTGCAGGAGAACAAAAACATCAGGCTAAAAGCAGTAAATCAAGAGCTGACTCCAGGGATGAAGGGGTAGATCAAGTGGGGCTGGAAAATGGGACTAAAATTCATAAGAGTTGGGCAGAGATGTGCAAACTGGAAAGCACAGTAACACAGCAGGAGAACTGAGAGGAGCATCTAGCAGAAAATGTAACCTTTGCATTCCTTAGTTCCAACTAGACTGTCTGGAGAATCAGGACCGACAAGTACTGACTTTTTTTTTTTTTTAATCATGTTCCTAATGTATTAGGGGTATTTGGAAATAATAGTAAAACAATTTTTCTTTTATAAACTTAACATTCGTGGATACCCACTAAAGATATGTTTCCAAAAAGAATAAAGCTCTAAAGGCACATGAGACATTCCACTTCCAACCAGAGGGGAACTGTAACCGCAGCACACACAAAAACATTTTACAGTAGGCTACTTCTGGATTTAATTTGTTAAATTCTGCCTTTTGTTCTCTTCCTGGCTTATTTCCTATGAAAAAGATTACTTTAAAGGGTTTCAACTACATATGTTTAAGTGAGGACTTTGGTCAGGATAGAGGGAGTTTTCATGCCCAGGTCAGAAAAGCAATTTGTGGTTGAATATGTCAGATATATTGTCGGAAAAGGTCCAGCTCCAACTCGGGGAACTGACATGCATATGTTTTTTAGGTTTAAACTGTGCTGTAAGATGCAAATCATATGAGTTCCCCCTGAACTGAGATGAGGACTCAATGAATCTCTGACAAATGTCTGCTTTCCAGCATGATGTCCAGGGGTGCCTACAGTCAACTCATATCTCCATTTTGGATGACAGTGTTTCCTAAGCACTGAGATAGTAATGCAAATCCATTACCTTTTTCTAAGGTAACCCTAACACATATCTTAATCTGGGAGAGGAGATGGTTGAAGACACATGTAACTGTCTCTGTTTCATTGTACACACACAGACCTTCCCTCAGGACACTTGGACAATGATGAATTCAGTCTAGCCCAGTGTTCAGTCACACACATGGCAATATACTTTTCTAGATACAGAGTACCAGAAAACTCATTCAGCTGAAAGCTAAGGGATCAAAGTCCTAGATACTCCTGCAGCCTGCAGGAGTTTGAATCCATAGCTCTCACTTTTCCAGTAAAGTCCCTTTACCTCTGAAATATTGATAAGGCTTAGGACTGGTTCATCTTTCAGCTTACCTGAAAAGGTGAGGGCAATATCAGAAAATAAAAGACGGGCTAAGTAGCTCAATATCCAGATTCAGCTTATGCAGACTCAGCTCAGGTACCCAAATTACAGGAGCAGTAACACTCCATGTGTCGTTGTCCCACATAGGCAAAAATCCAGTTTTAAGCGTCCTTCACCCTTTGAGTTCTTATCTCTTTATTCCCTAGGTAGATAGGGAGTTAGATAACTATGTTTTAAACTATCTTTGCTATGACCTTAGGTCTGTGCTCATTCAGGTGCTATGTGTCCAACATGAGACATCTGATCCTGACCACGATTGCAACCTTGCTATGGTTTAACAGCATATCAAATACAAATACGGAAAATTGTAAAACACATCTGATGGTTGTGAAAGGGAGGATTAAAATTATTCAGTGATTATAGTTGTTGCTAGTTCATTCCCAATACAGTAGTCCACTACTTCATCCTTATATGTATCCTTTTCATAAACCATCAGAAAAAGCTTACCACATGCTTGGAATAATAATTCTATCCAGAATGGCAGAAATCTCATTCTTAGCAAGAGAAGAAATAAAGTCATCGTCTTTCAAGACCACCAAGGACCTCAGCTCTCTTCAGGTCTATTTGCTACTGATAAATGCAAAATAATGAGAAGAAATAAATGCATTAGTAAAGGAAATGTTAATAAAAACAATATACTGAGTTAAATCTCCTAACAGCACCTGCAGTTAGCCATTTGACTCAGTCTACTTCTTCATAACGAACGTTAAAACAGTAGGAAGTGTTTCAATGACAGCTGTAGTAGATATTGTTTGCCCCTGGCAAGATCCTGTTCAGTACCCAATGTCACAATTTAACTATAGAAGTTACTCTTAAATGAAGTTAGTTCAGACCTTTATAAACTTAATTGCAGTGAATACAAATTACATAATTAAATAACCACTAAAATCAATGAAATATGTTCTCTCTAACAAGTGGAAGCTCTACCTCTCATATTTGCTTCCTGGTATATTACAGATATGAATGCAGAAGTGAAACTACACCTCACTGGAATCAGGACTACTAGTTTTACTCTCAGTAAAATTTGAGAGAATTGTGTAGGATGGCCAGATTGATGATATTTACAAAGCCCTATCCTATGCTGTCACAGACAATCCAAAAGGATTGAGAAGAAAGAATCTGTTCCTTTACACTGTGCATCTATCAAATCAGTATGTACCAATTGATCTCGTTTTCTGTCATAATAAATTAAGCAACAATAGCAAATTTCAGCTGGCAAAAGAAATGGCACTAGACTACACATGGTGGCAATCTGAATCTCACTCCCTTCTCAAATGGGAAACTTTCTTATAAAAATGTTCTGTGACTATGGAAATGTATCTGCATTCTACCCTCTCCTGAGCCCATTAAGGTAACTGATAGACTTTAGATCACAGTGACTTGAAAAAAATTACTTTTTTAGTATTAAAAAAAAGGAAGACATTCAGAGAATAGAAAAGAACAAAATCCTATCTTTTCAGTAAAAACAGAAAGCAACAGAAGCTTTGGAACAAGTGCTTGCCAATAGAAGGATTTCATGCTCTTGTTAATTAAAGGAACAAAGAAAAAACAGTGCAGTAGGCTGTATCCTACATAACAGCTTCTACTAATAAAAAGTAATAGACAATTTCCTGCATTCAATTCTTTTGAATACTATTATACAAGGTAATAGAGTTTTGGAAATGGAAGTCCTAGCAGCCTGTCAGAAAGAGCTTTCTTCCACTTTTTTTTATTAAATGACTAAGTGCAGCAGTCTGTGTCCTATCTCTCCCTCTTGCATCTATTGGATTGTATTATTTTACATTTTGATTGAAATGATGTCACCAGCAGATAAAAGCCTGGCCCAGGCATTGTAATTGAATCAGCCTGAGTTGTTTATTCTAGTGATCTACAGCGATGCTTCTCTTGTCCTAACACAGAATACATAAAAGATCCCCTCTTGTTTAACATGCTACTGATTAGATCTATTTTTTTTAGAAGAAGGAGAAATCAAATTGGGGGGTCGAGAGAGTATGAACTGGAGTTTAGGGGGAAAATTGGAAAAAACAGATGAGAAGAGACACCATCTGCAAAACTTTCCATGTGTGACTGAAAGTTTAAACAAATAAATTTCACACGGCATCAGTACCAGATGCAAACAGATTTGATTGACAACATTTAAATAACAGTTAATGGGAACATCTACAATTTTTGGAAGGTTTTTCATGCTTAGGTCCTAAATTAGACATGTTCAAGAGTTTATTTAAAAATAATGCTAATCTTGAAAGAAGAATTTTAAATTACTGGGGGTTACAGCTCTGTATCCAACAGTGTGTTGGATATTAAATTATTGTTATTAACATGTCCTGTTTTCACTAAAAGCATTTTACATTTAAAAAAGAGATAAAACAACCTTCCATTTTACAAGTTGTTTTAAAAGTTGCTTTCTTTGGTAATTATTTTAAGAGGAAGTCTGTCTTTTATGCCAAGTGCTGTTTCTTTGTCTTTGTGGTTGCCCCCCACACATGCCCCTACCCCCTCTCTGCCCCCCCAAAAAGTCTCAGTCAAATAAAGGAAAAATTGCACTATTCTATGTATGTCATGTGCATACCTTCACACAAAACTTCTTCAACAGCATTTTTGGTGGCAGTAGGGGTGGTGGTGGTTTTACTGTTTTCCATTTGGTTTTGGGTTTTTTACTTCTGCATCTTTCCTTAAAATAAAGTACAAGCATACAAGCTTTAGTAGTAGTGCCAAGATGAAAATAAGCCAAGCCCATCAGGCAATTTCCAGAACTGTTTTCTACTTTAAATATATGTTTTTAATTGTTTGCCTCAAGTCTGAAGCTGGGAGCTTATTTAATTTGCTATCTGTATGAGAAGGAAACAAAGATGTAATTTCAGAAAATATGTAAGAGATAAATAGATTTTTTGAATACAAATAAAAAACTACTTTATTAACAACTACAATTAATAAAGAATTGTCATGGAAATGACTATTAAAGATATTAGTGAAAAAATTAATTTTGGGAACTTTTTATAATCCATTTGTAATACAGGCAACATCTGTAACAAGACAATTTCCACATGTGAAAACTTCAGCTAGCAAAAAAAAGGTTTTTTAAAAGTAAAATAAAAATCTATCTACAATCTATATATATATATCAATTTATTTTTATTTCCTGAAAATTTGCTACAATGTATAAATTAAAAATACATTTCCCCATACCATTTGCAGTCTATTTAGCACTCTAATAACTGAAGTATAAAATTCACTTCATAATAATTGCAGATACTAAACAAAAAGACCTCAGAGACTTTCATTTTTTTGTAAATCATTTATTGTCCTGAAGGTATCATTATTTGAGAGTATTTGTGAAATGTGTTTATTAATATTTCTAGTCAGTGATCAACTTGGAGCTAGGAAGGTACAAGATGCACTATCTACATTAATAAATGTGTTTGTTTGCAGTGAATTGTAATGAATGTGTTTTGACTGAAGTTAACCCTTTAATTTGCATAGACTAGATCAAGTTGGGTAATAGTCTTTGCAGTTATCTTGATTTTCAACACTGCTACTCACTATGGAAGTACTCATCTCATAAAAACAAAACTGAAATAATGAAGAAATTAATTCAGATCTGTCATTAATAATTTTAAAACAAACTCACTGCTTTGTTTAAATATAAATGCGTATCACATTTGGCCTTGTAACATAGAGACATACTGTTCTGTGACCAAATCGGGAGACCTAGACTCACCAAAGCTATGATCCATATTCAGTCCCTAGAGCTGGTTAAATATAATTTGCATCACAGAGGTTACACATTTGGTCTCTGAGAAAGAAAAAAAAAAAAAAAGGTAGGCAATGTTGATTTAGCATCCCTTCAATACTCTCCAGCAGCTGCCTCAGGGAATAGCACTCAGAGGAACATCCCAATATGCCATGCTTTTTCTCACCATCACATTACTTTCTTGTTAAAGCATAAATGGTTGGTAAAGGCAAATTGATTTTAACAAAGGAAAACCATTGTGAACATGAGCTCCAGCATCCAATCCCTCTAAACATGAACAGAGATTTATTTATAATTTGAAGATGCAGAATTAATTTTTTATTAGCAATTTTCATGATTTTTGGAGTTTCCACTGTGAATTCCTCTGATGTCTGGAGGTCTGGCAAATATCCTAACACTATCAATGGGATTCCCTATTTTAGTGAGAGTTGTTTCAGATGCTGCCAGCAGAAAGGTGTGAAGAAAAAGAAAGCCTATAACTTCCATTTATTGTTTGTAGTAATTTCCTTTCATTATTTGTAGACAGTATCTTATGAGAGTCTTTCCTTGTGAGATTTGCAGCCACAAGCACATTTGATAAACCAGTTAGAGACTTGTGCAATCTGATCAAAATCAAATTAAACTTTCAAACCTATTAAAGCTTGCAAAAAGAAATGTAAGCTGGCAAAACATAACACGAAGAAGTGAAAAAAGTGACCACAAAACAGACAACCAAACAGTAGTGCATGTGTCAGAAATGCAGAAAAACATGAGAGAGATAATGCATAGCTATTTGCTTGATTTAAATAACTCCAGATTAAAAGACACTCAAATCCCAGTACTAATGATGTTTAAACTGGAAGATAGACCCTACACCCTTCCTTTCTCCAGTGCTCTAAGCATGTGGAAGCCATCTCTATGATCAACAACAAGATCACATAAGAGAGTAATTTGTTGGGCTTTAAGGGTGGGAACGGCAAAACTGAGGTTCAGAACAGCATAGGTTTCACATTAAATAATATGCTTTTAAATCCTGAAAAAAAGATAGTTTTTTTCCTTTCTTTAATTCATTCAGGAACCTGAAATGAGTGCTCAGCTTGCATTGGTAGAAACATTACTAATATTTCAGGTCTGTCTTTAATCACAAAGCCAAGCTTGAATAGAGAATAAAATGACAAGCAAGATGCTGATAAGAAATGGCAGTTTCCTCCATCAATTGTCTTTTTTTGGATATAAACAATATATCACAACCTAAATCCAACTCTTGCTAAAGCAACTCAAGTAAGAGACCAGATTTTCAAAAATGCTGTGTCCCAGCAGACTGCCCTGAAGTCAGTTATTTATAAAACTAATTGAGAAATCCAATATATTATCATGCTTTTGACTATTCTGGTGCAGAGAAGGTAAATAACCACTGAGATAGCCAAGTGCACATAGGTCCTTCTGCTTTTTCTCAAAACTGATACTTCAGCTCTGTTCTGTCTTTTTCTAAAATAATAATTAGTTGCACAGCTATGCAGCTCCTTCATAAAATCAAAACGAAATTAAAAAAAACTGTGTTGCAGTCTTACCATTAAGGAATGATAACAAAATCCATACAAATAAAGATGTTAGTGTCAGTCTTCAAGAGGCTATTATACACTAAAAGAAATGTAGAAACATAAATAATTCTTTAACTATATATATGCAGATATACACACACATGAACATACACATCAGAAAAGCATAGAGTGCAATTTCCTTCTATATTATTTATGAAAAGGTCTAAAATCTGATTAATTGCATTGTACAAAATGTGATTCTTTTATGAAATACACTGCAGCTGAGAGAAAATGTGTCTGTATAGCATATTTTTTGTGCAAAGTCTGAATATTTAGAAAAGAAAGTTTACATGTCATCCTGTTCCATCTTTGCATGTACTTGCTCTTTATCTCTAAAGCAGCATACGTTCCATATGAGAGAGGGGGTTGCCATGGTATCTGCACTTTAAAAAATTGAATAGCAGATCTAAAAGAAGCATAAAATCGATTTAACAAGTTGTCATGTAAGTTACCCTGGCCCATAAGGATGAAGTCTATGCACCTATTTCTACATAAAAAAAATTTAAAACACAAAACAAACAAAACCCCCCCCCACAACTGTAATTTTTTAGTTGCACAAATAAATACACTTTTCATTAGGTTGGTCTCATCAACTTACAAACCATTTGGTCATGCATGTGGATTTTCAATCTTTTTTTTCCTTGCCTCTTTAAAAAATACAAAACACATAAGAAGTAAAGAAATAACTCTAAGAAGTGATGCTAATACAGCAGATAAAATGCTGACATATAATCTGAGACAAAAATAAACCTTACTTAAAAATTCATTTATTAACTTCTTACTCATTCTAAAGAAAAGACTTTTGAATAAACACCTTGAAAATGGGTGCATTTCTTTTTCTTTTTTTAACTACTCAGAAGAGAAAGCTTCATAACTCTTACTTTGGGACTTCTTTTAGGCACAGGCACAAAATAGTCACATTTCTAGTGCCCAGTTTGCAGGGGAGGAGTTTTTGCCTAGTTTCACAGCAAATTAAAGAAACTGTGGTTTACCTCTGTCTGTTTGTTGGTTGGGTTTTGTTTGTTTGATTTGTTTTCTAAAGAGAGAAATACGAATGGAAGAGGGCAGGTGGAAGATGACAGCTTGTTCCAACACTACATCCTCTCAACTTCCCTGCAGGTTAGGTTACCATCAACTCATTGAGTAAACCCCCCACAGAACTATTACCTCTACCAAACATCCTCCTTGGAGCAGTACAGCCTTTGGGAAAAGGTCAATGTTACCTAGCAACTAACAGGCAGTACCTTTTAATAAATTAACCCCTTCATATGAGCTTTGGTGACATCTCAAATCACAGAAGGACACTGGACATTTTATTTTCATTTTAATGGGTTCAACTGTCAAAAACTGCCTGACAGAATCACAGCTGAACCCAGAAATTATTTTAAGGATTGGATTTGTCCAGTGGAATACATAATCCTAACTGTGCTCAAATAGAATTATGCTGATCTCCTGTAAACCCATACAAAAATCAAAGGCTGCTTCACAGAGAGTTTCAGGATTTTGTACGCCAAGTTTCCACCTCCATGGTCCCAGAAAAGGAGAGTCCTAAAACACAGCCAAGGTCAATGTTCAAGACAAAGTCCCCAGAGAAACCACAGACACTGCTCCTGCTGCAAGGTGGGTGTGCAGTCTTACTGACTTGCTCTCCACTTTGAATCTTACTTTGAACTTAAATTCCATATTGAAATAAGAGACGAATAAGACTGGAATAGGAGAGGCTCTTTGGCTCAAGGATCCCAAATAGCTGACATTCTGGGGATTATAAAGCTCAAGGTAAATGCCACAACTGCCAAATAGGGGAAGCATGAGTCAGCGCTAGGGAATGCAGGCAGAGACTCTGCTAAGAGTAACTAAGAAGGGGACAACCTCTTGACCTGATTATTTACTTGTATCCTAGGACTCAGCCACAGCCCATTTTTTGTCTAGGTTTGCTCTCTCCCAATTAAGTACCTCTAGATCAACTAGCTCCCAAATTTATATACAGCTCACCTACCTACTTGCATGTGCAACCTGAGGAACTGGCATTCTCCCAGACACATTTCTTTATGCCATGAGACACCAGAAGAATCATCAGAAAGCTCAAAGAGAACCACAGAACAACCATTACTGCAGGCTCTTTCGAAAGGACAAATGTGCATATTTTTAGACACAGCCATCACCTGCACAACTCCTCTGTTTTTACAGAGAGATTGAGATAAAAACATTTTCTTGAAGTTGGGTGAGAAGCTGTGTTAGCTTTTTTTCCTTCTTACAACATAGCAAATATTAGTTTTGTTAAGGCAAGCTCATGTTCTAAACACTTTGTATGGAAAATGAAGGAAGTATAATTAACATCCACCTATCTATAAGATGGCCATACTCACAAAACACCAAAAGTTTTCTCTTGGGTTTAAATCCAGTGACTTAACCAAAGAATTCCTAGGCTCTCCCTGCAGTCTTTAGCCTAATTTCTGGTACGGAAACACAGTCTTGTCTAGTTATTCTCTAGCCAGCAATAAAACTCACTTGGCTTTTAATCCTAGTCCTGCCTCAGTGAGAAAAATGTCTAATTAACTAAATAAAAAGTTAAGATCTTTTCATGACTTGAGTTCAGAAAACCAGGTTTATCTCCGCATCTCACAGTTTTCCAAAAGTATGTATGCAAGAGTAAAAATACATTTAATAAAGAAAAGCCAATTGTATCAATTTTGCACACTCCATTTCATGTTTTATGTACTCTCTCAGGGACACCAAGATAAATTTATGGAACAAATTTATAGAATTCTCTCTCTTCTTTTTTAAAGGAAATGTAGGAATGTTGTGTGAAAACTGTGACTTCAAGAATACATCTAAACCCAACCCTCCTCCACAAACATGTCAAACCCATGATAAAATTTTTAAAGATGGCAAACCTGAATGACACAAATAAAAGGAATGCATTATTCTAGAAAAATAAGAATCTTTGTCATAAATGTCAAAAATGTTATTTCATTCTTATTTTCCATATTCTTCTGAGTTTCTTTGCATTTTTTATTAATTTGGATTCAACTGTTGATATTAATACTCTCATCTTTCTACTAGATCAGAACAATTTATTTTGTATCTAGCAAGGCATTAAATACTTATAATTATTCCATCCAACACATGTTAGACATAGGTTTGCCAGCAAAGGACTGTCCATTTGGCTACTGCATTATGTCCTTCTTCAGGTTTCCTAGTCTTCACTGTTTCTTAATAACCTAATTAATTTTAGGTCATATGCATTCCTCATCACCATCTTGCTTCTTCTGCAGGAATAAAACATATGGAGTAACAGTAGAACCACCATAACTAATGTTAGGATTTTCTTCTTAAGACGTTTGATAAATTGTCTAAATATATATGTGCTTTGAGTTACAGGACTCATTAAAAAATAATCCTTTTTTAAGGCTGAGAACCATAATTAGATCAGGATTCGTGTCTGTCAAGTTGCCTTTTTTATATCACTAGATTAGGAATTTAATACATAATACATAATAGACCCCAGGCCTTCTCCAGAGCTACTTTGTGTTGGATCCACAAAGAAGGTAAGGGTGGAATTTATTTCAACTAATCTTTGAGGCCTACAAAGTAGTTACCAACATTGGATGAAAAGGCATTTCTGGGATACAGATCACCTTCTCAAAAGGTAGATGCCTCAGCTAGGTGAGACAAGGGCACCCATGAAGTGTTCACTGGCTGGAAAGGGATTCTAGATGACCACCCCAGGTCTGGAAGGACAAACCTTAAGTGAAGTCAGCCACATCCCAGCCACTTCAGAAGAAGTGCCTACCTGCAGATCATTCTATGGATAGTATCCATGACTACTTTGGTCTTTAGACAACAGCTGTGTCTATCTTCTAAGTCTAACAGGAATCAAATATGAGATTATCTTTTACATACTTCATATATTAATTGGGCTCTTCTGTGGTAAGCCTTCCAACATGCCAGATTAAGCCAACATGAAAGTCATCAGCTGAAGTACTGCACAGGTCCTAATCCTGCTGCTCATTCTAAAGAAAACATAAAATATTTCCAGAAGATAAAATTCAGTTAACTTTTTATATTGTATGTTTTATAGAAACAGATAATGTACACACAAAAATATTTAAATACACACATACACACATATGTATATCCAAATATATGTGAAGTAAGTCAGTAAAGGAACATAATGGGCACAAAATCAAAGTTAGAAGAATTAAGCACACAAATCTTTGGCACTGAGGTGTTAAAATACTATTTGGATGCAAAACTTCCCAACTTTAGTTGAAATCCTAACACAAAAGAATTTGATGACATTTTCATTACGTTGAATTTTTTAAAGTAATTTATCCTTAAATATCCTAGTTGCAATTTGCAACATGTTTTTGGTATTTTGCCCTACCTACCTACTTCCCTATAGCTTTGATTTTATGTGCTGGGCATTTTTCTCACTCTCCCACCTCAATGTGGTGAGTTCTGTCTTATTTTGTGTCCTTCTCCTGGCAGGCTGGACAAACAGAAATAACAAGAAAATTTTGAGAGCAGAAAAGAACAATAAAAACATGTATCACACGCAGTTCCTTTAAACTAGTTCTTGTGAAAATGCTGATTATGCATAACAAGTTCTTTGTGTAGGTCTCAAGAATATCTCCTACACTGAAAAGGAACAAAGATTACTGAGCTGCTAAAATACCACTGTAAACCTGCTGTTTTGTTCTGAGAGCTTACATCCTAATTATAGCATTTTTCTTTTTTTTTTAATTTAAGAGTCCTTTTTTATCGCAGTGCAGAGTGGACATAAACATTCCTTTGGATCCTGTGTGTAAATAATGAAAACATAAAAACTATGGATTTTTCCCCTATCAAGCAGGTTAATAGTTTAATTGTATACGGTTATTCTTACATTAAAAGCTGCATACCTGGCAAGCTTTATCGGGTAACAGGGACTTTTAAATGTGCCAATGTTTCTACAGAAGTAACGCGGGTCAATTGCAAAAGGGATAACCATAATGATTAAATCATTAAAATTTTGTCTATGCTTCACAGAGCATAGAGAAAATTAACTTCCCACCAACCTCATTTTTCTGCTGAACATGAAATAATGATTTTCTGCCAGTATAATTACAAAGCTAACATCTGATAGAGTCAGCATCCAGGGGGGATTATCACATGCATGAGTATTAGACCTCATTACCAGCTTGACTGCAAAATTATTACATCTTGTAATTGGATGGTGAGATTTATATACAGATTGGCTGGGTTCTCTGTAAGATTGTAATTACAAGCTTCGTTGGTTCGCTACTTATCACACGGTGCAGGAGGAGGCAAAAACAAGCAGAGGAAAGACCATTTCATTAAGCCATAACCCTATCAAGGGAGGAGCACTGTAACATCCCTGTATTTATTAGGCCAAACAGAGCTGTTTGCAGAAGGGGAGGCCATTTATTACCGCCTGACAAATGGGATTTCATTTATTTAACCTCAGTGATCTATTTCAGTAAAATGTACAAACGAGCCATCCATTTTATGATTCCGGAGTCAACGCCTCAATTATCTAAAGGCTAACTGACTGTTAAAGCACCCATCTGCTAGGATGAATTCATTGATTTAATTTGCTTCATGTTACTGAATGATTCTTAGCAGACAGGGAGGGGATGGAAGGGGAAGGGAAGAAGGGAAGGAAGCAAGGGGGCGGCTGGTGGTTTAGGAGAATGCATTGGAGTGATTCAGCACACCAGTGCCTGTCTGCGTGTCTGCGCGCGCACCCCTGGCTTTTTCTTTAATCCTTCAGCACAACAGAAGAAGGAGATCAATAGCAGCTTAAATTTTATGAGACAAGGAGTTAAGTTGTTCAGCTCGAGCCAAAACACCTTTGTTCCACCATAACAAGTAATCTCTGTGGCGGAATTAATATTGACAAGCTGGCTTCTTTGTAGCTAATTTTGTGGGTGCCTGAGCCAATCGGGAGCCTCGCAGTAATAGAGTTGTTATTAGAGTTCATTATAAAAGCTGTGGATCAATGGCTACACTGGGAGGGAGAGGACATGCTGCAGCAGAATGCATATGTATGCTCAAGGAAATGAAATCCTTTTAATGTCCTTGTAATAATTTATTCTATAGTTCTCTTTGACTTAAAAAAAAAAAAAAAAAAAAAAGTCTTTCTGAAACAAAATTAAAAATGTTCCCTTGTGAGGCCTTTAATTTTATCATAACACTGAAACTGATAGGAAATAAAGCAGGATTTCAGGGTTTGGGAAATTCAGGAAGACCTTGTTACCCAGCTCTGAGTTTTATTAGAACTGGATTTTGTCTGGAAAATACCATCACTCCCATTTTATCCAAATCACGCTGGCTGGTTTGTGGAAAGCTTATGCTGCTATGTGGGTAGCATTGATGTCTTTTAAAACACGCCATTTTTCTGTGCTCTCTAAACCCTCTGTCTCATTAAATCTGATTTTTACTTTTTTTTCTTTGATGGGGTGTCATTTTGCAGAAAACATCTTTACACTCAAGGAGAAGAAGTCACAAATACCATGCTAAAGCTTTGTTTCCCATGTTTCTGGGAAGGAATGACCTGTATGCTGTGAGTTAGCACTTTCAGCAAGCTGACAAGGAGTTCACAGAACACAGCTCTTTGTAAAAGGTTGCCTCTTTCAGCTGTAAAAGGGCCCTCCTTGATGTAAGTGTTCCCAGAGTAATAATCCATTTCTCTTGTGGCAGGCACCAGCTTATGCTATAATCTTTCCCACAAGCTCCAAATCAGTAAAAGAAGGCTGTTTACTGGACAATTTTCCCTACATCTCAATGTTAAATGATACTGCATTAAAATGTGAGAATATCACACTCTAAGAAAGGCAGGAGGATCAAAGGGAGCCCTCACAGTGAGTGAGTTGAAAGAAATTAGCATCTTTTGGTCATGGTTTCCAAGATATAAAAATATGGCATTTCAGGGCCATAAGTTGTTTGCTTTGCTTTCTCCTTTATTTCACTATAAAAAATAGCCATTTATTTTTTCCATCTCCCTATGCTTGTCTCTGCCAAAAAAATTGAATCACTTTCAATTGATGCAATTAGACGGGGTAAGTCCCTTGTGTAGACACTGTTGTTTCAATTCCAGCAGATATCATTAAGTCAATATAAGACACTCTTCCACAAAAATAAGGCCATCAAGTATGAGCACTGTTTAGTCTGTTAAGTTTGGGTTTTTTTTTCAATTACCACATTTTTCTCAAGGATTGACAAAAACCAATGATTTCAATTTTCTCATTTATTTTTTTTTTCTCCAGACATCTGTCTTAAAACTTAGATTCCTGCTATTTGATACAGTAACAGAAAATATTCTTTGAGTGGAAACCAGTGAATTAAAGAAACCTTGCTATCACATTTACCACCCTCTTTATCTTCCATTTTCTTCCCCCAGCTAGAAGAAAGTAGAGGCATAGTGTCTGGAACCAGTGACAAGAGGCATAGAAAATGAGGAAAAAGTTCAAACGACAGGCATTGTATGAAGCCAAAAATCTTAGGGAAAACAATTTTTTGTTAATTAGAACGTTTTGAATTTGGTGATTTCTTTCTTTTGCTGAAATACAAACCCCATGCAGCTGTACAGGTTGAGTGCTGGAAAGCAGCTCTGCAGAGAGGGGCCTGGGGGTTCTGGTGAACAAGAAGCTGTCCATGAGCCAGCAGTGTGCTCTGGGGCACAAGAATGGTATCCTGGGGGGTATTAAGAGAGCAATGCCATCAGGCTGAGGTAGTGATCCTGTCCCTCTACTCAGTCCTGGTGAGGCTCCATCTGGAGTGCTGTTCCAGTTCTGATGGCCCTGCTTGAATAGGGAGGTTGGACCAGATGACCCACCGTGCTTCCTTTCAACCTTACCTGTTCAGTGCTTCTGGGATGATAAGATTAAATTTCAGAATTTGAACTGAATATACCCTTCCTGGAACTGTGCTTTGAAAAAGACTGAAAGGGTAAGTAAGTCTGACATATTCCCTCTTCCCCCAGTTCAAACAAATAATTTTTCCAGTCACCCTCTGTTGATTTCCTCTTCTCTTCATGACAGCTAATTTCTGATAGTGAAAGAATATCAAAAGAATCTTATCTGTGATTTTTATGGCTTGTCATTCTGTTCTCTGACATTCACATCCTTCCCAGGATCTTTCTGAGGGATCCTTATGAACCTCAGTCTTGATGATTTCATTGTTCTTTGCTGTTCTTTATTTGTTTAGTATGGAAAGTCTTTAAGGAAAGGGAAAAAGAGAATTGGTAAATGTATCTCAGAGGTCAAAAGGAGTTTCCACAGAAATAAAATTACTGCAAAATGAGCAAGATCCTGCAACAATAATGAGAAAAAATAGCAAAAAACTTTTCAGACACATAAAAGAAATGTAAAGTCAGATCACAATGAGACTGACACAGAGATTAAGGGCAGTATGGATCTGGCTCAAAAATTAAATTACCATACTTATAGAAAATGGAGATAAAATGCCATCCTTAGATGTAAGAGCAAGACAGCTACTGGAAATGCAAAGCAGAATTTCCCCTAGCGAGTTAATATTTATTAGGTAGATATATATTCTGGTAGACCATCCTTGTTTCAGGATACTGCTGTAAGCACTCTGTGGTCAGAGAAGCCTAGAATTACACACAGATGACCCATGGGAAGCCCAGTACAGCAATTGCAAAATTAGCATTATGATTTCTCCCATGTGTCTGCCCTCACTAATATATCTGTCAGGCCCTCAGCCAGGCCTTCTTAGTGCTGGTCAGAAGTTCCTTGGAACACCAAATTTTATTTTGCAACATCTTTTAGGACACTCCATGTCAGTGTAATACAAGCATAGCAATCTTAACAAATTGTCTTTAGTTCTCCATTCTCTTCCTATCAGATTTCACTGCTCTGAACCACTGTCACTCCTTTTTTTTTTTTTTTTTTAATTTTTATTTTTATGATTATTCTCCTACTTTACCCCATATAAAATGTGTAAATTACTCTTTTCTCTTCTTCTGCTTGATGGAGCACAGGTCTCTTTTGCCTTGAATCCTTGATTGCCAACTTTGAAGTTACTTCTATATATCACTGCAGGCCACTATAATCTCCAAAGTATCTGCAGCTGAAATCCTTCCAGCTTCTCCTTGATTTCAATGGAGAGAGAGTTTCATGATGCAGATCTGATGCTCTGTCACAGCACTTGCTCCAGTAATTTCACTGTGCCACTCCAGATTTACACTACACTAGAAGCAAAGAACAATCAGGCCACTGTGGTAAAACAGGTAATTCGTAGGAGAGACTCTTTCTGTGCCACACATTTACCCTTAGTGGAGATGAAATAGATTGTGGAGTTGTATTTGCTAAGGTCTCTTGTCACTAGAAGAAATGTAGCAACATTTAAGCTGCTGTTCTTACTGGATATCCCATAATACCACTACCACAGCAACAACTTTATAACAACACACTTTTGAGTCCTCAAATCCAGTTGGAATTTCTTTCTTTGGAGTTTCTTCTTGCTTTCTGAAAATATTTGAACAGCAGGGGAAGCCATTCATTAGAACACACATTCTCCACCTTATTGCTGACAATTATCACAGGCAATAAACCACTGAATACAGCTGTGTGTTGCATATGCAGCTACAGTAAAAGGCAGCTACTTTTCAAGTTTCAAAGCCACTTGTCCTTTCACCCTACACCTCAAAACAGGCCTGAGGCAGGAAAGTATTGCTAAATACAGGCCCCAAGGTATGCTACTCTTTAGTAAAATATGTGTTGTAATGAGATAACACTGCACCTCTAATAGTTTACCATATCATGAAGGCCTGCAGTTATCTCAATCTGAAGTCTGTTCAGCCTAGTCTTATCTACTCATTCAGTTTTTTATTTACATATTTTCAATACAACTCGATTGTCCATATACAAACAAACAGATGTTCAGTGCCAGTTAGTCAGTGTTATTTCAATGCAAGGGCCAATATTTCCACTAACTTTCATGAGAACAGCATATATGCTGAGACTTTTGGAAGAGCTGTTTTTCTCTTTTATGAACGCATACTCAATCTAATCTACATGCACTAAGATATGCAGCATTTCACAAATTAAATACGTTCACAACTCAGAAAAGACATTTGCCAGGGAAAAAAAGAATCAAACAATGTAGGCATGGTAACCTGTAATTAAAGATCAGATCCAAAAGCTTATAACAAAACTGGTATCTACAATACATACATTCTTCCTCTTTTTATTAGAAATAAATTCTAGAGAAAAGCAGTATCCAAAACTGGTTTTCTTTCTAGTAAATGTGGGTCAAAGGGTTCCTTAATGTAGCACATAGGATAGCATGAGCTGAGCTGAAGAGACACCAACTTTG
Organism: Muscicapa striata striata; assembly: GCA_030060385.1. Lineage (NCBI taxonomy): Eukaryota > Metazoa > Chordata > Aves > Passeriformes > Muscicapidae > Muscicapa > Muscicapa striata. Next base: position 7,912,493 of record JAREIS010000165.1, on the reverse strand, counting down.
GATGTGTGTTGACAGCTCTAAGGAAATTTACTGAAAAGTAATGTTTATTGAATGGGCTTAGTAAGACATCAAACTGTGAAGGTGTGTAGAGTACCACATGTCTCTCAGTAAGTCTTTAAAGCAAACATAGCAAAAAACTCTGACTGGGTGAGATAAAATCACATTACAGGAGGCTGGAAGGCCTTTGAAAGATCACCTTAACATCTTATGGAAAAGGGAACCTAGATGAGATTTTCTAATAACCTTCCCAGTTGTATCTTGAAAACCTCCAGTGATGGGGACTCACACCTGTAGGGAAGTTGTTTAAGTGATTCATTGTTCTCACTCTGAAAATCTTCTTTCTCATGTCAAGATGAAACCCATCCTGGAACCTGTTGCCTTTTGTCATCTCCATGTTACTCCTTATGAAGAGAAAGCCTCCATCCTCTTTGTAGCCACCCTTTAAGTACAGGAAGATGGTGATGAGATCCCCTGTAAGATCTTTCTTCTCCAGAGTGAAAATACCCCTCTCCTTCAGTTTTTTCTCATAAAGCATTTTCTCCAGATGTTTGATGGTTTTCATGGCTTCCTTTGGTGATGAGATTGAATATTTGTGTTATTCTGCCTCATAACTAGAATAACTAGAAAAAGTAGTTAGATGTATTTGGGAAGGACAGAGTTGTAGTTCGAGAGTCACTGTTGTCCCACCTGCTACCTACACACCTGCCTGGTAATTACTTTGCAAATGGATAGGAAAAGTGTCCTAAATAGGACAAGAACGAACTCAAATAAGGGTTAGATTCAATGTGATAATCGAGAGATTTGTGATCCTAAATGCATTTTCACCAAAAAGACCTGGAATGCTGGTGGGGCATTTGGGAACTACCATGTCTTGTAATAATGAGAGTGACACAATGATCAGGCCCCTGATTTACACAGGTGTGTGCTTTCAGCTTTGCTTTAATCACTGGGTGAAGAAAAGACTTTGAAGATGTCATCTGTCAGACCAAAAACTACCTGGCTGCTGAATGAGGAAAGTACTGCTCTGGATCTGGGTATTTTTAAGAATGTATTTTCTACAGTCTTGCTAAATGTATGAGTATTTTAATTCTTAAGGATATTTTCCTTCCCCTGATTAGGAGGATATGATTAACACACTGATTTTAATGTAGCAGTAATATTAATTAATCATTTACTATCACTTAGGTAGAAAATTGGTATTCTTGGTTGTACATGTAAAAATAGTATTTTAAATAAAGCCTGTAATTCTGATAATGAATCCTCAAGAGTTCTTCAGAGTGACTTCACATGAACAACTCATATCACAAGATTAATATGAGACTAGAATAATTTTGTGTCATACATAAAGAGCTCTATCTTCATTTGCACAAAACCAAAACGAACAAATGTCAGGAACACACCAGCACACAAAGAAAGTATTTTTAACTAAAAATTGGTAAACTCATGTTACTGCTTTTGCCATTACCTATAAGTCTATACATTTTTTGAAACAATGAGGGATTATTACTTCAAGGATAATGAAAACACTGCAGAACTAGCAAAGCACTTGCTCATCAAGAGTGTTTTCTTCATTGTCCTTGTTCTATTTTGTCCATTGCATTTTTTTCATCAATATCATTTCTCTGCTGACAGTAAATGCCAATAGAGTCATCATACTAACAATCTTTGAGATCAAGAAAGAGATATATCCAAACAACTACTGTTTCTTGGTTTGAGAAACAGGCCTTCATTTAACACATTTTTTAAAGTCAGATATTTCTGTATCGCAAGTTCCTCACAAATATTTTCTAACATATCTTGTTTGCATACTAGCCTTGACAACTGTGATCTCAAAGAAACCATCAGTGTTTGGGCACAGTCAGAAGCCCTCAGGAGTTCTGAAAACCTGTATGCCTGAAGATTAACACCTTTGTGGAGGGTGGGGAAGGGGTAGGGAAGAGGAAAAGACTAGTTAGAAATTCTTCCCACAAAAAACTCATTGGAAAACACAATTAAAACTAGAGTCAGTTCTTAGGCAACTACTCTCTCCTCACCAGTTTTCCACAAGCCTAATAGAGTGTCAAAATTATATCTATCTATCTGTTCTCTCTTTGATGAAGGTGATAAAGCAGTACTCTAGTTTGTTCTAGTGTGTTTGGTTTCTGTGATTTCTTTTCTAGAACTCTTATTCAAGGACTGAGCAGGCCTAGAACTATTTAATTTCCAAAAGTCAGAAGAGAAAAAGGGACTTCAGTTGAGCCATCTGGCCTCTATAACATGGCATATCCCTGGTGGGGACCAAACTGAGTTTTCTATGTCTCTGATAGCCAGTTTAAGCAGAAGACCACCCTCCCTCCTCATGGAAGCATGATTTGTGTTCCCTTAACAAAACTACCAGTTTCAGTCAAACAAAATTAAATTACAACATGGAACAGAACTTAGTATTTTTTGGCTGAATAAAGTAATTGAAATAATTCTTATCACTTAATTATAGTAGCAAATGGGGGGAAGGGCATGGGACCTATTGCATCTCTCTCAGATAAACACACAAGTCAGCAGCCCACAGTGCTCCACTCACCTGTAGGCATAACAGTGCTGAAATCTATTGTGCACACTAGACCAGTTTCAACAAGGGACCAGGGAGCACTCACCTTGTAAGATCCTACATGCCACAAGTGAAGGTGATTTCCTATTACAAGCACTTTACACCTCTTTTCCACCCTTTTACCAATTCCTATACAGAAGGAATATGTATGCCAAATTTCACAAGGTCCTAAGTCCATGGGCTTCAAAGAAAGAAGCTTTTTCCTCCCTCAACCTTGAGAAAATAGCACTTTCCTTCCACTAAAAATATCCACCAACCAATCTGGTTTTTGTTTCTTTCTGTCTGTGAGTCATTTCTATGGTGGACTGAACATTTCTAGGAAAATAAATAAACAATGAACTTATATCACACAATTCATTCTCTTCCATATCTACAGTGACTGAGGCCAGTCTTGTACAGACAGGAGCCTTGCTTGCTAACCACAGAGCTCCTGGGGGTTTCCTTCTTGACAAAACCATTCTTAATCATTCCTATCCCCTTCCTTTTGTGGGAAAATGACAGTGAAAAAGAAACAGCAAGGCATGAAAAATGGAAAGCTAGGGAGAAGGGTGTGTAAATAATATACAAAACTCTGCATTCCTGTGAGACCAGGACTGAGTCCAGCTGAACATGGGGACAGTCAGGGTACTGGTTCCCTATCCTTAGGATGCAAAGTGGGCATCAGATCCAGCAAAAATAGCTGCCAAACTAAAAAGAGGAGCAGGAATATCTACCCTATCTCCCTACCTTGTTTCTTCACAGGACAGTTCCCTGTTCCCTCTACACCACATTCACCCAGCTCCCCTCAGGTCTCACTCAGTCCATGTCTGAAGAGAAGGCATTTCCCCAGGGTGTCTCCATGTCATGTCTCCATGCTTCCCATCTGAAAAGAGCGGTCCCATGCCACCCCAGGCTCCAAAATATCACACTATAGCTCTGAAAATAGAATTTCATGTATAACACACATAAGTCATAACTTTCCCTCTTCTGATGCAGGACTGTCAAATAAAGTCAATGGAATTGCAGTGATGTAAAATATGCATAAGTAAGGTAAGAATAAGACCCCTTTCTGCCCTCTGCAGCCTGATCATATGAGAAGCTGAACATTTTCCACTAAGTGCTTAGTGCCCTCTGCTCACATCTATTTGGTTTCAGTGAGAATTCAGCTAGCAGAGTTAATCTCTTACAACCTACTATTCCGATGCAATATGTTGCTCACATTCAGGAAATCTGAACTGAGTTTAGAAATTCCCAGGTCCCTCTGACAGTCAATAACTTACTATTTTAGTGCAATGAGCACATTAGCCCCGAACAGCTTGAGACTGCATTCTCCATTGATCAGATAAACAATTTGTGAGATATTTTATTACAAAACGACGCACCAATTTAGCCATCTTTTCATCAATGATGTGCTTAAATTGGATGTGAAATGCCAAGAAAGTTGCCTCCCCAGGGTGCCATCAGTGAGAAATGTAAAGCAGAGGCTTTCAGTTAATATAGTTCATGTAGCAGAGTTTTATCTTTCAGTCAAATCAAATTTAAGTCAGCTGGTAATACATGTTTGACCTCCCATTATCTAAAGCCATAAATTGCATTGTAGTGATTTGTTAATCTTGCCTTAAATCACCCAGCAACCTTTTTATCATTTTTTTATGAATCATGGGGGTTTTATTTTTCATTTACTTATGAGTCCATAAAGTACAGTTGATTACATCTCTGGTTTCTCGTACCTACCCCAGTCATTCAAGAACCCTTACTTCTGTTGAATATAAAATGCATTATTATTTCTCAATTCATTTAGGTACAGAATATCCCACTCTGGTTACAAGTGCTTTATTCCAGAGACAGCATGGATAGTCTGAACAGTCCACTTTCAGACTGAACCCCTGAATCACAAAAGAAATGGAAAATTAATCATACAGTATTTGTGATCTTTTCTCAAAAAGTATCTAAGCCTGTGTTAACATATTTACTAAAACAAATTAAATTAACAGAATGGATGTCCTCTTCTATGTCACAGTCACTTCATGTTGCACTTCTATCACAGTTTCATCATAGAATTTCAGAAATGACACAAACCATCATGGTTTAATACATGGCATAAACGAACAGGCAACATTTTTCATTTCCCTCACCACCACTTTTGACACAGGAAAGATATGGAAAACTGTGGAATATAAAGTACACACAGAACTATGGATAATGAAGTACCTTCGTGGTATTTCCGGAATAAACAGTTCAGAAGCCAAAAGGGATGAGATTATGAGGAATGTATTTTTTTCATGTAAACATTCAGTCTCAGTTATTCACTATAATCAGACTTTCTAAGAATTGCTTTGCTTCAACATCCATGAGACATTGAGTTTTGCCAGCTTTTAGAAACCTGCAGCCTTCAATCAATATAAGAGTCCCTGGCAGAGGATCCAGAAAAGGCACAGTCCTGTGTGGTGGGCACTGTAAACAGCCCTAGGGAGAGATGCATCATAAACAATGTTATGGGGATAAGAGCAGAGACTCACCAAACTCATTTAAAGGTGTAGCTACTAAGCCTTCATTAGATGGGTCCACTTTCAAGCCCATCGGATCTAAACAGGATTCAGACTACTTTTGTGTAAGATGGTAATTAGCAATGACTTGAGAGATTTAGTCTCTCTGCTTGCAAAATGAACAAAACAAAAAAAACAGCTTTTTTATCCTGGCTATGCAGTTTTTCCATTCTTCAAAGATGTCTCAGATAGAATTTTCTCTTGGCTTGATTAACAGGCAAAACATCCCCTTTCCTCAGGTCAGACCGTCTCTCTGCCACACTTAAGTTTTAAAGGGATCTCTCCCACTGACCAAAGCACAGGTGGTAAAGCACATACAGACACAGCATTCAAACTTCTTAACATTACAGTACAGAGCATTTAAGCTTATTTATATTAAGTCAAGCTTTATCCTTTGGTCTTGCAGGATGTCTCAGAAGGTTTAAAATCAATTTTTACTACATCACCACTGTCCTTTACTTCAGCTATCATCTCTGTTACTGTCTGTGTGGATTCCTCTTGCAAAGAAACTCATGACACCAATAGCAAAAGAAAACACTGACACCACAAGAGACTTGTAATCATGCCTAAGCTTGCATTCACTCTTCAGGGACATTCAAATATCTAACCTAGATCATCCTCCCTTTCACTTATGCCTCTGCATGTGAAACCTTTAGGATGAGATGCTAGAGATAAGCCCTATTTCAGGAGCTACCACTAAAAAGCAGAGCTGTCTGTCAAACAGACAGAAACTCAGGCAACTAATCTTGTCATTAAAGATGAAAAAGCAATACTGTTAGTTACTCTAAAGAATTATATTCCAAAGAGTCACATTTCAAAGGATTATTCTCACTCAATAACAATTTACATTAACAACCCTTTCTCTTGTACCTTTAACCTTGGTTCTCAATGTTTAGCACAAAAGTCAAACCCAAAAAATTAAAATCAAGCTAGCAAAATATGTTCTGGCTCACCTTTGCCTTTTCATACAGCTCTAAAGAGTTCTCTATTCACTGCATCTCTCTGTGTCACCAAGATTACTCAAGAACTAGCAATAAAGGCAGCAATACGTAAATACAATACAGGCAACACAATAAAGGCAGGTGTAGAAGTGTTATGTGGCTTACAGCTCATTTATAGCTTATCAACATTTTTTGCTAAAACATAGGTGCAACATTAATAATCATCTAATTTGGAATTTTGTGTTAAGAACACAGATGAGTAATTAGCAAAAAAACAGTTGTTAGACATTATATTTCAATACATGTGGGAGCGAAGGGGTGATATGCAGGAGTTGTGCTTAGTACTCATAGCAGCTAAACATTTGCTGAGTGTCTGAGTGTTAGTGGGGTTAAGATCAAACACTAAACAAGAAGTCATTGCTGGGACCCCAAAATTATCATCAGAATGTTAAAAAACCCAACCAAAAAAACCAAACCAACAAACAATCAAAACAAAAAAGAACAAAAAACAAAAAAAACCCAAACAAAAACAATAAAAAACCAACCAAAACAAAACAAGAAAAAACAAACAAACAAAAACAAAAAACTAAGAACCAGAATGATTAATAAAAATCAGAAAATATTTTTACTTGTCTTTTAATTTGACTTTTTGGTTTGGTGCACTAGGACTGTTCTGAACTTCTTCACAGCACTAGGAATAATGCAAACATTCTCAAATTTCTGAATGAAAACTAAGATGATAACATAATCACTCATCTTTGAGAATTAAGGATTTAAAAATATTCATTGCTTTACTGGTACTAAATAATATTTTCATGACATTATCAACTAATGAACAATCATGACTCAGCACAAGCTACATAACTAACCCAGATCAGCTAAATACTGAAAGTTCCAAGGCAGCTCTGGGTCCCACTTTATTCCCTGAGCATTGTTTGCCCTCAGGCACACTCAGTGTAGACACAAACCCATTTTGAGAGAGAAATGACACACCACCAACATGCACCCTAATGCAACAATTCTGCTCATTTTACAGCTTCTCTACCAAAGCACTTGAAAGGTATGGTTCTGGGGAGAAGGACCATAAGTACATCAGTACTTACTTAAAATTAAAATAACTTTTGTAACAAATATACAGTCTGTTTTAATTTTGAAAAAGCCAAACTCAGATAAAACTCATCTAAAGTATGGACCTTTTACCTAACATCACTCTGTCACTAAATGGTAAATTATCTCAGCTTCCAAATATACTTAAAAAATTAAGAATCCACTGCCACAAAATGCATTAAAAGCCAAACTAAAAGTAAAGCCATAAAGATGACCTTATCATCACAAATGAGACAGAAAATCACTATCTAGAAGACACTAGAAGTATTTCATAGAAACACAGGATCATTTCATTTGGGGAAAAAAAAAAAACTTTAGGTTCATTGAATCCAATTTTAAAAGAAAAATAAAGAGTTATTCACCCTCAGACTGACAACATTAATTAATATCTTTGTCTTTTTATTTGAAAATATTATTGTATTTGTGCATATGGGAAAAAAATCAGTAGGAACAAAGTGGTCTTGTAAAAGATCGTGTAGTATAAGTTTCAAATGTGGCAGAAGCAATCTGGCAGATTTATTGTAGGTCAGTAGTCACAGCAGATTTTTTGAAAAAAACACCAGAAGTGTTATCAAACTATTATACTTTCTATGATGTTCTCAAAATTCAGAAGAGTCTGCTTGTGAAAGCCTTACAGTTTTGGTGTAGTTTGCTTTGGGTATTTTTTTTCTCATTATTAACTTTAGCATTTATTACACCCAAAAGTGATCTTATTTCTTTCTCTATATTGTGCTCTTGCTGCACGCTTGCAAATTTCATAAGACTCTCCTTCAACTAAACAATTTCAATTTTCTATTCATACACTCAAGACTTCAATCACTATGGCTATTTGAAAAATTATATCACCAGCAAGAGCAGACAAGATTTTATCTTTTGTAAGCTATAAAAGAGGAAGATATTTATTCTCATTCCTATAGGAGAGGTAGGTTGTGACAATAAAAGGTAAATGACACCCACAGATTTCAACTGTACAGTCAAAAACTGGGTTTGTTTTCAGAAAAAACATGAAAATTGCCACACATTTTTATGGTTTTGTAGCTGCCATTTATATTAATAAATTCAGCCATGTGTTTAGATCAATTTTTCAGCATCAAATCAAACTAGAACGTGTCCAGAGGAGGGCAACAAGGCTGGTGAAGGGCTTGGAACACAAGCCTTATGAGGAACGTTTGAAGGAGCTGGGGTTGTTTAGCCTGGAAAAGAGGAGGCTTAGGGGTGACCTCATTGCTCTCTACAACTTCCTGAAGGGAGGCTGTAGACAGGTGGGGGTCAGTCTCTTCCACCAGGCAGCAACTGACAGAACCAGAGGACACAGTCTCAAGCTACGTCAGGGAAGGTATAGATTGGATATTAGGAAGAAATTTTTCACCGAAAGAGTAATAAAATACTGGAATGCTCTTCCCAGAGAGGTAGTGGAATCGTCATCTTTGACAGTGTTCAAGAAAAGGCTGGACATGGCACTTAGTGCCATGCTATAGTCTATACTCTGAGTTGAGGTGTTTAGGACATAGGTTGGACTCGATGATCTTGGAGGTCTCTTCCAACCTCAATATTCTGTGATTCTGTGATTCTGTGAAACTAAAAATATTACATCTACTTGTGAAAAAACTAAAATATGGGTATTTAAGACTGCAAAGACAGTGTGTTTACATGATCTTAATAATGTTAACTCATACACATGGACATGCAGAATCAGACAGAGTAGCATAAATCAGCAGAGTAGCCAAATAAACAATATATTTTTTCAGGTAACTGTACCAATACAGATAATTATCAAGCAAAGATTTTTCAAGTATTAAATGGAAGCATGATTCAATGACAGCAACAGAGTCTGTCTTGGCACTGCTTGAAAGACATGAGCTCAAACATAATGTGGGATGCCTAAAAAAAATGTACCTGTTCTCACCTTGGAACTGGTCTGTACTAAACATGATAAAAACAACACAAAACAAGCAAACAAAAAAAAAACAAACAAAATTTTAAAACAACAAAACAAAAAAAAATTTCCTTGAATTTGAATTCTCCACTGAGAGAATAATTTGTGGCTTTAAATTTATGCTGACTGGAAATTCAAATGGCTTCCTGAGCAACACAAAATTCAGGAATGCTATTGGATGTTATATAAAAAATTTGGTCTTTTTGTTTAAAAAAATCAATGTTGCACAGTTGTGTTAAACAAAACACATGCCGTTTTACTTCATACTATTATGCCAGACATAAACATCATTCACTTTTGAAATTCTTAATTTTAAGAACAATGTGAATGTATATGGATAGCCAGGGAGCTATCAATGAAGTTGGAGAACAAAAATTTATAGAATAAGTAGATCCACCATTGTGTACCTCCTGATATCACTGTGCCTCAAACTCTTGCATCACCAAAACAGCTCAGAAATTATATTAACACATGACCAAATCCACTGGGAAAATAATTTAAGCAGAAAAATCTACACACCTGGAAACTGTGTAAAAGCATTTCAGTACAAGTCTGAAAATCTTCTGCCTGAAGCAATTAAGAAAGATGCTTTCACCAATTAAAACTACCTTAACAGGTGTGAAAGCAGCTATAGCTTGCTGATTAAAGAAGCAATAAGCTGATTATAAATATTAATTTAGTAGTGTAAGAATTGTAGAAAATTGATAAGGGAAGGGAAGCAAAATGACTCAGTCTATCGTCGTGCCAGAGCTAAGGACAATATTTCTTCACTGAAAGAGTGACTGGGCACTGGAATCATCTGCCCAGGGAGGTGGTGCTGTCACCATCCCTGGAAATGTTTTAAAAAAGATTGGACGTGGCACTCAGTGCCATGATTTAGTTGATGAGATGTTAGGTCATAAATTGGACTTGATGATCTCAAAGGTCTTTTTCGACTTAGTTCATTCTGTGATTCTGTGATTTAAAGGCATATTTCTCCATGAAAGCATACTTAAGGAAGGAAAGGTCAATCAGAACTTACGTTTTCAGCCAAAAGTGAAGGAATCTTAGGCTTCTGACATCATTAAGAGACATATTGCATTAGAATAGCTGCTCTGTTGATGCTGATAATTCTGTTCCCCTATATATTCTTGCTCTTTCTATTGCCACCTACACTATCCTGCTGTTAAATCTTCCTGAGTCCCTTCAGTAAAGAAGGGGCAATAGTGCAAGGACATGGTTTCCAAACTTTTCTCAGACTTTTACTTGCATCATTTATTCTGATGGATGACTGACATCTAAATTATATTGTCTAGTAACTGCTAGAACTTCCCTCCTCAATCATTTCCCCAACTGTATCATCCCACTTAATGAACTTCCACTGAGTTACTACATTACCATGCCTTTCTTATAAGACTTCATTGCTCTGCTCTAGCCACCAGATGTACAAATTTACTCTTCTGTCAATTTTCCCCCTCAGTCTCCCAATCCCTTCAGCCCCAAACAGGGAAAAACACATACACAGACACACTCTCACACCCTTTTTGTCAAACTGCATTGCTGGTCTGTGCCAATAAGAAAAACACCTTCGCAAAATCCTGCTTTTCAGCCAGCCTTCAAGCACACTTCTCTCACAATGCCTACAGATAATGGCAGCCCCCACTGGCAAGGCCAGGTGTCCTCTGAGCTATCTGAGGTGGTTAGGAGAGAAAGAAATAAACAAACAGGCAAAAGGCACTGCATGAGGATATAACTTCCAAGAATAAAGTGGCTCTAATACCCTGTAGCCACACTAGGCACAGGTTTAACAAACTTTGTTAACTCATTTTTCCCTGAATGCTCTGTGAGAACAGGGCCCCTCTCTGCATTACCACACTTGCACTTGCCAAGATGCTCACAGCACCTTACTTGCTGCAGCCGACATTTGCATCTGTCTGAAACACTGACAGTGAATTTTGGCTTCTTTTACATGTCCATGGAGTGTCTAGGGTAAGGTAGCTCTGAACTTTTAATGAGGTTCTTAAATGCTACCTTGATGTAAGTGGCTAAGAGAAACAGCAGTGATTAGACTGCATATTTAGGGAGCAACAACCAGCTTCACCACTATGGTTGGTTTAAATCCTACAAGAACTATGGGCTGTATGACTCAAGCAGCACAGACCATTTTGCAGACAAATTAAGTTTTGCTCACTGGATGTCTACTCTCCCTTCAGCCACAGAGGTACTGGACAAGAACAGTTTAAATATAAATTTAAATTTTGTTCATTGGTTCTAGCTCATCTCTATTTCCAGTGTAATCAAACATAAATCTGATCACACAGCTTGGATAATATCATTGTTCATTTTATAGCCATGGCTCACCGTCACACTGGACAAGATCACACAGGGGATAAGGTCACAGAAACTCTCTGTGTGTCTTCTACCCTGTGATGTTATCAGGTACTCAACCCTAAAGCAATAGAAATACACTGATAAAAGAGGGGAAAGGGAACTGTGATAATAAATCAACTCAACTGCAGAGAAAGTGCCAGGGAAAACAATATTGATTTTTTTTTACAAGTCAGCGCACAGATTTGTCAGACAAAAGAATAGAGATGTCAAAATCCACAGAATCAAACACACTAATATTAAGAGAAAAACATCCACACTACTTACAAATGCTAGAATGTGTGCACAGCGATGTTTATCAGGGAGATGAATGTATTTTATCACACTCAGAAAATTTAAAGAAAATATTTATATGATCTGTATTTAGCAGCTACTGTTTGCCCCACACTGATTTTACATTAAGACATCTAAGTAGAGTCAGGCAGAAAGGGAGCCCACTGCAAAAGGAAAGTGCCTCTGGCCCAGTGAACAAAAGATGCTTCACTCCTCACCTAGGGGAGGTGACTCACTGGTCACAACCTCCCCAGGTGATAGCAAATTATCTTGCTTCTCTTCAGTGACTTAGAGGAGCTTTCTTTCTGAAATGGCCATGTTACACTCCTGGAAAATAGGGGACTGGTCAGGGGAGGTCAAGCAAACAAGACTATATTGGAGAGAGAAGACATTTAAGTTCTATTCCACTACTGAAATGAAGTATTAAAATTATACAACCTATTAAAATAAGTATAGTATACAAAATCATGAACTTTGATTCTCTCACTGAGGATCATAAGCAAGTAGGAGTTATACAAAATGCTGAGAGTAAGAAGAGGAATAACTAGCGGTTCAGAGCAGTGATTCATTTGCTATCTAACACCTATCTTTAATAAATTCAGAGAAAATAAGGTCAGAAGGACTCTTACTTCAAATATTGTACCCTGTGGAACAGAAGCCCTTAAATGCAGTTCCTCTTATTTGTATTCCCAAAAACTGTTTGTCAAAATCAATTGTTTTAGAAAGATATTTAACATTGATTTGAAGATGTTATAAGGTGTAGAAATCATCAGTTCCACTGATAATCTATGCTAGTATTTCCATGCCCTTACTGTTACAAATTACTACTAATTTCTTATTCAAATTTGGATGCCTTTAACTTCCCACCATTAATCTTTCCTCTCTTAAATTACAAAGGCAAGATTTTCTCACCATAAAGGTACTTGGGCATAATAATCACAGCACTTTTAAATCTTCTTTTTAGAAAAAGGGATAGACTGAATTCCTTAAAACTCTCATTATAGCTTGTATTTCTCAGCACAAGAGTTATTTTTGTGGCCCCTTTGATCAATACTTTTAACCATTTCCAATTCTGGAGCTGCAAGGGGGTGTTACTCCCATGGATGTGGGATGCACCTGTGACCATCTGGACATAAACAGATGTCATTTCCCCAAATCACAAGACTTCACCACCTTTCATGCTGCTGCCAGTATGGTACCAGGCATACCCACGGCTACATGCCATGGAATGTGTTCCAGGTACAAACTAATACTGAACCACAAATCAGGGCACTGTAAAAACATTATGCTTTAGCAGACATTGATATTCTTTAAATTGGACATGCTGTTTTCATTTGCTAGGCCTTGTTTTTATTACCATGCTTTTATTTCCATTGAATGAGAAGCAGTGCTTAAAAAGAAGAAAATAAACTGTGTTTCAGGATGGTCACAAGAGTCTTGTTTACGGAAAAAAACTATAGTAAAGTAGCAGACCAGTTCTAGGCATCACTAGAAAGGCAAGCAGCAGCTTTCATTTTCAACACCTGCACTTCACCAGCTGCCAACATGCTAAAAGAACTACAAACTTTCAAATACTCTTGAATTCTATATGTACGTTGTTTTCTGTGATAGGATTTTTGTTTTCTTTTCCCATCTTTTCAGTCTATTAAAGGTTTATTCAAAAAGAAGAAATGTAATGCAAAGATGTATCATTTTATGCCCAGTTATTTGATACCGTATCTCTGAACAGTCCGAAAATCTGTTAAAATAGAGGCTGTAATTAAACTTTTTTTCTGCCAGTAGTTTCCCCCTTGCAAGTTTAAAACACATCCATACCATGAGCCACACTTGGGCCAGAGGTTCCCTTCTCATGGGACACTTCCAATTATGACAGAAAAGTGAAGTGCATCATAGCCACAATTTTCATAGCTTTCAGCACAGTGAAGCAGCTGCCTGTGCTGTGAATCTTCTCATAGCATGGGCAGTCCCCAGTCCCACCACTGAATCAGAACCTCTTCATGATGGGGACACAGCACACACTTTGAAACATGGTCTGATTAAAATGTCAGTATTTGAGAAGGTTTATAGCTAATTTGGTTTGTTTGGCACAGAACCACAAAATGGAAACTGCCTTTCCATGATCTCTCCACGAAAAAGCAGTTCAGTGGTAAAGAAAATTTCAGAAGCAGAATCGCTGTCTTTCATGTGTGTTATAATTTTTGAGCCAAGTAAAATTGTGTTGAAGTGAGAGCTATTAAGGCAGCCATCCTTCAGCAATTTAAATGTTCTGAAAATCCTTACAACCTTTAGGAAAAAGGGTGATAGTGCTAAATGTCCTAGGGGCAGAAGAAATACAAACCACTGGATTAAGAGAGCAAGACTTTAGAAAAAACACCTACATGTGATAAATGATACAAGCAGGACATAGCAAGTCTTGCTGAAAATACACTTTCCAATATGCACTGGTTTGTTCTTGTTCATCAGGCCTGTCAAACATACAAAAGTTGTTTATCTGGATATTGTATGGGCTATTTACTACCTGGACTTCAGAATTCAAGTCCACAATTTATGCCTATGGAGTCCTGAAAAAATTCCACCAAGAGCTCCAACACTGGATTCCTTTGTACTTGCCTTTGCATTTTTATGAAAACATATAGACCTCAAAAAACATTCCATGGAACCGTATTTCTTAGACATAAACAAAATCCTATCTGTTATTTCAGCAAGAAATTGTCCTTCCTATTTTTTTAGAAATGTCTTTGCTACTCTGTCATCTAATGATTAAAGTAAATGTTTTCCTTCCTTCTACTTTCTTGCAAAAATTAAGAGAATTCTCTCTGAACAAAAACTAACTAAATTTAAAAAAAAACCCTAATCATCCTTAAAGAGGTAGAAAAACTTCAATTGTGTAGTTGCAATTCAAGGTGTTTATATGACAACATATATATATGACAAGATATTACTTATCTTACTATAAAAAAATCAAAATTATATTTATGTTCAAAATTCTTGGGGGAAAAAACCACACTCTACTGATTTCATAATTTAATGCATTATTTTTTCATTTCAAGTGTGTGACCTACAACATGGACAGCTATACAGAATATTTCACAGGGGACTACATCTTTATTCTCTTCCTGAATGTCCTGGTTTTGGCTGGGATAATTTTAGTAAAACTCAGTGCCTGTTGCAACTCATCCAGTACTTTCCTCCTTTAGAGTCTCCTGCCCAGCTCACTTTTTCCTATCTGCTGACATCACATCACAATTGAATGGCAACAACCAAAACATTCATGACAAAGTTATCTTGCTCAGCCTGTGCAGCTATTTGTCTGTTTTAAAGACAAGTTACTCTTATGAAAATCTAACATGAACACAACATGCCTGCTGGCATTTTTCCTTTGCACCAGCACATCTTATGAGCCTAACAAGGCTCATCCATCATCTGCACTAACCATGGACTGAGGTGAGAGGTCAGGAGTCAGGGATTGGAGAAAGTCAACTGTAAGGGGACAGAAGGCATGCTGATGGGTAAAAGACTGTATCACTGTCATCTACTGGCAGCCGTGATTGACAAAGACAATATTGTTTGGTAATACATGACAATTATCCATTTATTTCACATTTTCCTTTTGCTCTTCACAGCTGGAGAGATGCAATAGCTTCTGCTGAAAGTCCATGAGAGACTTTTATGATTTCTGCCATGTCTGTAGTGCATAGCATCTGCTCAGCTTTTAGAGGTGACCCCTCAGTGAGAGATTCATAATTTTAGGTCCCAGGTTCAGTCATTTTGCCCTACACAGACAAGATTTCTTATTCCTCCAGAGGGTTCAAGAAAGTCATGTGAAAGAAAATGGTCTTGCCACTGTCAGATGTTCTTGAGAGCATTGTTCTGGACATTTTCCCCTGCAAGGATACTCTTTTTTAAAACCCATCATTAAGTTAAGGCTTCCTTAAATCCCACAAGCTTTATAAAATAAGCCTCTCTCTCTCTCTCTGAGCAGGGCTTCTCTTTCAGTCCCAACATTCCATTATAGAATCTCAGCAACAGTTTTCCAATTTCTAAGACAATTACTTTCTAAATTCTAAATCTTTTAATCACAAGATATGACAGCCTAACCAGTAAAAAAACAAGCTCCACTTTTTTTAATTTCATTTTTTCACAAAATTAAGGAGCAAAAGAACAGTATATTTGGGATTATTTTAAGAAGAGAGAGATGTTTCAGCAGTCTGCTAAACAATTGCATGCCCTCTCTCAAAAAGATTCTATGTTGTGAAAGCAGTAAACAGTAATATAAAGAAAGTTGCCTAAATTACTTGACCTTTCTTTCACAGTCCAATGGGCAAATGATAGGACAACTGATCTCAGAGGGGTATTTTAGGAAAACATCCCTAGAAAAAATATACAGAAATATGGGATCCTGGATCTAAAGGAAATAGTCTACATGTCTGAAACTTCTGATAAAGATAAAAATAGGACCAGGATAAGTGACTGTCTTTTGAAAAGCCCAGGTTGAAATTTAAATGTCCTTAAAATTTAAATGTCCTTAAAGAAATAATCAGTGTTTAAGCCCTGAAGGGATCTCTTAACCACTCAGCCTGACTTATTTTAAAATTCATTATGTGTCTTTCAGCTATCCTATGCTAGACTGAAAAACTCTATCTTAGCTTAAATATTGTTTGCCCAACAATTGCAAATATTTTTGCCCCAGGATTTGCCAAGATGTGTGAGGTGAAGCCCCTGTCCAACCCACAGTACATCAGTACTTGCCCCTTCTCACTGCATGGTAGCAGCTCCCAGGGAGTCTCATTCATTGTGCTTTCCAGCCAGAATGAAGAGCTCTTCAACAGCCAGCATTTTTTTCCCCTCAGAAATACTTACATGCAGCAATCAAGTTACTGCAACCTTTTGTTTTTCCTTCTCTCAGCCTAACAGCTGGAGGTTTCCAAGTCTGCCTTTCAAAAGCCTTTACATCATCTTTGCAGCTCATTTACACAATGGCCCCACTTTTAAAATATGACCACAGCCAGACTGGGGAACAGAACCATATTTAGTTTCTCAATATCTGTCTCACTGACTTGGTTTAAAGAGGTAAAAATCACCTACTTATTGATCCTCTCTGTTCATGCCTAAGGATCATATTAGCCATTTTGTCAGCATAGCAGTGAACTCAGTAGTTGAAAATAATGCTGCAAAAATGCTGTTAGTGTTACAGTATGACACAGTTTATAGCTAGAAATTATGTCACCTATAATATGAATGTCCAAAATATCACATTCCTTTTTCAGTATTCCAGCCCAGAATTAATTGGAGGTCCAGGAACTTTCAGTCACAGCCTTTCAATGTTTTACATGTATTTCTTCATTTCCACAAAATAAATATTTAATCTTTCATAATTTTACATTCTGTTTAATCCTGTTATTTCAAGTAGGATTTATTCTAGTAGAACTACCATACAATCTTGGAAATTATCAAATCACCAGAAAGTTATTAATTTTGGATACATACACCAGGAAAATTCAGTATGAAAGATAAAGAGTAACTTAAGGATTTTAGTCTTTAGTGGAACATTATTTTTATGTGCCAGATCCTGAAATCTTGCATCAGGCAACACATTAAACTCCCAGAAGGCAGCAGAGGAAAGGTTCAAGTGAAAAAGCACTTGACTGCTGAAGGAACCACTCCATAAAACTATTAATCCCCAAGAAGGACAACAGAGCTTACACTAGGAATGAAATATGTGCAATTGAGGGTGCTACCCATTTCATTATTGATTACTGAATGACCCAACACTGCAATCTGCTCCAAGGAAGCAATGATTCTACTCTCCTCCATCGCCTAATTTCCTAACACTGAAGTTCTGAGGTCTCAGATTTTAGCATTATATTCACGCTGCTTTTTCTTAAGGATTTCTGGTTCTTGTTTTTGTGGACACATTAAGTCAAGACTATGTAAATGCCTGACTGTGAAACAGTGGAGAGAAAAAAAAGGAAAAAAAAAGAAAGGGAAAAAAAACCTGCACCAAAACAAACCTGCCACCTATTTAGAAATATTTTTTTAGCAACTATATCATGCATTTAGGCATTTGTTACTGTTAAAATCAGTATCAGTCTTACCTCTGAATTTAAACTTCCCCATGCTGAGAACTGCCCAGAACCCCTTCTTCTTTTGAGAAAGGCTCTTTATTACTCATCAGGCATAGCAAAAGCTAAAGTCAGCATAAGGTTGGGAGGTTTTTCTCTTCTTGCTAAACTCGAGGTAGTTGCAGGAGCTGATGAGGCATGCTCAGAGCACATTTACCCATTCTGACTCCTCAGGGAGCTTAAAGCTGTCCAGAGAATAAGATCCTAGACTGCTGAGCCCAAATGTTTAAAATAAGGGCAGAAATATTAAATTAGGAAATAGCTCAAATCTTCTTTCTCCTTTTATCTAAAAAACTTTGTCATTTTCTCTTGATCACAACAAAAATTCCAGGCTCATTCACACCATTTAATACTAATCCCTGCAAGACGGTGGATTTCTGAGCTGTCCTTCTGACTACACAAGAAAAAATTTTTGTTAAAATACTATTAAGCTTAGAGTCTTAAATTTCTTTAACTTGACTCTCAATTACCTGTTCACCTCTGGTTTTACAGTAAGGTCATCCAGATGACTCAAGTTGCTTCAAGCACACTGTTTTAGCACCTCAGAAAAATCTCACTAGGCACTTATATATCTACCAAAAATATGTTTTGGTGTTTTAAATCTGTTTTTTAATGAAGTCTCCAGGTAATATCTGGGCTTCATTATATGCCTAATGAATAGGTATCTTTGGGGAAACAGTAATTTGAAATAATCTGTGAATGGAAATACTGGAATCCGTGTACAAAAGTGGATTCATCATGCAATTTTATTGATGTAAGTAATATAAAGATACTTTTCCCAATTCAGTTTCAGATTTGCAACATCTATCTGGTTTTGGTAACAGAAAAATCATACTTTTAAGGTGTTGGCTGAACTGTACCATTTTCTTTCTGGCTTTCACAATGACTCTCTATTTAGAAATGTGACTTCCCTACAAGGACAGTACAAATATCTGAACTCCACAGATTCAAGTGGATTTCAGATCAAAGTGGGAATTGCTGGGTTTTCAAGCCCAAATCACTGTAAATTCTTATGTCAGGTATTGCTGGTGCTCTTCAAACAGCTACTAAAGAACAAGAAGTTGGCCCTTGTTATCAAAAGGATACAAACTATGACTCAGCAGCAGAAAACAGATAGATTAGATATACAGAGAAACACAGAAAAACAATGAAACATTAGTTTGTGTGATTTATCAGTTAAACAACACAAATAATGTGAAAAGGTAGATGTGAACCAAGTAAAAGAAATACCTGCTTTTATCAAAGGCTTGCAGAGTCTGAAATGTAAGCAACTTATGTACTCTCTACCTGTTCAAAGGAGACACTGAGACCACTGGTTTGTCAAAAATTTGTTTTCCATTGACTACCATTTAGCTTTGCAAGGTTACTTCTGATTCCTATTCCAATAACTTAAAAGTTCATAAATTTGCAGTGGCAAAGATCCTGTGTCAAAGTACTAATACATGACCTTATGTCAGACTAAAAATATTTTGTAACAGCAACTTCCAAGTATTTGAAGCCTAAATTCCATTAGTAATCCAACCTTTCTGTTTCCGTGATGTGTGACTGTGGCCACCTGACATATTTCCAAGTTCTTTTCCAAGGTGTGTTCTCTCTCAATATTTTTTTGAAATCTTTAAATCTCCATTTGATGTGGAAAATAATGTCTAGGTAACCCCTCTGTGCATCCTGTGACATTTTAGGAGTGTCCTTGGTAAGCAGTTACCCAGCTTTGTTTTGTAATGAAGAATAAAGTCAGAAAAGCTAACAGGATATACCATTAAATCAAATTCTACAGCACCAACTATACAAATAAACATTTTGTCTCAGCATTTTGTTACCCTTTTCAGTTGACAGTAGGGTTAGTAAGATCATTCCATACATAACACTGTCTCTTCATCAGGGTTTTTTTTTTTTTGTTCTTCAAACATTTTCATAAGGCTTAATTTATACTTCTTTATGCTACACTTTGTCTGATGTGTCACTGCAACATTTTTCCTAAAAAAAAAAAAAAAGGTCAAAGGCAAAAAAAAAAAGCCTCATCTTGCTTGGCAACAACGAAATAGAATCAAAGAATATTTCAAGTTAGAAGGGACCCATAAGGACCATATTTCTATGGATTTTGAGTCTATATCTACAGTCTTCTTTTGCAAGGAACATCACAGATTTCTGCATCTGTAACAGAATGCATTACATAGCTTGAAATATTCTGTATCTGATCCTATAATATTCTAAACATTTTTAAATACTCTTATCTGGTAATAAAATCATACATCATAAAACAGCATCAAACTCTACTTTGGTCTATTCTATCTATCTATTATAAAGTATTAAATATTAAACAATATAGATAAAAGAAAGATGAAAAAGAGGTACTCTTCCTATCATAACTTAGCGTTAATATTTCATTAAAGTCCAGATGTGACATATTATTAAATAGTGACATTTTTCTTCAGGAGTATTTCTTCTTATCACTGCATTTTTAAATAATTATACTATTTTTTTTTCTATGAACTGTTTAAATTTTGAAAAAGAAAAGTTAAATGATTCTATATTTTTATGAACTGTGCAAGACTGAACCATGGCCAAAATCACTGTACTTCACAGATTCCAAATATTTTATTTTTTTAATTATTTATTGGAAATTTAGAGTAGCATTGAATGACAGTTTCTTCTACTTTTCAAGCAGACTTTTCTTTTGCCACAGAGGTGTAAAACTTCAAATGCAAATTGCTCAAAACACAAGGAATGAGTCGTCATTTATCTGGGGAGTTGAATGAGAGAAAGGAAGGAAGGCAATCTTTCATTCAAATGTTAGGGTGTTTTTATTTAAAAGGCATGACAATAAACAAATAAATTCAGTTATCAAGGTTTCATTTTCTTCTAGTCGTTGAACACACCCTTCCTGCTTCTCCTAGCTAAAGTTATCACCACCACATTTTCCACAGGCTTTTGGTGAGTGTGCCAAGCATTTGTATTGGGGGCTTAGTCTTCCACAGCATTTGTATTGATGGCTTTTTTTTTTCCTAAATGCATGATCTGTAGCCTGTTCCCACCCCTATTTATATCACCATGAGCTCTTTCCATTCTCTTGTTAGTACCAAGTCTGTATTAATGTTCTGTTGAGATGCTTTGTGTCGTGTTAGTTGCATATGCTTCAGTCAATGCAACTCCAGCACTTAATTGTTGTCTTATCCTCTCAGGCCAGGAAGTATTTAAAAAAATAAGAGTTTAATTAAGTTGTAGCTGAAATCTTATCTCACTTAAAGTACATAATAGTTTATATGTACTTTCTTCATCCTAAGGCTGGTTCTTAATAACTCTAGCCTGACAGTAAATAATGCAGCAATTGTTTGCATCACTTTCAGAGTATTGTATAGGAAAGGCAAGTGACCCTTGGAGCCTGTACTATCTTGCTGAGATAAATGCACAGTGAAATAGCTCATAACACATCACAGACACACAAAACAGAGAAGAGCTGGTAAGACAGGTATGTGTATCACATAGCACAACATAGACGGGGTTGAGATTAGTGATGATGTTCTTATCATCCCTGGACAGAGTACATCCTTGCAGTTACACCTCTGATGATCAGGGGCTTTTGGGTACACACATCATACAATAAAAAATACTTCAAACTTCATGGCAGAGAATCATAGGATCATCAATGCTGAAAGAGACCAGCAAGATCACCCAATCTGACTGTCACCCAGCACCACCACTGAAACCCCTAAATCACATCACCCAGCACCAGATCCTGATGCCTCTTAAACACCCCTAGGGACAGTGATTCCATCATTTCCCTGGGAAACCTATTCCAACGCTTGCCCCCTCTTATGGTGAATGTTTTTTTTCCTAATATCTAATCTTCCCTTTCTCAGCTTAAGGTCATTGCCTCTTGTCCTCTCACTGCGGTCATGGCAGAAGAGACCGGCCCTGTCTCTCTACACCTCCCTTTCAGGGAGTTGTAGAGAGCACTAAGGTGCTCCCTGAGCCTCTCCTTCTCCAGGCTAAACAACCCCAGCTCCCTCATCTGTTCCTCATAAGGCTTGTTTTCTAGAGCCTCCATGAGCATTGTTGCAATTATCTGGATATGCTCCAGCCCTTCGATGTCCTTTTTAAAATGAGGGGCTGAAAACTGAGTGCAGTTCTCGAGGTATGGCTTGACCAATGCCACATACAGGGAGACAATTTTCTTTCCTTTAGGATAAAAAGTGTATTTGCTTTTGCTGCCACTGTCCACTGCCCTAGCCATAAATGCTTGACTCACACTGTCAGGCCCTGTTCTCACACATATGCACACACAACCTTGGCACATGAAACCTCATGGACTCACTAGGCCACTAAAGAAAAAAACCAAAACCAAAACCAACCAACCAAACAACAACAAAAAATATAGGAAAAGAGACATTGGAAAGATTATGAGTAACAGATTTGTGTGATCCCATCCTACAAAGTTCTTCTAAGAAGGTTGAAAGCACTTGTTAGTAGGTAAACAAACTGAGTTAGGTAGTGACATTTTTCATCTTGTTTCCTTTGTTCATTCAAGTGAAAAAAAAATCAATATTCATGAAGGTAAAAGCACAAATATCATTGGGGCAGGATTACCACAAGCACTGCAATTTCATACCAATTACTTTCTACACAGACAAAGTGTAAAATTAGTTTTAGCTACTTTTGCTCTCTATGTCCACATTACACAAAGCCACAGAAGTTGTTAGCTTTCTTATATGCTCATTAATAACAGATATTGATCAGCCTAATTGCAAATGCACATTTATACATCACTGCTGAAGCTATTTATCTCTGCTTAAGGTATTCACCTTTCCCATTAAGTTATTAAGTCACAATTGTTCTCAAAAACATTTTATAAGGGCTTCCATAAAATTACAGTATTTAAAAAGAATGCTGTTTGACATCTCCCATGTAATTGTTTTCTGTAAAAGACAGTAATTAAAGATCAACTCCACAAAACTAAAAGTGTATTATAATCCATAACAAGTATGCATCATAATGTGGACCTTTATATTGCCCAGGAAATATTTTTGTACATAAGCATAGGGGAATCTATCACTTTCATAGCTCATCATCATGTCACTATATTATAGAGCTCAGCTTTTGTATGAGATGGAGTTAATCAGCATCTTTAATTGACTGTCAAAGAGGAGTGTTTCTTTTCTTCATTTTCATTTACATCACAGACAGCACAGGAAATGCTGCCCTTGTCATTTAATCAGACACAAGTTCACAGGTAAGCTCAACTAAGTCTGCCAAGTTGATTCACTCCCTGAAATGGCCTAATCCCATAGCCAACTTCAACACATGCAACATAATTTATTCCTAAATTCCAATGTGGAATAAAATGACCTGATCCCTTGAGAGACAAACAGAGATACATAAAAGACACAGACAATATGCTTAAGAACCACATCACATTATAATCCTCTAAGATGGTCCTTCAGCATTATTTTTGCACCTTCATAAACCCCAAAATACCTCATAAAAACAGAATATCCTCTTGTTGGCATAGTGTAAAATCCCAGTCTCTTAAGCTGCCAAGCAGCCTTCTGATGACTTGACTAATAAAATTGATTACAAAAACAACAAAAATACAAACAAACAAAAATAACCATTTTAAATGGCAAACCCAAAGCAGTCTAAGGACTGGTAGAGACTGCAGACTTGATAAACATGTAAGGGAGCTGAGCTGAAATTTTGATACCAGGAAGACACCATGGTAAAAAAACAGGGGAATGGTCTGTCAACTTGGAGCTGCCAGCTCCCAAAGAAGCATCAAGGAAGGAAACTTCAAAGCGAAAAATATGTAATCTCTGTAAAAGTGGTTATGAAATACCAGTAACATTCTGAAGCAGCTACACACATGTGCCTGCAGTAACTGTAGCTCCACAGTATCACTAGCCAGGAAGCAGCAAAAGAGGCTTTCATGTTCCCTGACCCTGGCAATTACATGTTTTGGGGTTTTACTTCAATATTGCTTTCAGTCCATTAACCACTGTAAACATTACCTCCCAGCTCACAGAATCTCTGAAGATCAAGACACCTTCAATTCCGCAGACCAGCTCTCTGCTGTGCAGACTTCTAAACATACTTGTATGTCCCTCACATTCATGCTCTTGGCAGTTTCTGCCATGGTGAGTCCCTGTCTCCAGTGAAGGAGATCACTCCCCTGGCTGTGGGTGTTCTCTGCTTGTGTAACTACCTGCAAACAATGGTGTCCTTGTCTAAATGGAGCAGGAGACAAAGGAGTGCAGAAGGCACGGACAGGGATGGCTCTCTTCAGCAGCACAGCTTTCAAGCCAGCTACATCCTCCACAATGGACCATCTGTAGGAGCCAGAGATGTCTGAAGATATGCTGTAGCTGTGCAAGGCTCACTGTTTTGCACACCACTGATGAGCTTCCTTGGGATGGCACTCTCCTAAAGACCAACATAACACTGAAAAAGAAAAGTGTACCTGCAGTTCACAGGCCATACCAAATGATTTTCAGAGGTTGATGTTATAGGTTAGATCTTCTGGCACCTAAGATGATCGTGTAGAGCAGCAGATTATATGTGCATATCCCTCCCGGTATACTCTTGCCCTTTATCAATTATTTTCTGATCATTAGACTATAGAATTAAAGATAGACTGTACAATTTTAATAGACCTTTTCTATCTTCTGTATGTTTGAGCAATTTTAATGTTATTCTCCAAAGAAAACCTCATGTTACTCAAATTTCAGAGGATTTCTTTTTTATTTTTCTTATTAAAGACAGACTTTTAAAAAGTTTCAGAATTTAAGTAATTTGTGAGTCTTTCTTAATTTAACCATTTTACTGATTGTTAATAGAATTCCTGCAGAATTGGGTTTTGCCATAAAGTTTATGAATTTTCTTTTAGATTCCTTCAATCTTCTACTTACATCCTTTGTCCATTTCAATTCCTCTTTTCTTGCCTTATTTTATTCCTTACATTCTCAATTTTATTTATTTCATTCCTACATTGCCATTGAAACAAATATAAATACACCATTTCAAACTTCTGAGATCTTCCTGAAGCCCTTTTCCTTGTTGAGGACATCCAGTTTACTGAACCCTGGGACTTACCAACTACCTTTGAAGTCACAGACATTAGGAGTGAATGGCTTAGGTAGAGGTTTGAAAGAGATCTGAACTCTGGAGACAGGCACAAAGGCAGCTGTGAAGGTATCAGAACTGGCAGTGAAACCAGTGGATTAGTTGTAATAGGTTATCCAGACTGTCTAAAATCTATTTCCCATTTATGTATGGGTTGAATAAACTACAGGTAATTAATTGAAAAATACTATAGGTAAAATATGCAAGAAATCTTATTATTTCTTACAATGCTATATGATGATTTTAAAGTCCAAACAACCTGCCAAACAAATAAGCTGAAATTGAACCACCAGTTTTTGAGCTAAGTACAAATTTAACACAACTGCTCAGTCAGAAAAAGTCTACTACTTGTACATAAAAGAAAATGCCTTCTCCCTGGGAAAAATTCCAGTCTCCCATATCATTTCCCAATTCCTTCTAGGGAAAGCATTAACAAAATAAAGAAGAGAAGTGAAATTTTCTGACTATGCAATGCACTATCATCTTCAGCCTTCTTCATGAATTGTAATAGTCAGGGCCTGTACCTACGTTCTCTTATTCTCTTATTCTCTTATTTCAAGCCCTGGCTGTTAAGAAGACTGGAAATACTTTGTGAGCTCTGAACCACTGGAGAAATCCACTACCAATAGAAAATTGTCCACAGGATTTTTATTTCTTTATTTTTCGTCATGCTTAGAGGTTTTCAATTTCTTGGGAGCAACATGAAGCCACTGGATCATATCAGTTAATCATGCCACACTGCACCTAATATTTTAAGTATAAAAATAGAGCAGAAAAAATTCTAATCCTTCTCATCTCTGCCTCCCCCTCAAATAGCCCAGAACCAACAGATCATCAGTCCTTCTTAAGACATCACAAACAAAAATATAAAAGGCCAAATATACTGGTTTTCCTTTCCTGTCAAGTT
Organism: Muscicapa striata striata; assembly: GCA_030060385.1. Classification (NCBI taxonomy): domain Eukaryota; kingdom Metazoa; phylum Chordata; class Aves; order Passeriformes; family Muscicapidae; genus Muscicapa; species Muscicapa striata. The sequence goes on along the minus strand of JAREIS010000165.1, from coordinate 7,886,615 downwards.
AATGCTGGAACTTTGATAAAGTATTTATTTTTTTTTTAATCTAATTTCTAGCAAGTGCCTTTCCTCAAAGAAGGAAATATTTGGGATATATATTCAACACAAATTAATTCTTCAGGAAAATGGCTTACACCAGATGTCTGTGAGCTGTTAGCCACATGTTGCCAGTTGAGTCTTTTGTTGTCAGAAGCAACACACAATTCTTCCAAGTATCGTTCGTTCCTTCTAGTATCACCAACTAATCTGATTGAAAGACCAGACAGTAGGTTCCAAATCCCCAGATGGGGACTGCCTGTAGCTGCTAATAATTTTCACACCAGGAAAAAATAAAAAGCTCTTTTCATGTTAAGGGCATTTTATTTTATTTTTAAAAAGATACCTCAGATCCACATCTTTCCACACACTCATTCAAACCACTTGCAAACATTCTTGCACATTTTCACAGTCTGTTGCCAAAATATCTAAGACTAACAGCATCAAATTACCTCCCCATCTTTTTGATTTTCAGACTCACACTTTTTTTTGGCTAGCGTGATGGCTGAGGAAATTGCAAGGTGCTAAAACAATCAGATAAAACAAAACAGACCATTACCTCCACTTACTGGCATATCCTGCTCTCCTTATGGAACTTTCATATTTGAATAATGATAGAATTGGCTGTCTTCTAGTCACCTCTATTACAAAGCCAATGCACTTACAAGAATGGAATTACATGAAAAAGAGAAATAGGAAATATCTTGAGCAAACATAAACCTCCAATCAAAGAGGGAGCCTGAGCTAAAACAGCACATCCAAAATGAACTTTCTCATGACACTTTCCTTAAACTCCAAATGTTTGCACTGAGCTATATACACTTTTCAGCTATATACAGTATCTAAATATAATACACTTACGTAAAGATTTTCAATTTTACTGAATTCATTTATTTATTAAAATTGAAATCTTAAAATAAAAAAGAAGTACATTTTTTTCCTCAACAAGCACTCTTTTTTTTCCCCCTGCCATATTGAAAGACTGGAATATTTGAGATTTCTAATCTGTCTCCACAGAACTGATGTCAAAGTATAGAGCAGTCTAATTTAAAAAACCAGAAATTATTGAAAATCTTGCTTCCCAAACTTCAGCAGCTGAGCACTGAGGACCATCATAAGAAGGCAAAATGTTAGAGGTTATTTTTCCCTTACTATCTCTGAAAATGCAACAACATGTAAAATGCGTTATCTTTCCCATTAATGCAAAATGAAATGTGGTTTTGCATGCTGTCTTATAGAGATCTTAGAAACAGGAAATGATTGCTGGATGGGGACAATGGCAATCAGAAGCATCAACTGTGTTACTATACAACATGGAAGTTATCTTTTATCCTAGAAAGCTGCATTTGCTTGAGTTGAAGGCATATTCATTGACCTGGAGGCCTGTCAGGAATTATATCATACCTAGAGAAACTCAGTAAGATCAAAGATTATTTTCTACAGTCCATTTAAATTTCCAGCTACCCTACACTTTCATGCTCTTGGTTCAAAGCCAAAACTGCACAGATAAATTTGCATCTCCTTTTCCAAATTTTTTCATTTATGTTTTTCCCCATATCTGTACTTCCATGTGCAGACAGAAATGAAAGAAAATAATAATTCTGTAGTATTTCCACTTAACTCAGAAATCTACAACCCTAACTTTAAAACAGTTCTATTCCTCCACTATTTGCAGCTTCTTTGCTGGTTGCCATCAAATTCAGAATGGCTGCTCGTTGCGGAACATATCATATCCTCCAGGTTCAAGAATGATCCATCTCCACCTGCAGGAAGTCAGGCAGAGATCACAGGAGACCCATGTAGTTCAACAAGGAGTTCCTGACTAAACTCAAATATAAAAAGGAAGGATTTTAAACATAAAAAGCAAGGGAGGTATGCAGGCTCAGGTCAGACAAGAGAAATATGTAGGTACTGAATACCCAAGGATGTGATTAGGAAAGCCAAAGCCCACTTGAAGTCAAATCTAGTGAGGGGCATGAAAGACAATAAGAAGGGCTTCCAGAGGCCTACCAACAGCAAAAGGAATCATAGGTAAAAAAGCAGGACTGATACTGAATGGGGCAGGGAACCCAGTGATAATGGACATTAGTAAAGACCAAGGTACTTCACCTAAAAGTTCATTAATAAGACTTTCTTCAGGAATCCCTGGATTGAGTTTAATGAAAGGGCATGAAGACTGGAGCATATTAAAAAAAGTAAGTACTCAAGAAAGCTAGAACTGTTCAGTACACGACAGAGAAGGCTCACTGTAATCTTATCAATGTGTATGAAAAGGCAGAAATAAAGATGACAGTCATATTCAGTGGCAGGGCAAGAGGCGAGAGGCACAAACTGTAACAGAAGAAATTTCATTTTAATATCAGCCAAAAAATTAATTATTCAAACAGTGGAACAGGCTGCCCAGAAGTGTTATGAAGTTTCCATCCTTGGAAATACTAGAAACTTAACCAGGCACAGTCCTGAGCAACTTGCTTTAGTTGCCCATGCTTTGTGCATGACAGGTGGAATAGGCCATCTCCTTAGGCCCTTCCAAACTCAGTGATACTGTGATTCCAGAAAGGGTTGCAAATCATGTACCACAAGCACCTCAGAAATAAAAGCTAGGAACTTCAACATTTGGTTTAAGGTGTTTGAAAATGTGTTCCATGACCACACAAGACAGATGTCAGCAGTGGAAAAGCAGTCTCTGAAATATTTTTCAAAGGGGCAAAAGAATCTTGCACTTTGTTCCGCCACTCAAAATCTCATCATTCAATAAAGATCTGAACAACTTATGGAACTTAAATAGTAATTATTCAGTGATGTAAAAAGTCACTAACAATCATCAAGTGGTAATGATTTTGTGTGTTATAAAGCTTGATGCCTTTCAATACTTTGTAAATGGTCTGGAATTAAGTAAAAACTGACTCATAATCATATTTGTAAATCCAAAGTCTGCAGAATATTAAGTAAGGTAGAGAGGGCAACTGTGCAGAGGGATCTGGAAATTAATTTAGTAAATTTAAGCCCATTCTTACAGCACATACCTTAATACAGTCAAATAGATACGGAAGCAAGGAATTCCTACTTGAACTTTACTCAAGGACTGTATCCAGTAAATTAGTGACTTCAACACTTATGACTTCGAAATTACTCTCAAACTGCTGAACAAAAACTTCCAGCCCAGTTCTGCCACACAAAAAAAGTCTACTGTTTGTGTAAACAGAATAGCAGTACATGAGAATACCAAAATACACTACCTTTTTGTGTCCTGATGAGAACAACAGTGAAGATACCGTAATTCTACTATCAGAAATAATATGTAACTATATATAGACAGTGGAAATGCAAAAGTGATTTAGACTGAACAAAGCTTTACATTAATTTCAAGAACTGCATTGGCTTAGTTTACCAAAAGAAGATTAAGTTGTGGTTTTAAGTGAATGATTATTTTCATTGAAACAAGCAGTTTAAAAGTCTGTTTAGCGGAGAAGAGTAAAAGCAGAACCCATAAGTGATCACTAACACTAAACAAATTCAAACAGAATTAAGTTATCATTTTTTAACAATGAAATAGAATATTGAATCATCTCTTACACGTTTGAAATTTAGGTTACCTACACTTCTGAAAGAGTAGGATAGAGCTTTTAAGCTCTATGCATGTAATGATCTAGGGGTTTGCTACCTTGCCATCTGGAACTAAATGATCTAATCATCCTTTCTAAGACAGGATCAATTACTTTGTGGAAGTATCAAAACAGTCACATTTCATTAAAATGCAATTTATCCTTGTCATAACTTTAGTTCATTATGAGGTCACTTTTGTGACATGGGTTAAATCTGGGACTAAAAATGCAGGTAATCAGTATCCCCATGTTCCAGTAGCCACATTTTAAGGCAGATCCTCCAATAGAAGCTGAACACTGACCAGATATCCACTGTAGTATAAAATATTTCCTATATTTATTCTATGTTCCCTGATTGCTCAGACAGTATTTGCTAATGCAAGTTTTACACCTCTGCTGATCTGCAGAATATCTTGACATGTTTTCAATCAGAAGCACGTAATTTTAACAAAGACATAGCATTAATGCTTCTAACCAATATTAAAAGTCTTGCGAATAAAACTATTTCAATTTATATGTTTCTTATTTCAATTCAGCTGTTGAATTACACTTCAGTGAAAGTACCATGTTATTATTCCTTCTACCCACCACTCTCCCTCCCTACACTGCACTGAGTTCAGCAGCATGCAGATGGCCACAGTCCCTTCCCCTCTGGTGTGTAGGGGCTCAGGGCACATATTAAGGTTCAGCTCTTCATTCTGCAAATGAGTGGGAAGTAGATGATCACTAAGAGAAAAAAAGCAAGGTGAGAAAACAATGGATTTCTTCTTGAAGAATGAACATTAAACCTGACCAAGCAAAACAAGAAACTCAACGGTAGCAGATAAGAACGTTTGCTTTCTCCTCAACGATATGGGAAAGCAAAGCTACTTCCATTTCGGAACAAATCAAAATATTTCATTTTCCCTGGCAAGAAACATTTTATTTTTACCACAAGTATTGCTAAAGCAGGCAAAGCAATGGATTGGAGAGCTATAGTTTAGGCACAAAACAAAGATGGGAGATGGCTTTTTTTCTCAACAGAAGCCCTGGATTTAAAACAGCTAACTCATCACATACACAAAGCTACTTAATTGCTCTCCTCCTGAGGAGATCTGAACTCAATGACTGCTCTTTGCAGAACTCCTGAAACACAAAGTCCTTGGTAATTCTGCTGGGATGTTCTGCTTCTTTTCCTGTTTAAGCTGTTCTAATCTGAAATATCTATTGCGACAATGAGAGAAAAGCATTCTGTATCTGCTCGTAATGTTGAGAGCCAAGAAGTCTGGCAAAAGCACATTTTATTTAATGTATGAGATCTAACCAATTGGCTGTAGCTTACATAAGTTTCTACACTGCCCAACAACCATTTCCAAAAACCTGTTGCAAGGCAGTTAGAGGTATTTTACTTTTATCTTCCTCCCCCAATAAAACATTAAATAACTCACTACCTAACCCTCTAAGACTTCCTGTGGTACTATCACACTGTTCATCTCCATTTCAGAAAATGACATCCTAAAATAGTTGCAGAGAATTGTTTCTAACCCGTAGGTCCTCTCCTATCCCAATGACACCCTACCACTACACCTATTTTTCTAAACTTTTTCTTGAGCAAAATGGCTGGTTGAGTCACTACTAATTCATCTCCTGCTGAATGCAGAGCAGAAAACATCTACTCTGCAGTACATGCTGATATGTAAGAAATTATATGTTTTCCAACACAGTGTTTAAAACTATATCTGTTTCTCCAATACTAGCTGAATCATTCAGCCCTGTAACATCATAGATAGCACAGTGGTTTTTTTTATTGGTCTCTTCTGAACACCAAAATGCTGAGGTTTTCATTTTCCTCTGCCAATTCCATCTGCAGTTGGAATACAACATTCTAACTCTGCAGAAATGCATATTTTCAGTTCTCTGTGCTAAACAAAAAAGTGGTAGCAGACAGCAAACCAAACTTTATTTTGTCCATCTGTGGCTGAAATACACTGCTGAATGGACCCTGAGCTCCTCTTCAGCTCTAGGAGGGGTTTTACTCTCTTCACAGCCCTGTGGCTAAATAGCTGTATCCACACTTTGCTGGATTTAACAGCCTAATCTCCCAATAGGAGCTATTATTAAATTAAACAAGGGCTAGTCCAAATGGATTTGGTTTCATGGTGACCTTTTTAGTGACAGCATGTTCAGGGAGGGCTTTCTCAGAGGAGTGAAAGAACAGATGGGCAGCCAAGGCTAGCAACTCTGTTCATTTTACTGCATGGGATATTGTTTCCCCCACGCTCCCCAGATGTATTTACCTGCTTTATTTTTTTCCTACATTTCCTATATGTTTTGATACATTTCTAAGGCATTATTTATGCATATATTCTTATGGTCCAAGTCCTAACAGCATAAATATCATTGTTTATCTGAAGTCTTTTTAAAGCAAGATTGACCCTTCCAAGAAGCAATGACAGTGTGTAAGTTTCTTCATTCACTTCATCTTAGGGCTCTGTCTATCGTGAAAGCTTCCTTTCTGTAGAAAAAGTCTCTAAAGTTTTGTTCTAAATCAAATTTCAGTATATGTACCTTAGTGCTCACTACAGGACTAACTTTCTCTCATTCCTGGTTGTGAAATGCAGTGGGTGCCAATGATAACTAATCCAGCACTCTAAAGAAACAATGTTTTCCAAATAGATTGCTGAAAACATACAGATGTTTTCATATTTCAAAACGTAAAGATGTACAAACCCTCCTTCTCTCAGGACACTTACAAGACATCTATCACTGCATTGAGAAAAAGTTTAAAAAAAAAATACACAAACAACAAAATACTGGGCTCAAGCATTGCCTGCCAGATAGCTCTAACTGCAGTACTGAAAATAATTTTCTTTACTTAAACAGTTATTAAGGATATATTAATTCAAAAAACATTTTTACATGTGAGGATTTTTTTCTGCCCTTACAGAGAACAACAATTGTACCCACACTATGGATTATTTCCCCTAGACCCTGCAGAGCAACAGGAATATCATACTCTGCTGCAGGACACATCTCATGAAAGAATTTAAGGAAATTACCTTTTTTGCATGCTAAAACTTCCTTTCTCTTTTCAGGATGAAGCCCTCAAATATTTGTCAAATTTTCTTATTCTTCCAGCTATTACCCTCTCCTGTTGAAAAGGGTTTGGCATTATTTTACTATAACTAACATGTTTTCAAGCTGAGCCCTTTACCTATTTTCACACAGTTTTCACAGATTCACATCGCTTTTCTTCACAGAGAATTGTATTTACCACATTCCCTTAGAATATTGTGTTCAGAAGCCAGTGCCCTGAAGTGCATCCATCTTCCTCTGCTGCATCTGTCTTCTGTTTCAATTGCCTCATTGTGGCTTATGTAACAAGGCTCAATTCAACTGAAAATAAAAATTAGAAGAAAAATAATCCCATTTCATATCTGCTTACTATTATATTATCCATTTTCTTTATCAGAAATTATTTTAATCTAGCAGTGCTGTTAGCAAAACACTCTTGAACGTGTTTTGAGGTCTTGTAAGCTCTTGCAAAGTGACACAATTCCACCACAATTCTTGTCTCTTCTCAAACTGTGCCCACTTTTTTTTTTTTGTCTTCCAGACAGCAACATTCTTTCATGCAGTATTTTGGATGCTCCATCATGAACAGCAGGATCAGAGGACAATATCTGCATTCTGCATATATATGCCTAAACCTGCTTCCTTCACAGGAAAAAGTCACCTTTGTCAAGTGGTAGTCCTGAGCTACACAGTAGTCTCTTTTTTGATATTCTGCTTTCATATATTGCCTATTAATTAATCACAAAAAAAAAAAAAAAAAAAAAATAAAAGAGAGAAAAGAGAGAAAAGAGAGAAAAAAAAGAAAAAAAAAAAAAGAAAAAAAGAGAAAAAAAAGAAAAGAGAAAAAGAAAAGAGAAAAAAGTGACGAAAGAGAGGAAAGAGAAGAAAGCGAAGAAAGAGAAAAAAGAGAAGAAACCGAAGAAAGAGAAAAAAAAGCGAAGAAAGAGAAAAAAGAGAAAAAAGAGAAAAAAGAGAAAAAAGAGAAAAAAGAGAAAAAAGAAAAAAGAGAAAAAAGGGGCAAAAGGGGAAAGGGAGGAGAAAGAGAGAAGACAGAGGGGAAACAGAGGAGAAAGAGAGGAGACAGAGAGGAGAAAGAGCAGAGAAAGAGGAGAAAGAAAGGAGAAAGGAGAAAGAAAATGGCTCTTCAGTCACATCACAGGCAAACAAGTTCATATTTATTTTCTTCTATTTTCTATTGAAAAATGAAACTCATATACTTCATTCTTACATCATCCCCATCTTTTTTTTCTTTTCAACTGCTTTTTCTCATTTGGTAATATTCTTTTTAATTCGAGAAACTAGCATTTCATACTATATGCACAATGATTGTACATGATGAATTTGCAAAGTGGCATAATGAGGTTCAGATTTGTTCTCTGTTCCTTTCACAATAATTCATAATATTCTATCTGATTTTTGGCTGCCACTCAGCGCTGCTCCCCTGCTTCCATAAGGCTATCTATTACCAGTCAGAATGAGATTTAGGGTTGTAATAGTCAGCTCACAATCCATACAAGAATATGTCAAATTAGGACCAGTCTTTCCTCATTGTGCCCCCTCCCCCACTCCCAAGGGCATCATTATCTATTAATCCACATTGAATTTAATCAGCTATTTTATCATAGCATTCTTGGATTGCTTTGCATCTCTTTATCATCAGTAGATGGTATCACCTGCAAATTTTTGTGTCAGTATTCTTTCTTCTTCTAATCATTTACGAATATGCTAAAGAACACACTGCAGCACTGAATAGTCGACTGTTGGCAAATTCTGTCCACTGTGACAAATGCTATTTTACTCACACCCTCCTTTACCCTTGTTTACAATCCACTATTAGTCCATATGAAAACCTTCCCTGTTATTCCATGGTCTCTTAGTTCTTAGAAGATTTTTGCAAGAAATCCTGATAAATCGCTTTGAGAAATACATTTACCAAATCCAGAAAAAACAGTAAGACCTGATTTTCTTTAACAGAAGATGAAGGCTTATCTCAATGTTTTCTACTTGTCCAATATGTATGTTCTTTGAAAAAGTTTGCTGTAGCTTACCTAACAGGGAATTTACTGACATGTTTTAGCTGTTTCATCACCAAGTTTCTTTAGAGCTCCTAAGTGAATTTCATCTCTGCTGTATTTTTTTTGTCCTTTTGTTGAGACTTCATCCATCAATACCTAGATTTCAGAAAGATCCATAAATAAACAGATTTGAGAAAGATCCTCCAACATTTTCCTCATAATCATTTAAAAAAATCTCAACCAGTTCTTCCTAAATGTAGATTTAAAAAAAAAAAAAAAAAAAAAAAAAAGTTTAATTTTTCAGCCAGATTGTCTCCTCTTTCATACGTTAATCACTTCTTGGACTTACAGGCCTCCACAGCACTTACTTTTTGAATGCACACAAAACCATTATTTATTACTCATATTTTTTCTTTCAATTCTTCCCTGAAAACATTTTCTTAAACTCACGTTCTTTACCCACAGCATCCTTCTTTCTGTAATGAAAGAATTCCCTTCACAACACACATCAGCAATATGCATTTGCTCCTAGTTATCAGTATGTTTAAGCAGTGAAAGAAATGACCATAGTCTTGTAAGTATTAAACAAAAAGTCTTGTAGAGCAAGAGAAGCACCACTTGTCCCTACCTCATTTAATAGTACAATACCATAGACAGTGTGTAATTGTGTAGTATCTTCACCAAGAGAGGTTTCAAGGCACAAGTACTAACATGCAGGACAATGACTACATCATTCTTAAAAACAACAAGTAATTCGTCAATTCAACATACCCAAGTAGTTCAATATACAAATCAAAATAAAAAATTTAAAAAAGTTTAAAAGAATGCAAAATGAGAGCAGATGAGCAATCAAATCTTCTGGTCACAACTCCAAGTAGGGATGGTTAGGTAAAGGTGATTAGATTTTATTAAAGGGGGATGGTTATCCCTGAAGTGGAGTAGGATAAGGATACAAGGTAATGAAAGAGTGAGACCTTTATTATCATTCAGTGGGATACTTGGAAAATGAACACACCTAAGGGCTCAGAATTCAATTGATGATGCTAGAGACAACATGTCTTTTGGAACAAAGAGAGGAACATCTCTATGAAACCTTCAGTTGTAAACCAGAACAAGAAATGAAAAACATTTCTAGCTGAGGATAACTTCCCATAGAAGAAAAAAGACAAGGAGAACTTGAAGGACTATATAAACTTGTGAATATGAAACAGAACAGAAAAGGAGATTTGATGCCCCAGAGAAACAAAAAAAGTAAAAAAATAAGTATAGCATGAAGAACAAAATACATATCAACTCTGAAATAAGACAAGAAGAATATCAGGTATTGGCAACTCAAGGAGAACTAAGTCAGGAATACACAAAGAAAAAAGAAGAGACATTCAGAGTTCCAGATGGAATTAAAAATTACACTCATAAGTTAAGGCTGGAGATTCACAGCAACACGTGGAGGGACAAGTAGTCCTGTTTTAATTTCCAGCTGAGTTTAAAATCACAACAGCAGATCTGAGATCCTTGCTACTTGCAACAGTCTGCTCATGGAAAGGGATCAAAAAACCAAAATGGCATCGTATCTGTTACACACAACTGGCAGGTGGACCTGCAACTGGGAAGCATCACAAGGAACATGAGAAACAATTACAACCCCTGAAAATCAGTACTGCCCAATTCCCACTGGAAAAAAAATATGAAGGACTAACTGTTTCAGGGAATACTTGTAAACAAATAGATATTTGTGTGACCTTCAGGGGCATCAAGTCACAAGAGAAGTAAAATGTCTAATAAGAGATTAGACCAACCAATAGTCAAATGATGTATAAGAAGAATCTGTAGTGTTTGACTGTTGAGGTGAATTTATTGAAGAAAGTAACTTTTCAAGAGATAAATTTGACTTGAACATTCCAGGGAATAGCTACCTAGGCTCAAAGCTGACACAACTGTTAAGAACAGCTTTAAACTAAGAAATTATAGATCTTCAAACACTAGTGGAAGGAAAAAATATAGGGTAAATGAGAACCCAGACATGGATTAAATAATCCTGTGGTAACAGGAGAACATATGGCAAATAAAAAGAATTGACTGCAAACAGGTAAAAGAAGATTACATGCTCTATATAACAATGGAGTAAGAAACAACTCTGACGTGTAAAGCTTTCTCAACACAATGGAAGATCTTAAATTTTAGGATGTAAAAATAAATATTAAGGAGAAAACATAAGCTTGACAACATAGAACTGAGAACTGAAGCATAAATACAGAAGGACAGATACCATTCAGGAAAGATAATTCTAGAGATGACAACTGTGGGGCACTCACTAAGCTATAAGGCATTATGAAGGAAACACTTCTTATAACATCCATGTTCAGATATAATCTTGGATAATGATTACTGGCAAGTCACTGGAAAGTGAAATACTATTTGCTATTGTGACAGGGGATAAACTTCCTGACAAAGACTAGGACTGACTACAGTAATTAGCAGGTAATGATTGCACTGGAGGTGACGAACTATTGGATGTTACAACCAACAAACCTGCATAACAAATGCCCAGAGCTAACATGAATGAAGACTTAAGTACTTTAATATTGAAAGCTCAGTTAGTATAAATTGAATCAAAGGCAAAAATATTAGTTTTGTAACTCAATTATCATAAACTTTAGTAAACCTAGGGGCCTCTTCAGGGAACCCAAATTAACTAAGGAATTTAGACACTGAAGTATCTTTCAAAGATAGTAGGATACCTAGGAAACTGCCAGATATCTAGAGCAAAGTCCCAATCTGATTAAATGAAGAAATGTTACAAAGCAGGCTATCAGTTACAAATGAAGAGCTGAAAAATGCTGCAAGGATTATGAGGGTCATTTAACCTCAACAATAACATGGAAATTGAATGGAAATTGCCAACATTTTCCTGGCACTGTACAGCAAAGTAGAGCCAAAATTTTAAAAAGGAAAAAGGAAAGGAAAAAAGAAAAAAAAAAAAAATAAAAGGGAAAAAAAGACGTATCATGATTTGGTGAGTTTGACAAAAAAAAAAAAAAAAAAAAAAAAAAAAAAAAGAAAAAAAAAAAGAAACAGATAAATTGGGCCAGGAGCTGAATCAGAGTTTTGCATCTGTTTTCAAACAGACTTCAATGACAGACTATGAACATCGGCACGGATAGCAAGAGGAATACAGAACAAAAATTATCACAAATGAGGTAAAAGTAGCAAAAATTTGAAGCACTATGTACTCTTAACTGGGAAAGTGTCAAACTTCTTTCCAGTGATACCAACAAATACGATAAGGAGGCTGCAACCTCTCCCTTTTTTTCTCATCAGAAGATGATATTGTTGACAACACATAAGAAAAGGTTTGAAAAAAAGACTCAAAAGGTTGGGCTCTGATTTTAAGGCAGCAGTTTCTCAGATCCTTTCCTTTGCAAGACAGTTCTGGCAACATTTTTGCCATTCTATAAATTCAATAAAGAATCAGACATGCCAGCCCACACTAACTGTGGCTTTCCATCACCACATGGAAACGGGTGCAAAAATTCTGAGGATCCTGACAATTGAGTAGCTTTCAGGATCACCTTTCACTCAGACTTTGACCCAGGCCTTCTTAAAACCTAAGTCCTGCAGCTGAAAAATTTACTACAATCTGCTCTGTCACTTAGCAGTGATCTTCCAGCAAATCTTTAAAAGTAGCATGTCTCTGCCAAGAAACAAAATACATAAATAACAAAAAGGTCTGGAGCTATCAAAAAGAATATGCCCAAACCTAATGACAGGACAAACTGAGGAAATGTTCAAGAATTTCAGGAAGCCGCATCTTCTACACACTTCATTCTACTAATGGTCCAACATCACTGATAGGCATCACCACTGGTGGCATCTGACCATACACTCAAGGCACAATTAACCAGAGGCTTAAGCAGCAGAAGTGAGTGCAGAAATTTCTATGGTGAAGAAATGGGATGAAAAGGGAGACAGCAAAAATCTCGGTATTTTATTTCATCAGACCACGGCAGACAGATCTGTTCTCAGGAAGTTTCCAAGCTCACAATATCTGGGTTTCAGCCTTTCAGGTACATCCTAGTATGTATGTATGATGTCACACAAATTAGCCACATTTAAGTTAGTCTTCATACTTTTTTATCCAAATGGCACCTTATATGCATGTTGTAATACTGACATTAGCATATTCTGCAGTGAAGTCAGATGAACAGGCTGAGCCACAGCAGGGTCCTAATTTCAGATTAAATTGATCTCTACCTCTTCAGCATATTGTACATAAGTTTATAAAATTTCAAGTATTTCTAAGAAAAATTAAGCTATTCCACTTTCTGTTTTCCTGCAGAACTCCACCAGACCTGTCACTCCCTCGCAATCCTGGAAATACATGTTAAAGACTCAGGAAATGGTCATCTTGACGAAGAAGTCTGGTTTATAATGAAGGTCTAATAAGGGGCATAAACTAACCTGTAAACAAAATTTCAACCACTTGTATACACAACCTGTGTAATGAGATCAGAGTTCATGCCTTATTGCACAAATAGCATTTTTATTACAATAAAACAGTATAATATTATTTCCTTTGTAAAGTACAGCTATTACACAGCGAAGTCATTGAAGCTACAGGCAACAAATACCTGCAAAAATGCTCTGCAAATACTATCAATATCATGTCAAATACCATCATTTTTCCTGATTTGGAAAATGATCCCACTAAACTTATGCTTTGGTTCCTTTCATTTTAATCATGTCCAAAATGGTATGAACAGAAGCTGCTGACACTCACAACTTCTAAAATTACATTTGCTATTTTCTATAAAAGTGTATATATATATAAAAATATTCAAATTAATGTATATTTTAGCAGAATTTAACAAATACTTCATTCTCCTAACCTATCTTGATCATTTTTACAAAACGCAATATAGTGGCAGAGTCAAAAAAAAACCTGGTATTGCACTATTCCTTTTGGCTACATTCTCAATGGAATGAACAGGGATTTTTGATTAAGCAAACAATGACACACCATATAACAAAAGCATAGATAGCATGGAACAATCACTGAGGGTAAAATATGCTTCTATCTTCATTCTCTGGAACTGAGCTCTTTAATTTTATACTGAGCTCTGCCAAACAAGTCCTAGTACTCCATAGCTCCTCATTCTTATCTGTACTAGAACTCTGAATTCCCACAAAATAGTCCACAGGGAGCTTTAAATTTCAACACATGGAATAAATAGCAGTGAAAAATGTCACATTTGATTTTTATGTATTATGGATATGTTACAAATTTCTTAGAACGATTTTTTATTTTACATCTTGATTCTGCCAAGAAAACAAAAACAGACAAAATAGGCACATCACCCAGTGATAAATATTTATTTCAGCTGTATTTTATCCTGAAAGAGAGAATCACCATTTGTCAGTTTTCAGAGCCCCTTTTATATCTGTGTTATCAGTTAGAATAACAAGAATAACAACAACAAAAAATAATAATTCTGATCTCACTTAAAGCAGTCACTTCAGTTCCAGACCCAGAAATTAAGGTGGCCTGCTGCCAAGTGGGAAATCCTGCACACGTGCCTAGTCCTCAGCCATGCTTACATACAATCGGCCTTGTGCAGGTGTTAATACAGCTGCAGTGTGAATCAGATCAGGGTGTGATCTCATCCTTTTCCTCTCAGGTTACTTTTTCCTCAGGTCCCTACAGATTCACGGTATTGCTACATGAAGACTTTTGCCAGCAGAAGGGATGGGACAGAGCTGTATGCAAAGAAGCCTGGGTCTAAGAGACAAAACCACATCTAGTACTTACAGCATGTACTTCAGTCATCTAAAAGTGATTATAGACACTTCCCATTCTAAGGTACTCTGTGACACTTTTCACAACCACACCATTAGATTCCTGTCTCAGTAATTACTCTATTAATAGCTATTTCATCTTTAGTTCATGCCATCAGAAAAAGATTCTTATCGCACACAAAGTTGTTTTGTACTGCCAAAGACAAAAAAAGCAGTTTCAGCACTTCTCTCAAAGCACAAGGAGATGCTCCATGCAGACTATGGCAGGATTTGCTGGACCTACACATAGCCTATTCCCCACTGTTCTGTAGGTGACAGAATCGTCTCTGTGAGACCCTCTGACTTTAATGTGCACCCACCAATGTTGAAAAACAGAACAAGGTCCAGCTGCTGAATCCACTGGCATCAGGACTGAGACACACAGACAAGTACACGTGTGCACACATACAGAAACATGCAGTACAAAATAACACTTATGCAGCAGTATATAACTGCTGTATTTCTACTGTATTTCTGTATTTGCCCTGCATGTGTATTTATGAAATTATGTTCTTCTTATCAATAAACTCTACTACAGAAATGTATCTTTGTTGCAAGAATATGTGTAAAATACATATAGATGCTATTTATCTATTCAGCATCTCTGCACAGAGATCTTTACATCATACACACATACATGTATCTTTCTCCAATATGCTACCCAAACATTTCATAATTTAGCAGAAGATAAAAATATTATCCAAAGTATTTAAACCTCATGAAAAAGGTATTTTTCTGTTATGAAAAAAACAGCTCTGAGATATTGAATTTAAATGCCATAAAATTTACTTTTCATAGATGTGAGAGACTGAAATGTTCATGACTCAAAAAATCAGCCATTTACAAAACTGATTTGCTGAGACCACGTTTGCACCCCCCGAACTGAAGGAGAGAAGGAAAGATTTTTCTATGTTGGAAAAGCCCTCTGATTTGCATAAGACAGAGGGGTTGCACACCCACCGCCAGAGGATGACCATGAAAAACCAACCTTCGTTTAGCAACAAGCTGGGTTTTAAGCCAGATAAGAGAGGAGGCTGATAAGAAGCAAATCCTTCTAGGTGGGATAGTGCTTTTTTATCTTGCCAATATCCTCCCTTACACAGCTGACTCAGGTGAGAAAACTCCCCCTCCTATTCACACACAGGCCTGAAGGTATCCATCCCTTCTGACAGGGCAAGACTTATAAAAGTGCAAAACTTGTGACTGGGATCCATCTTGGATTCGACTTGGGTGTAGCCCCAGCCAGGCTCTTGCAGTGCCCAAGGTGTATCCTTTCAATAAATACCTATTTTATTCCTTTTGCTCTGCCTAGTCTCTGTTCCAAATCATCCTTTCCAGGCATCAAGACCACCACTTTTGGGCTAGAATAGAACTATTCTATTACTTGCTCTAAACCTAGTACAGGAATGAATTTATAGACACTGATATTTTGCCCAGCTGTCAAGGATGCAAATTAAACAGCCCAGGTAAAAACTATACTTCAGTCACTATCTTTAAAACTAGCAACTACTATAGGCAAAACCTCTCTAAAGTCCTTCAATGTGGCAGCTGCGTATCTTTAGATGCAGGACAGCAAGCTGTGTAGAATCTAATTAGAGGTGGGAAACTGGAATAACTTTGTAGGACAGGAAGCTATGTCTCTCCCCAGTGACAGAACAGCAGAAGACAAAATTACTTCAAATTCCAACACAATTTTCACTTCAATTGCCAAAACAGAGCTCACACACTACAGGCCATGAGCAACCATCCCATCCCAGGTCTGCTGCAGAGGCAGTTGATTACAGCAGATAATTCTGCAGTCACCCTGGGAGGAGGCACCCCAGGTTCAGCCAATTCAGGAGAATTGACCAACCTTAACTGTCCCCAAACTGTACATGCCTCATCCAAGGCTGAGATTCTCCCTTCTTTCTCACTGGACTGCATTGAATTAGCTTCCTCTTGCAGATGGTCATTTTAGTGAAGATTGATTTAAAAAAAAATACATTAATGACATCTGCCTCCTAGGTGTTATTTGTCTGAAATAAACAAATTTGTCCCTCCACAGATGACCATTTCCTTGACTTTTCTCTTAATGCTAGATCACACAATGATTTCCTGCTACCTGTCCAATTTGTTTCTTTTTTGTGCCATTATCCTCCTAGTTTTGCTATGCTTCTGAGAATAACTTGATCTTTTCCTGTCTGTGTCCTTTCACCTGACGTAAATGAAGAACAATTTTTAAAAGCTGCTATCTTACTATATTTCTTATTTTTCATGCAGAATGGAAAATTATGTAGGTCCTTACTACTCAGGTATGCAAGGAATATCTGCCTCCCTTTAGCTCTCTTATCTCTCAGACCAGTTTCCTGAAAAACTGTATCTTCCACACATTTGAATTTACTGGTCTACTTCCCTAAAATCCACCTCTGTTTCTCAGTCTCCTAGTTATTGGCCTGATTATGTTTTCAAACATTTCTAAACCAACTGGAATTATACAACCATTAAAGAGCCATTAGAAAATGGTTCCAGTGGAGGTTTCAAACTTGAAAGAACACAGGGTGGCATTTTTAACAATGGACATTTTGATTCTATATTAAATTATTAGCTTTGAATGAATGATCCTCTAGACAAACTACCTGGGCTATGAGAATATCAACTGATTATACAGTATCTGCTTAAAGCAGCATTGAAAGAATTATGCACTATATTTTCTAAGGACTATAATTGGTCCTTGGAACAAATTGCAGCATCTCTGAAGTGATTCACACACATTAGGCCCAAGGAATAAACAGCTTGATAAAAAGCACATAACACATTGCAGAACACATTTGGACAGAGAAAGTCATTAATCAATCACAATTCATATGAGATACTGGTATTCCTATGTAAGAGGCAGACAGAAGTCTGGTGATACTGAATCATGATATAGCCTTGGAAACCCCTTTTCAGTTGCACCAATAAGCATACTAATCAATCACTAATAGTTCCTAGTTCTTAAAATAATTATTTAAACTATAATAAGGTTCAGGCTTTTTGATTTTATCAAGAAGTCTCTGACCATCCAAGTTATATCTTCCCTTTTTCTTTTAAGTATATGTCTTCTGGTATCTCTTTTCTCAGACTTTCTGCACTTTTCTTTTTAGCTTTTATGTAAATTGTAATAAATACTTAAGCATCACTCATTGTCAGACCTGTTAGTTTTTAGCCAGCCACCTCAGGTACCTTGGCTGCACTTGGTTTCTTGGCTCCACTTGGGCCCTTACACCTTAATTTAAGTTCACAGGTAGCTTCACTTGAATTTTATAACTTGTGTTGGGTTCTGAGCAGCCACAGCCAAACTCATCAGCTACTTAAAGTGATCAAACCCCATTTGTGCCTATAGAACCTGAAACCATACAGACTTTCAAGGAATGTATGAGTATACTTACTGCAAACCAGCATCTTCTATCCAGCTTCGAGAAAAACCCAATGATTAACTTTTCCCCACTGTCTTATTGTGGCCCACACTTCAGCAGTGCTGCATCTGATGTCCATGTCAGATGCCATGACATCATCACTCTGCAGATTTTCTAGCTTGGCCAGGGGTCTAAGGATTGCAAGCAGCCAAATGCAGACAGTGACTTAGGCCCAAAGATTCCTTATACTCCTTAGACTCACCCAATACTCAGTGGTGCATTTACTTCTATTTTTATAGAGCTCAGATTCTGTTTGAGCCATTGATCTTGTTAGCCTTTTTGTTTGTTTCAAGACCATCCAAGCTCATGAATGCAAGAATCCGTTTTGAAACCCAAGGAGGCCAACACAGATGGTTTTAACCATGTCAGTGTCAAGTCACAATCAAATGCATTTCCTCTCCTTGCACAAAAGCAGCTATTTTTAAAAACTGTAAAACTGCACACATCTGGGAGTGCTTACAGTATTAGTAATCCCTATATAGTATATGTTGTCATCGCTAGTAGGAATTCCCTCTTCCTTGACCACAGGCCAAAAGAACACAACTTCTTTTTGAAGCAGCTCCAGTTTATGTGGGCTTAATTTCAGATTTTTGCCATAAACTTATCACAGATCATTAGTAATGTTTCAGTTCTGAAAGTTTCTACTATGCAACACAGTCATTATGCCATGCCATAAATACAGAGACAAGTATGAATACAAACACTGCATTCTTTATTCCCCTACCTGTTTCAGCTCATGCCGAAGAAATAAAACTACAATGAGTCAGGGATAGTGAACCTCCAGATTTCTTGATAGATTTTCAATAACCTTCGTCAGCTCTCTTCTCTGACAGCGTTACTTGGTCAGTGGTTCAGTATTCGTCAGAAAACAGCGAATGCTAACCCCATACACTACATCTATGTTGGCTTTTTATGTCTCATTAGAAAATACTAGCAATGTTCTACAACAAGAGTGTCTCATTCCCTTTCATGCTTTTTTCCTAGTCCCCTTTCTAACATACCCACAGCTTCAGCCTACACAACAACCCTCCCCTTTGTTGAGTATGATAGTTTTGAGGATTATTTAGCAAAACTGTCAGGGAGTTGTTTATATTTCAAGGAATTCTGCTAATTTCATCCCATTAAGAAAGGTTCCAGACAAGACTAAACAAATCCCTCCTCTTCACTGAGCTCCCACTCATTATGTCTAGCTGCCATTATGGTTTCTATCCCTGGAGCCAGGAAACATTCAGTGAAAGAAACAACTTTGAAAGCATACTTCTCTCTTGCAATTTGCCTCACCTAGCCCACACCTGCATGAGGAACTCACATGGATGAAACTTCAGGATGTTTTCCCTGACACTTGTTAAGACATTATTTATCATACAGGAGTCCAAACTATTATTTCAGCTCTTGCATTTTTGCTTTCCAAGTTTCTTATCAAATTTTACAGGTAAAATAGCCAGGCTCAGCTAGCTCAGTCTTGGCTAAATGCATGTTATCAACCACCACCCAAGTGATTTCAATGAGTTAGAAGGATTTACATTGTGTCAGGAAGCAGCAAGGCTGACCTCCGAGATAGTGCAAGTCCCAAGGTGAGGATGACCCAGTGCGGGCAGTGCCTTGCAGTGACCACAGCAGTGTCCCACCTCTAAACTCAGGACACAGATCACACTGCTTACTGGGACAGGCCCTCTGGTAGTCCCAGAGATGGCAAAATGATGAACCAGGTCCAGACACCACACAGCTCCAGCCTGTACAAGAGAAAGACGTGGAAATCAGGTTACAACACAGGTCCAAAATCTACCCAGACAACAAAGACAAGACAGAAGACAGACAATACAGAACATCTAAAGGCATCCATTTGGGAGATAAGCTACACAGGTCTGAGGTGTATCCAGGAGTTAGGGTCACACCAGCAGTCCCAAGCTGGAGCTGAAATGAGGTTTCTGGGTCCATGGACACGGTTGTGGATAGAGACCCCATGGAGGCTGGTTAGAGCAGTTAAAGCCTACTGGAGCACTCAGAGCCCTGATATTTTGCAGTTTCTATTTATTTCCTACATGTTTACTCCTTTGATTTCATTACCACATCTACTACCAGATTTTCTTGCCCAGAATCACCGCGCCAGTGTACTTTACAGCCAGACCAGTGTTACTGCTCTCCAGCTGTCTAGATCAGAAGTAAAATTTTAGGTTCACTCTTGCAATTTTATTTGCTGCTTCTGTTTTATATCCTTCCATTCCTCCAACAACTGAATCATTTTTTCATATCTGGTACTTGTGAATGTCAGCTCTACCCAAATTTACAGGTATGTTTTTTGTGTCCAGATCACTGTTTTCTTTTTTGCTGATTTCCATAAAAAGACCAAACAATTGAGTTTGGGGATTTTCCCTCCTTCATTTGCACAGTGGTGTGATTTGATTGCTCTCTGACCTCAAATAGAAGCTCCCTTCTGGTTAGTGGCAGTACATTAACCATTTGCTACCATGGTTGCTCCAGCTTGGTTCCACAAGAACAGAGATCATCAGTTTGTGCCTTGGAAACTGGATCCTGTTTCAAGCACCTGCACAGGATCTGCTCACTAAGATGCTGGCATTTCTGACATTTATCTATCTGTAAGTCAGCTCCATTACAAGTCACAGATGATGGGATCACAATTTGTTTAATTAGGATCAAATGTGTAAAGTAAAATGGCATGAATTAATATCTTTTATCTCAGGCTCAAGTCTTTTGCAGACCTTAGCTGCAAATGTTTATACAGAATTAGCCCTTCCATTCAGACTTATGGCAATTGTCCAGTTTCTCTTTCATGTCTCCTCTTTTGTCTCACAGTCAATTTAGCAAACCTGGCATCTTGAAACTTCTTGGAAATGCCTTTCACTTGTGCATAAGTCTCAGGTTTAGGTGTACCACTGCATAAGAATTTAAGGCTTTTATATGTCTCCTACATTCATGTTTGAAAACAAAAATGTCAGTAAAGCTCCACCTGACTCACTACAATAATTTAGTAGCAAATAAAGATAGCAATCACAGAATTTGTCACACGGTTGAGAACCTATTTATATGGTCTAGACTAACATTTTAGTATTTCCACAATTCACATTTATGATATGAAAACACAGAATTGTAGAATGGTTTTGGTCGCAAGAGGCATTAAAGACCATCTAGTTCCAACCTTTCACTAGATCAGGTTCCTCAGAGCTTCGTCCAACCTGGCCTTCAACATTTCCAGGGATGGGGAATTCTTTACAGGTTCTCTGGGCAACTTGTTCCAGTGTCTCCCCATCTTCACAGTAAAGAATTTCATTGTAACTTCCAATCGAAATCTCTCCTCTTTTAGTTTAAAACCCTTCCTCCTTGCCCTATCACTGTTCTCCTGTGCAAGATGTCATCTTCCCTCTAATTTAAGCCCCTTTACTACTTTCCAAGCTGGAAGACTGAGCTGACTGTGGGTTACTCTTCCAGGAAACTTGTGCCTTTGTAATGCTCCTTTTCCACAGGGGTCTGAGAACCCTCATTTCTCCTCCCTCTCTCACAAACTTCCAGGACGAACTCATTTTAAAAAAACCTCAGTTACCTTCTCAAGGGTTCAAGATCTTTACCCGTGGATTTATTTACGGCGAGCTGGGGGGGGCTCTCCAGGGCTAGTGCGAGCCTCCCTCACTCCCTCCTCCCATCCCCTCTCCGCTTATCCCGGGCAGAGCACAAGCACGGGGTGCCGGCGGGAGCTGCTCCGGGCCCCGCTCCTGGCCCCGCTCCCGGCCCCGCTCCGGGCCCCGCTCCCGCCCCGCTCCCGGCCCCGCTCCCGGCCCCGCTCCCGGCCCCGCTCCCGGCCCCGCGGCGGCCAGCGGAGGGCGCCCGCCCCGCTTCCCTCCCTCCTCCCGCCAGCCGGGGCCGAGGGGGGCAGCGGGGCTGTGGCCGTGAGGGGTGAGGGGGCACACGGGCATTCCCCGGCCCTGGCGGGGCCTTATCCCGCCGGCCCAGCCGCCGGCGCGGGAGAAGGGGCGAGGGAAGCGCCGTGTCTCCTCCCCGGGGCTCGGGGTCCCTCCGGCTGCCGGGGCGGCCCGAGAGGCAGCGAGCCGCTGGCCTCGCCCCGCTGCCCGGCACAGGCGGGCGCCGTTCGCCGCTTCGGGATAACGAGTCTCCCTTTTTTCCTTCCCCTCCACCCCCACTTTTTTTTTTTTTTTTTTTTTTTTAACCAAAAATGCTCTCGTACTTTATTTGGTAATTTAACGGCATATGATTTAAATCAATATAAAATTCAAATACTTTTGTGCCACCTGTTGGATTTTGCCACTAATTACACATGTAGCTGGAAGTGCTACATGTGCTGCTGTGTTCAGCCTGGGAAGTGTTGCCCTTAGTGCCGCCGGGTGCCTTTACGAAAATACTACTTTGTTTGTTATGTTGAAACACTTCCTCTCTGGATAGAGCTTTTTTTTCTCCTCGTATCAACCTAACATATAAATGACAGACTGCATTCAATGAAGGCACAGCGTGATGCAGGGCTGGAGTCGGGGTTCCTGTGATAATGCAGTAATAATTATTTGGGAATGTTATTGGCAGAGTTGGTCTGCGGACCCGGGAGGCAGAAGTGGCTGGTTCTAGGTACACAAAGCCATAAATGCACCTGACAGTATCCATGGTTCGGGAAAGGGAGGAGTACTCCAGGCCAGTGCATTCCTCATGCCTGTGAATACACAAACAAGTACCAGCACTACTGCTCAGACTATCAGTCCTGGGCAGTCATACAACACAAGCATGCCAAGTGTTACACAGCTGAGACTCTCTCAAAAAATAATTTTGTCTGACCTTTCTTCAATAGCTGTCAAGTCATAATGTCAGGACACATTTTATCATATAAGAATAACCTGATTTTATTTCACATTGCAGTGGACAGATTTATTCCTTATAGAATGATATTTTTTAGAATAACCAGGGATAAATGAGCTGCAAGTAATACATTCCTATAAGAATCAAAAAATTAACCGATGATTTTATTTAGATTTCACTGGGAGAGAAAATTAATGACCTATGGGTTATCAGCTGTCTTACTTGTTATTCCTTATCTGCCTGTAATCACACCACAGACACCTCACAGTTGTTTGAGATCAATAGGTGCAGAAGCAAGTGGAGAAATGCCTGGGGAAGGAGTGGCCACTTGCTCCTCTTCCCAAGTGTCACTGCAAAGAGCTGGATGTGGGAGGTCTCCATGGTGAACCTTCCTTACAGTGGCAGGTGAAGGGCCCATCACCGCTTCTCATGAATGGTGGGTTACAGCCATCCCTTCAACAGATGGGAAAGTACATTAGAACCAGGAAGCATTCTTCCACGGCAGCACCAGAAATAAGTAAATCCCCAAATTTTATTAATTTGCCTCCATTTACATTTTCTTATATTATTTTCCCATTTTTAAGCAGAAGGTACACAGGACAAGTAATGCATAAAATTGGGGATTGTCATTGGTTTAGATTTTGCATACAACTCCCTCTTTGTTATGTATCTTTCTATAGTGTACTCTGCTTTTATGTTAAAATGCAAAAGTTTAGAAAGATATCTAGTATTGTTTTATGAAAATATAAATGCTTTCTAAATTTTTTGTGCTGCTTAACCCATTTGAGGAGAAAAAATACAAAATTCGATTGCAAAATTAATAAACTGTATCAGGAAATAGTGTGTACAACACAGTATTTCAGTGCTGACATCTGTCAGATTCAGAGAAGGCTTTAGTGATATATTTGTCTAAATCTTCTATTAGCAAAGAATGTCTTTAAACTGTTTCAATTGACCCCAATTTTATTGACTTTGGTTTTTGCAATAATCCTGCTTCTAAATCTTCTGTGGTTTTATGAGAACAATTTTCCACTGTTCAAACAGTCATAAATGCCCACAAAATTTACAAGATGACAGAAAAACACACCAAGTAAAATTAAAGTGTTTACACACCACACCAGTACTTTGCTCTTGGCAAGTGCAGAAGTGACTTCACAAGATGCAAATCAGTGCACATTACATATTACACATTGTCTTTTTAGACCAGTCTGTAGGCAACATGAGCACGTCCTGGGGCCCCCAACACCATAGCTGGTTTTTTTGTTCAGTTTCTACAGGCTCATAAATAGCATCTCAGGCTTTAGCTCCTAATGTGGTAAAAAAAAAGATGATGGCTTGCAATAAACTGAAGTCCAGTTATTTAAAAAATTCACAGCTGACTTCTTTGCTTTCATTGTCATCAGCTTCTCTCTCATGTGGATTATATTCTTCCTTGTCAATTTATTTCTACATATTTAAACAAGCCAAAAAGTAAGGAAAGCAGTCTTAGACCATTGAAGATCTTTCCTACAAGAAGAAAAAAAAAGGTTTAAAGAAGTAATTGCAGTTCCCATTTAGCTAGTACTTTTAAAACCAATTGTAAATAAGTTTATGAAATCTCTTGTGCAGTGGAATTTAAGATTTAAAGAGCCTTTCTCAGAGTGAAGGAGTCAGTAAAAGTTTAGTCATTGTAAGCCAAAATCCAAAGATAAATACATGAGTTAAGAAGAAAACAGCGATTTTTCTAATCCTCTTTCTTAATAAACTTGGGTAGATTTCTTTGATGCAGACAAGGTTAGGAGATAAACATTTGGCTTGGTATTGATACCAATCCTTTCTTAACTGAGGGAAGAACTAGCAAAGAACAAAAAGTGGCACCTTACAATAATGCCAGGGACCTGCAGGAGTCGTGACACATATGATATCTCAGCTGCACAAAGTCACAAGGAATGTAAATGCAGACATTCAGTGGGAGGGAGGGAGAAAAGAAGGGAGGGAAGGAGGGAAGGAGACCTTCACTCACTGGCTGATCCCTTTGCAATTTCAGTGCAGAATGTGGTAGCCCTTTCTAGTGGCAGATGTGGCTGGAGGCAAGCCCAGAGAAGGAAACCCTGCACCAAAAGAGGAGGAAGGAAGAAAAGAAGATTAATAGTTCTGCTTCAACACAGAGAGCCACATGGACTAATCTAGGAAGCCATCTTATTCAAGAAATGTTGCCCATAGCCTCTTCCTGGCAAAGATCTTAACACTACCTAGGTTGCGACTTTCATCAAAAGACATCCTTTCCAATTCTTCCATGATTTTTATTGCTGTGCTGTGATTTCTCAGTTCATAGCATATTTTAGTTTTAGTGCCTTTATTTTGCAATCCACTTAGAAGAGAGCCAAGTTCCTTTTTTTCCCATTCTTCTACATTGCAAAAGCCCTTTGTTTTTATCTCTTTATTTTCATTGTTTTTCCTCTTCTTCCTTATCCTATATTTCTTCCTGGTTACCGCAGGAGCACCAATTTTTTTAACTGATCTGTGTGATGCATTGCTTAATCTATGCCCTTCCTTGCTTCTAAAGTAGACATAAAAATAGACTAATTAAGGGAGCAGGTGAGTTGAGAACATAGGAGACGAATATTTATTTCTTGGAATAGCAAGAGTTACAACTACAATTCAGGCTTAAGTTTGCCTGGGAAAAATGGTTTTGCAATGACTCCAAACAGGCTGTAAAATATTTTCTGTAGATGTGGAAATATACTAGTGTGGGCAGAGTTTGGAGAAGTATGCACAGACCTTACAGAAACATATGGGATGTCGTTTTCCTGGTTTGTAAAGGATACATTTTAAGTGATGGTCTCTGTGTTTCAATAACTGTGGGAGGAAACCTGACATTAGAAAGTGCATCCATCTTCCTGGACAAAAGAAAAGATCAACTTCCCAGAAACTTTTGTCATGGAGTCAATTCTTACACAATGACATGTAATGCTAAATAAATCATTTTTTGAATTACAAATTGACAATCCATCGTCCTGGATAAATGTTATTCATCGGGGGAAGGCAGGGAAGAATAACTTAAAAATAATTGTTTACAAGTATTCAGAAGAGAATCCGATTTGTCACTCCCATTTTGAAGTGCCAGTGCGAAAGTTGACAGCTGCCAGCTTTTAAAATCTCTCATTTGACTTTCAAGTAATATGTGTATGATTTAAAAGCCAGTTAGAGAATTGTGGTGTGATTTTGTGATGCAAGTCAAATGGCATGATTTAAAGTTTCATTAAAATGTGCTCTCTTTACAGACTTAGATAAGGCCTTTATTTGTTTTAGTCATGCTTGGCTGTCCTATTCAGCATAGTTACCAGGCTGATATTAACAAGATTCAATGTGTAAAAGTAATGCCATCACTTTGAATTTTGCAACATGGTCTCTTCAAGGTAAGGTCTTTTTCAGCTGTTTAAAAAGTGTGATGACTGACTTCTTCAAACACCTTTAGTTTGCCAAAAAATGTGACCATATTGTCCATCACTGCCGTAAGTACCTGTAAGCTAAGGTTATATTCTTCTCTCCAATTCACACTAGCAGAATTTATCTACAAATGTCAGCAGGAAACACTCAATTTACCTGATAAATCATAAAACAGTATTTTATGTTGTAAAGAAACTTTGGACTCTGCCAATATGCCAGTCAATAGGTATGTATGATGAATCATCAAACAAATATTTCAGTGCATGGGGAAAAAATAAATCTAGGTTCAGCCCACATGCCAATCAATCAGAGATTGCCTGAAGAATCATAGAACACATTTGGAGACAAGTAAAAAATTTCTAAGCTCTGCCAGGATACTGGGCCAATCAATCACGGTGTGGCTGATGAATCATGAAACACACTCTGCAGCATGTCAGCACACATACGTGGTTGGCACAGTTCTCATCATCCCGAGTTTGTCTTGCAGTTAAATTGACTGAAGGTGAGTTATAGGACTGTTGTTTCTCCCACCTCCTGACCTCTGCAACCAGCCACTCTTAAATCCTCTTGCCCTGCACTTCGTTAAAAGTGCAGATTCAAGACAAAGGTTCAACACAAGAGCAAACATGGTTTCGATGTCAGACGAGTTGTTAACATGCTGCTGAAAGCTGTTGAACACGTATTTTGACAACAGAACAGACACCTACAAGAGTGTTATTCTCTTCAAAGTTTGCTGTGCTGTTTACATGGAAATTTAATATAAGGTGTAATAAATATGTAATATATTGCACAATATTAAAAAAAAAAAAGGATAAAAAAAGTATATCTGTACTTTTTCATCACTGTCCCATTGGCAATCTTTTCACCTAAGGAATTTCTAGCTTTACTGGCATTCATTCACCAAGTGAAGGTGGGAGGGCACTATGGGACTGTGATAATTTTGTTCTCCTTTCTCAGCCAAAATTGTTCAGCACAAAATATTTCTCCTATGTAGCAGTTCAACCTTTTACAACTTACATCAAAGTAATCCGTGTGAAATTAACATTGTCTACAAGTCACTTCTCCTTTGTCTTGTGATTAACTCCCATTACAAATATTTTAATAGTATGCTGCAAAGCATTTTCGCTGATTACATGAATACTCATCTTGTGTGATATTTTACACTTAAGATTTCTGAGTTTAAAAATGTATTTTTGAAAAAGCGACATTTTTACTGAATCCTAACTCTTGCAGAATTTGAGTACTCATTGTATCCCTCTATGTAATATTATTTAAGGATGCATTTTTCTAGACCAGGGCAGAACTTCCAACATGAGTAAGAATAACAATGAAGTCTCATTTGAAAAAGAAAATAGGAGCAAAGAGAAACCCCATACTCACACCACATTTTTCCATAATCAGCAAGGCCGTGTGATGAAATAGTGACAGTTTCTTGCAGTTATTTCATCAGTAGGTGTTCCATTTTTATATTCAAAAGGAACAGCCTGGGTCCTGATTTCCCCTGAGTATGCTGTTCAGTTCCTTATGAACTCTTTAACATCATCATCATCATCATTTTAATAAATAGATTTCTCAAACTTTCCAAATGATTCTTCAGCTTTCATGCAGCACAGCAAATGTCTTAATACAGCATTCAGAAACATCCCAAACTGAGGGAAAGTTAATTGTAACCTCTTGCTCTACCACATATAACATTATAATCAGTTTGTTAGAAAGAAGTTTGATTCTCTATACCAACAGACAGATAAGCCATTACTGATTTCATAGGAGTAGATAAAGAAAAAGGACTGTTTTTAATAAAAACCTCAATTATCAAATAAGGAGAATTTTGAATGACATTTTATGTAACTTCTGTTACTTCTTAGTATCCATTAATAATTTATTTTCTTTTTTTTCTGGTGGTTTTTAGCATCTCTATTCTTATTCTGAAACTAAAAATTTTTGTAGCAATAGGCAGTTTAAGTGACAAAATGTTCTATTTGCAAAAATATAATACACAGGAATTATAGTGTTACACCTTAAATGTAAGTGGATAACTATAGTCAGTTCCCTTTGATGTCAAGGTGGTAGTAAGCATGGTGTAAGATTACATCTATGAATAACATAATACTACTGGAGGAAGTGCTGGGAAAAGATCATACATTCTGAAAAAAAAATACATATATGTCTCTATATTTGTTTTCATGTATATCCTGAACACAAGTGTATATCTGTCAGACAGTTAGCTTTTTAAGGAATCAAAGGATAGATGATACCTTTCACCACTCTTCATAAAAATTAATTCTTTTCACCATCAATAGGTTCTTAAAATTTGCACATATAGTCCTATCTCAAGTTAAAAATGTGCTGAGAGGAATAAATAACAATGGTAAATAAATAATGAATGAACAGCTATAAAAATAAAAACTAGTAACTACATGAAAAATACTACTTTTGATTCTACAGCTCTAATCTCACTTTTCACTCTTTGGAAAAATGTATTAAAAATACACTCCTCCCATGCTACGCTGGTAATATCAGCCAGATAATTAAACAATATGAATCACTGGGGCTATGTCTATTGACATTATCAAAGGATACTATCGTTTATGTCCATTATTTTAAAGAACAAGTACTTTTCCTACTGTGGTCAGTAAATGCCCACTTCTTTATTTCAAGGTGAGTTGTGCCACATTGTCAGCCTTGTTTACTTATGCTTCACTGAATTAGGCTGAGGAGGATGTGGAAAAAATGACTATAATATTTATAAAATAAAGACCTCGTCCAGTTCTCTCTAGGATAAAAATATGCTTTAAAGACATCTGCCAACTTCAGAAACACATTGATTTGCCAGCCAGTGCTTGTTAGAGCCACCACTGAGAAATAAACAACAAAACTTGGAAAAGTGAATCCTTCCCAAACCCAAATTTTGCAAGGCTTATTGTATACAGATGCTGGTTTATTCCAGCAAATGTGTGCCAGATATGCACAGCTGTCTTTCTGTCACTTTTGATCCACCTCAGTATGTCTCCCCTGCTAGTTCTGTCTGTACCTGGTTGAAGGTGTTAGAAGGGAAAGAGTTCATTTCTCATTTCAAAACTTTCACTTCTCTAGTATCCCTCCCCCTCATATTTCAGTGGGGCTTTTATGTCTCTGTTACATGGAGGCCACAAATGGATGAGAAGGTGTTCCAACACTAATCAGATATAAAAACTCATGTCTGAGTCACCCATGACATTAAATAAAGGCCTAAAACAATAATAAGGTGGATGTGCTAGTCCCTCCTCTAAAAAAGCCAAATACTGATACTTTTCACTTAACTGCCTGAAGCTTATGATTTAAAGGCTTGTTTTCTTTGCTGATAGCCCCAAGCTGTGCCCAGTTTCTCTACAGACAAAAGGATAAGAGATGTGGTGACAAGCACACACCCCTTTTATGAATCAGAGAAACAGTACTCTTCTTGTTCCCTAGGCAGTTGAAACCTGAGCCAGTTTTACAGCTTAGCACTTACCAGCTGGCTTTCACGTGAAAGGCTTTTAAAACACATACATACGTTCATGCACACACATGCACAGAGTAAGACATTTTTGATTCTGATGACAGTTACAGAAATACAGAAAAAATGTCTCTAAATCATGTTTCTTGTTGCGACTGAGGCTCTCTCTATCTTCTCCTGTGCACCTTGGACAGGGGGAACAGATTGTGCCTCTCCACTTTTCATCAATCTTTTATGTATTTGAAGGCTAATGTCATATCCCCGTTCAGATGTTTCTTCTTTAGGATAAATTACTCCCAGGTTGTTCAACTTCTCCTCATAGCTGGTATTTCCAAGTAGCCCATGCTGGATATTTTGCTCTTGCTATTACTTGGAGCATGTTGATAGAACAGAAGGTATACTTGTGTATCTTGGCATGGCATATCCATGTTTTATCATCTCAGTGAGGTGTTTGCCTTTCTTTGTGAGAGCCTGGCATTGCTTCCTACCCAGTTCACCCACCAACCAGTCCAGTTCTATACTTGGTAAAGTGGATGAATTCTTTAGTACCTCAATTGTCAGACTAGATTGAAACCAGGGAATCCGACACGTTTAGTTTTCTCTGCTTTGTGGATTTATTTAGGCAAAAGAGTGAAATAGGGCTACTCTAACTTTCTAGATATTTGCATCTGAACAAGTCATCCAGTAACCCTTTGTAGGTAATGGCAATAAAAGGAAATGGGCAGTTCTCTGGTACAATTTGTCTTGCTTTGCTATACACATATCAAGTAGATCAAATGAATCACCCACTATCTGATTCAAAAGTCAGGAATGTGAACAAGGCAAATTGGGAAACAAAGAGAAACAGGTTTAACAGGAGAGATGGAGAAAATACTAAGAAGAAGAATGTGTTAACGAAATGACGAGAGAGAAGAAAGAGGATTTAAATTGTGAAGGCCTCATTTGTCTTTTAGAAATAGTTGCAAAGATCAAGCAAACAACCCTGTGTGTGAGTACTGAATGGAGAAAATGCAAAGTGAAACTAAGCTTCAAAATATGCATTAACATATTATTGCAAACACATAAGATTCTGTATGTATTGAGACCTTCTCAACTAAGCAACTTAACTACGCACATGGAGAATTCTCGATAGCAATTGAGAAGCAGAGCTTTCTGTAAAGGAATATAGCATGTCTTTTGAAAAGGAAGTTGGTTTGTCATGGCAGATGCAGTAAACAGAAATAAAGAAAGGATGACATAGGAAGCAAAATTTTGGTCCTTCTGGTTTAGATCTGATGTGAGAAAGAGGCAAAAGCAGAGAATGGAGGAGAAAGTGGAGCAAATTGAGTGGAAAGGAATAAGAAGAAAAGGAGAAGAAAAGCGAAGGGGAAGGGGAAGGGGAAGGGGGGGAAGGGGAAGGGGAAGGGGAAGGGGAAGGGGAAGGGGAAGGGGAAGGGGAAGGGGAAGGGGAAGGGGAAGGGGAGGGGAGTTTTGAGAGGAAAAGGCAAACATAAAGCCATGGCTGAACTATATAAAGAAAAGCCAGTCAAATAATCTTGGATTAGTTTTATCTACCTTCAGGGAAAAAAATACTTGCAATGTAATAGCATTGCATGTAATTACACTGAAAATATGCTTTTGAGAGTCACTTTTATTCTTTATGGGGAAAAAAAGGCAAGTAAATGTAGTACAGGAACACTTTTGTACTTGTTCATCTTGAAATATCCCAGAACAACATTTTACATTATGATGTATCTTTTGCAAGATGTCTTAACCAAATGTTTTAAGTGTTTATTACTCAAACCAGTCCTTAAGTAGATTAAAACAGTAGAAAAATATATGAAACCATTGTAAAAATTGTTTCAAGCTCTGTGCTTTCATTACTTTAAACACCTTACCTGAAGGTTTTTTTATATTCTTTTCATGCACAGAAGAAATTGGCCCAAGAAAAGAAACATTCCTGGATAATGGGAAGCAACATGTGTGTATTTCTAAAAAGAGAGAAACTCTTTGAACATCTTCCAAAAAAAATCCAAATATATGCACACATTCTTCCAGCTAAAAGGAGAACCAACACTTGCTGTCTTCTTACACATTGCTTCATTTTATCTTTTGTATTTAAACAACTACTGCTTATATCCTGCAGTCAATCCATTAAGAATAATTTTGGCTGTGTGCTCTTCCTCCCACCCCCTTCCCTGGTGGACCTTAAGGAGGAATTTTATCTCAGGAGAGAAGAAAGAAATTTATTTTTAGGTTATCCTTTCAGATGGGAAAGGGGCACTGCTCATTATAATATATCTTAATCATACAGTCTCATACAGTCGTCTACCTTGCCTTCTGGTTCAGCCCTTGAAGGTGGAAAGCAACAAGGAAGAGAACAGTACCTTCCACCCTGCTCCCCACTCTTGGAGAAGCTGGAAGGAATGGCTGAAAGAACAAGGAGATACGAATTACAAAAAAAAAAAAAAAACAAACAAACAAAAAAAAAAAAAAAAAAAAAACATAGAGGGAGAGAAAACAACTACTGTTCTGCTTTCCCCTTTGCTTCTGCAGTCATTTCACACTCACAGTCTCTCAGTAAGTGAATCTGAATGACTCTCAAAAACAGAATTAATGCCAAGGTGTTACCTCCTGTCCTTCCTCATATCAAATTACTTAAATTATCCTCATATTAGCTGGTAACATGTAACATTGGGACACAGTTTGAGGAAATTAATTTTGTGACATCTGAAGTAATTGCTTCTAAGAACCAAGCTCAGAAATATCCAAAGAAAGGTGAGCTACTTCAACCTAAATAAAGGAGGAAATTAAACAAGAAGTAGTTCTACAGGCAGGAAGGGGCCAGATGATGGAAGCTATGCTCACATGGCTCCAAAACTTAATCTTGTGTCCCACCATGGGATATTTAGGATGCAAATATTCCTTATAAACATGTTAAGGAGTCAAGAGAATAGTGAAGCATTATTAGGAGGCTAAGTAAGTCATTCATGGAACAGAGAGCTTCAGAAACAGCACAGTCTACTTTTCTCTTCATGCCAGTTGTTATTTCAGCTTAATAAGTGATACTAATGGAAATCAACATGGTACATACCATATACATTGACAGTAGTCACTGGAAACTGGTGAGAGGGAATTTGGAGGGTGAATGAGCAGCATTTCACAAACAAATTTAATCAGCAATATCAAGGAGACCAACCAAATGTGGTTTTGTTTATTGTAGGGCAAGGATCTAAGTTTTTTATTTAAAAGGCACATGTAATTGCACAGAAAATGACAGAAGAATTAAATATCATTTGTATCATGGGTGAAACGAGTCTCTCCTTGGAAACTGCAGTGGACCTGCAAAATATGTAGAAAATCCCCTTTTTTTGTCTTCAACAGCAGACTCAACTTGAACCTAACCTGATATATATAAATAGACCTAAGCCTACAAAGTCATCCATCTTACCAGCTGAATTCTGTCTGGTGAGTTGCTCTGCATTTTGATTTTCAGAAACACCCACATATCCATTTCTTGTCTAAATAGAGGATGAGACAACAAATGGGTCGTGTGTCATTGAAGGGGTCAACCTAATGGTGTTCTAATATCCTGAAATAAATCACCTTATAAAGCAGAGACTCCTCACAGAGAATTTTCTGTCAGCTTTCCTAGTTAGAAGAGGTGCTAACAGACACTGTAGGCTTTTAGATGGTCTCATTAAGGGAAAAAAAGCAGTCTCTGATGATATTCAGTCACAATCTTATTTACTATTTTGTTTGCTTATTACAAATTATTTGTATTATTTTTCTTTCACTTACTTGAATGAAGTCAGATATATAATTCAAGGCAACACAGTTTTATATGTTTGCTTCAAGTGTGAATCAAGCCTCAGGTAGTCATTCAGAAAATAGTCATATAACAACCTGTATGAGCAAATACATAATTTATGCACAACTTCTGTTTGGAAGGGGAATCCTTTAGTGTCCTTCCAACACGGATAGGCAACTCTCACACTTTCCAGTATTTTGGGCAGAGCTTAGAACAAAAATATCTGTCATCATTGTTGTTAGCATGGGAATTGACTGACAGGGCTGATGTTGGAGAGAATGAAAAGAGAATAGCTTGAGTATCAGCTTTCACTCATTCCGAGTTTCACGTGCCCACTGGTGTGGAGAGCTGGCAGCAGCTCTTTCACTGATCTTCCTCTGAGACACAAACCTGCTATCAGGTTGCCCAGTTTGAAGGAAAGGGTTGCACCAGACCCTTCTAGAAACAATCTCATATACCAAACAAGTTGGATTTCAGTTTTGAGAACTTTTCAGGTTGCTGTTACTAGCTTATTACTTAAACTTTTTTCTAAACTTGAACTTGTCTTGAAGCAAAAAATAAACATTACAGCCCTCATTTCATTGAGAATGAAATAACCTTTATGCCAGGGTTACTAGAATCATTTGGATAAAACAGACACATCAGAGTAGACCCATGTTCAGTTTGATCCAGTAATGCTTGCCAAGAGTGCAAGTACAGGACAAGCAAAGTGGGATATAACACTCTCTTCCATAAAACTGTCCAAACACCATCCAAGCCATGTGAACTTTTAGCACTCACAATGTTCTGTATCACGGAATTCCACTCTTTAATTTAGTGTGAGGGAAACTACAGCCTCTTGTCATCTGCTTTGCACTTATCATTTAGTGGTTTTCACTCCTAGGTTTTGTGGGGAAGGAAAACAGAGGACAGGCAGTTCCCCTTCTATCCCCTTAATGGCACTCATTGTTTAGGCATCTCTTGTGTACCCCTTCAGCCATCTCTCCAGTCTGCTCTGTGGTTCCTGTGTGGCTCAGAACCATCCCAGATTTTTGATTGTCCTTGTTGCCCTTGTCTGAGCCCCTTGCAGTTCCGTCCTTTTATTTTTAAGATGGAGCAACCAGAAGTACACAGTTTTATATTGCTTTCCTTAAAATCCCTAACATTCAATTCCTTCTTCTCTCTCTCTCTTTTTTTTTTTTTTTCCTACTAAATGACTGTGTTGCCTCCATGTTTTCACAGAGCTCAAAACCCTTGTTTCTGGGTGGTAATGATTAGCCTAATTGCAAAATTAGGATTTTTCTCCCATGTACATTATTTTATGTACATCTATGGTAATTAGAATCTCTATTTATTTAGTAATTCAGTACCGTGAGAAACTTCTACTTCTGCACCTCTTTTGCAGATAACTTTCCCTTTTCACTGCCATAAATTATCAGCAACAAACTGTCTCCAAAGTGTGATCTTTTTTAGATCATTTATAACTTGAACAGCATCAACCACACCTCAGTTGCTACTAAACACAACAATTCTGAAGTCATCAAGTGTTCCATAGAAAGCATGAAATCCTATCTAGTCTCTTTGTTTATACTTATTCTTTACTGTGCATGTATTAGTTCTAGCTTAAGGAGGCAGATTGTCAGGTAGTGTGTAAACAGACACTGACAAGCCCAATCTTCATTTTTTGGGACTCCTGCAGGTATCACTCTTTGGTCTGGGAGGTCAAAAGACAAAGGCACCTACAGTGAAGCAAGAAACAAAGTTGAGAAACCATCGTGGGAGACAGAGAGCAAGAGGTAATGACTTAGAGGAGTGGGAGACTGAAAAAGAGGAAAACCTGGACATAGCAAAGGGGATGTAGGGAAACAAAAACAAATAAAGAGGTAGAGGGAGTCTCCAGAAAGATACTCAGTACCAAGGGACAGAAGAGAAAATCACGCTCCAGAAGGAGAAGAAAAAACAGATAAAGAAAGTAGAGATTCATTTAAAGGACAACTGTCCCCAGTCTTTCTATTCAAAACTGTAAAGGATTTTTTTTTCTTCTTTTTTTCCAAATAAGACAATGTGAGAGAAAAGTGGATTCCTACAGAGTATAAAATCACCAGTTACTCTATTTGCCATTATAACCTAACAGAAACCTCACATCAGCTGACAATGTCTTTGGTAGAAACTGCAGAACAAATGTGTGTATAGTTCAGCAATGCTGTAAATTTGTGAAAATAATCTGCAAGTAAGCAGCCTGTAAAAGAAAATTTCCTAAATCATCTCCAAAGGGAATTGCCCATGCTTCATGTATGGGCACTGCTTTATAAGGCAGTACTTGTTAGATAACAATTTTCTCAGCAAGACCCAATGGATAGAAGATCTAATTGACACTGTCAAAAAAACCCTGTTGCCACATTTCTAAACACAGCAGTTGTTCACAAAACATTGAAATCTGTGCATCTGGCAAAACTTCCCTCTGATCTGTAAAATTTGCTCACAAACATTATGCTTGAGTATAGGCTGATGGTAAAAATCTTGTTCCTAATGCAGGGCTGTCCTCAAATTGCCAATGAGAAAATCATTTAAGAGACAGCAAACTCCAACTTGGATCATTCCTCACAGTTTAGTTTTTGTTTCTTGTTAGCTGAATTGATATTTCTTGGCTAGTATTTTTATCTGATTAATTACCAATGAGCACCAGAGTGGTAACTCTAAAACCGTTGCATCGTTCACTGCACAGAGAGTAGTGCCAGAAAAAAAACAAGATTTCCAATTATGAGCTGCCAAATTCCTTTAGCCTTGTTACAGGAGATCCACTCAGAATGACAAATTAATTCATTTTCATTGCCAATCTAGTCATTGTCGTCTCCACTGAGACTGTCAATAACTGCCAATTGTGATGCTGAAAATTGTGAAATTTTATGAGACAGTTGGCTTGCTTGCTGGTGTCAAGGGATAGGAAGTAGATTTCTCAAATTCATATCAAATTTTTCCCTATAGAACTGGCAAAATCTTATACCCAAAGAAGACTTTCATGTCTGAATGTTGAACCACACCCAAGGAAGACTTTCATATCTGATTGTTGAACCATGATCCCAAAAAGTATATCTTAAGAATAGAAAAAAGCTGTCCAAGAAACAAAAATATGTCTTTTAGAGATCGGAACTCTCAGGATAAAATGATAAAATCACTGACAAAAATATGATGTGATAAATTTTTGCAAATAAAATTTTTAAGACAATTTTTTTAACTGCATGAATTAAAAAAAAGTCAAAACACAAGAGACAATAAGAAATAGGTGAATAGGAATGGACTAACAGTGAGATGGAGATTAAAGATACCTGATATCAGTAGTCTACACTGGTTTCTCAAAAATTATGAAGTTAGCAAGATGGGGAAGGTAAATAAGAATGGAGTCCATGGAAATAGAAATTAATGCGTTTAAAGTAGAAGAAAGTCTGTAAGATTTAAATAGGAGCAAGAGTGAGGAAAAATAAAAAATTAAGTTTATAATCTCCATCCCAATATTCTGAGAAAATTGATATTCACAATAGCAGTGTCACAATGGTTTTGCCATAATACCATCTGATTGAATTACAGTGTATGCAAGGTATGCAGTGTCTGTGTTTGAGGAGAAAGAGGGAAAGAAGTGCTTGGACAAATTTGTGTCTTGTCATACATTATATCATTATACACTAGACATTAGGACAGAGTTTGAAGTAATTAGCAATTAATAAAATGGAGATAAATAGAAAAGGAGACGGAGTGCAATATGGATTTAGCACATTAGACTGCAACATAGAAGCACACAGTCTTTAATCAGAGACATAATGCTTTAAAAGAGAATGGGAATGAAACCACAGTTACTCAAATTGCTATAAAGTGGTTGGTACAACTCAAGGTGGGAAATTATTACTTAAGTGAAAAACTATAAATGGAGAAAAGTAGTAAGTAAAAGAAAGACATCAAGAGGATGTATGTGGCTAAGGTGAGCATTGGAGTAAAACTTTCTTATGGATTGGTTCTGGGATACTTTTTATTTGGCATTTTCATTCATTGTCTTGTCACAAGAAGCAGAAGTGAGATAATTAGATGTACTGATGACAAAATATGGGAAGAACTGCCAATAAAGAGAAAAATCATTATTTTCTCTAGGAAGTATTTTAATATAATCAGATGGAATTCAGTAGGGGAGAGTCACAGCAAGTCACTCAGTAACTAAGACAAAGCATTTCTGCTAGGACCTGGTTGTTTAAAAAGAAGTGAGAAGCAGAAATACTGGGTGTATGAGGCAATCATACTGATCTGTTCAGGAACATGAGGCAGTTGTATAAAAAGGAAATGCAACCACCAGGTGTTCAGGTACTAATGATCTTTAGTGATGAATGACCATTGATAAAGGCAATGGGAAGCAAATGTTTGTCGAAACAGAGATGTTTCAGGCAAAAGTGACTAGTATTTTTCAGTGAAATCAGGCTTTGCTAGTGAATTTCTACCCAGATTCAGCAGTCCTGGATTGCCAACAGCATTCCCTCTTGGGTTATCTCTCAGCTTCTTCATGGTACTTTTAAATGACTTGAGACAAATAGCACGTCCAGTCTGTACCCAGTGGCCAGCTGATGGCATGTTTTCACTTCCCAAAGCACTCTCAGTGACTTCTTTTTTGATTGTCTTTTTGACTGCCATAGTTACCAACTATGTGTTTGCTAACTTTTGTTAGCAAGCACAAGCTGCCAGCTCTGCATCTGGGCAATTCCTACATTTCTTTCTTACCCCTTTTTTTAGGCTTTGTAGCATGAGGTGCTCTGACCAGCTGGGCCTGGTTGGAAAGAGCACAATATCTATGCATTTTTTTTTATTCCCAAATGTTTGTAATCAAGTACTAATGTGGAGGTGGATCAAAGATTGACAGGACTTACAACACAAGGTTTTCCAACTTGTAGCTCAGCTTAATGGGTCCATGGGCTTCCTTCATGCCTTATGATATGGGCATTTCCATAGTGGCTCAGGGGATGTCTGGAGCTGTGTCTCAGTAAGTGCTCAACAGAGGGAGTTTCAATCCCCACTGCCTTCATTTTTCTTGCATTTGGCACTCTTGCTATCTGCTTAAAGATAAGCAGAGTATTCTCTGGGGAGTGTCTTAAAGTAAAAACAGCCAAAACTCAGGATTTCACTTCAATAAGAAAGATCCCCCACATCCCCGACACTTTATGCAAAACTGGCAATACTTTATAATTCAAGGCTCAAATGAAAAGTACATTGTGGTAGGGGAGAAAAGAGATTGTCTTTTCCCAAAGGAAAAATTAAAACATTTCTTTTTCCTATTGTTTGAACAATATGGGATGCAGAGCCATCCTAACTCCTGGCAAATCTTTGTCCTTACCTAGAACCTAGAACCTATCTGAGGGCAGCTTCTCAGGCAATCTCCAAGGCTGGGTGAGCCTTAGAAGTTCCCTGGAAACAGAGGGAGCCCTCCCACTTCAAAGTCTTTGAATAAGTCCCCAAAAGCTGTGGCAGCACCTTTACTGTGAGGGCAGACACTAATTCACAGCAGACTCTAAAGCTCTCTGCCTTTCCTCTGAAGGTTTGTCTGAACTATTGTCTGGAGGTGGTGAGTTATTGAGTCTCAAGAGGGTCAGCAGTGGCTCAGAAGTCAGGCATCTGTTTAATGAGACTTTGCCTTCATCCTCACAAAAGCATTTCAACAGGATATTTTGCCAAAGCCTAGCTTGATTTTGTTCAATTGCTTTTAAAATATTTTATAAAAAAATTCCTAGTATTTTTGTTGTCTGTAGGCAGTAACTCTACACAAATCATAGATAACACTGATAGTACAGAGATATGTTATAAATCATATAATAATATGAATGGCTGCTCATAGAACTGACTTTGTAACAGTACCTGTGAAATTATGTGGCACAGGTTTTCAGAGTTGTTCTGTAAAGTTCAAAGGGAAAAACTCATTCTTAACATAAACTCTTTATTTTTTTCCACTGAATAAATCAGGTAACCCCCTGCATGTATTTGCAGTGTTTTATATCTATTGCCATTACAGTGTTTAGCAGTTTGGGTTCAGTGCAGATCCCTGAGTTTATCTCTAACCTCTGTTTATCTCTTATCTGGGCTATGCAAAGATTAGTTTCTGTGAACATTGAGATGGATCATCTCTGCAGAGTGCTAACTTCTTGTCGCCAACTCCTTGCTTCACAAAGGCTGAACTTTAGAAATTTTGTTGGCCTTTTTCCATCTTAAGTTCCCTCACTCACAGTCTGTCTTCTTAAAAGATATTTCATGCTCTGTCAGGATCCTGGACACCAGAGCTGCTTTTCTCTCGCACTGAAGAGGATCTGCTTGGCTGGCACTGCTCACTGCCGAGCAGTGGGAGATGATATTGTGTGTCTCACGTATGGAGCTGTCTCTAATTAACCAAATGTCTGTGGTTCCAAAGATAAATGTGGGTGCTGGGAGCCTCAGCTCTATGATATAAGTCTGTGTGCCATCTTCAGCATCTTGGTTCTGAGCTTAAGGAAAGCGTTTTTCTAGTTTCTCATTCTCGGTGGAGTTTCAGTGCTTGTCAAGCAAGAAGAGTGTTTTATCAGTTGTTCTAGTATTTCAGGCATTATTTCTGGCAAAAAGTTTCTCACAAGAGAGTGAAAAGCTTTACCTTTATAATCACATCTGTATTTCCCAATATCAAGGTAATTATATATGCAAAATATCTTTGCCTGGGAGACAAGTATACTTTGTCACTGAATTTCATGATAATAGCACAGTTTTTCAAGTTTTAAGGCCTGTTTTCCTTTTAGGCTCTCCCAAATTCTCATTAACCAACCAGTATTTCACATGACAGTGAGAACTGCACTTTCCAGCTAACTGAACCAGTCTACAGATTTATTGAGGTAAGAACTCACAGACTTACAGACTTCTATGTGGATCATCATATATCTCTGTGTGTAACAAAAGGCCATATCTAAGCACACATATGCATTATCAAGCTGTGGAAAAGTGGGTCAAGACAATCATACAGGGCAAGGACAACTGATGCATCAGTCAGATCATTAACATTCAGCACTGAGGTGTATTTTCCCATCATTTTGTTACACAAGGGCTCTGACATGCTTTGGTACAAATGCATTTATCCTGCAGGATAATTTTTCCTTCATTTGGAAATCTGAACTCATTTCTACAACTACCCATCTACTCAATGCACTTCTTGTTTAGTATACCTTTTTCTGCACCTTCAGGTACCTTCCTCTTCTTTTCTGTCCAGCCTCTGCTGTGGGTATCACCAAGGCCATGGAGTCAGAGAACAGCCAAAGGCTTGCACCACTGAGGCCTCTGCATCCCACTGAGGGCAGGATCAGGACTAAGAATGAAAATGGGGGCAGCTCAGCTATGACCCAATTTCCCCCTTTTGTACTTCATATAGGGCAAAGAGGGTGCCTGTAATGGACAGCTGAGCATTATGGCCTCTCAAATGTCATTCATTAAATATTTCCTCATATACATCTTTAGTTTTCAGCATCATTACTGAGGTGTTTTTAAAAGGCTATAGGACAGCTTTCCATAGATTGGTAAGTTACAACTGAATGACAGGATCGTGGAGAGGGCAATGCCAAAAAGCTTGATGAGAAGAGCTATACATAGTAGAATAAGGAATTTGTAATATTCCATTGAAGACACCATATGGCCTTCCAACAGCTAGTCATCTTTAATAAAAGAATTTAAAGCAATTTGTTCTCAGTGTTAGTCTGTAGTCCAGATTTGGTAAGAACCTTTATTTTGAGAAACAGTATTTTTAAAACATTCAGAAGAGGAAGGAAAATAACACAGTGCTATTATAAACACTAGCAATAACAGGAGTTAAGAAAAAATTCTTAATTTTTAATTTTGTCCTTGAAACAATTCTTATGAAGCATTAAAAATAACTTTGAGCTAAAGAGAGGACTGCGAAAAATGCTGCATGTGTAGCTGCACATGCAATATCAAAAATTATTCTATCTTTTTCATTTCAAAATACCAGATTCATCAAACTGAAATCTTTTTCCAGAAGTGTTTTAATTGCAGAAATTTTCCCTTGGACTTGGGATTAAATTTTTGATCCGAATGAGAGAGACAAGCAGATACTATTCCCCAAGTGACTGCTGAACTGGGACATGGAAGCCACAGGTGCAAGTTCCTGTCTGCATCAGACAAAAGGAATTTCACTGTGGAGCAAGTATTTCATTTCACATGAGTGCCTCCAGTATCACTGTTCTGAGAATAGCTCTTTTTTTATGCTTTACATCAAGGAAAAAAATGTTTCAAAGTCTCTTGTTCTTTTTCAATATGGAATTAACACAAATTTTAAAATCTCCCACTTTTTTTTTTTTTTTCCTGATTTTCTCATTTTTCTACTAGCTCTACAATCACATGGTCCATCTTATATTTTACTGCCAATCTTACACATGTCATAAACAGAGTCTCCAGCTACAGAATGAATTATTTATATGAAGGGAGTGAATCCCAGAACATTGCAAGTTTCCTGCATGAATACTTTTGTGCCTCTCGTTTGTCACACACTTCATCCCATATTTGGCTCTTGTCAGATTGAGAGCAAAGGCCGTGAGTTGCTGCCCCAATAGGAGCATCTTCTCTTCCCCTTTTTTTTTCAGAGCCCAGAGGACATAAAAATGTGACACTGCTATACTAGGAGTGCTTTAATACCCCCTTTGTGTCTGCCCTGTCCCTGTGCTTGAGGGGAAGTAGGGAAGATTGAAAGATTTGTTCTTTCTTAATGTCTTTGCTTATGGGTAGGTTAAGTTCTGGCACATCACCTACATCTGCCTGAACATCATGCCATGGTTTGTATGGGTGTTATGTGGACACAGAGACAGCAAGTGGAATAGCTTTTACATTTTCCACAATTTCCCTGGATTATTAAATGGGAAGGAGTTTTTTACAATTTTAATAACATTTTACTATTTGTCATTAAAAGTCTTTTTATTCTTAGTCCTATCTGATTTAGCACTGAGTGCTCATGAGGCGTGTGGCTTGCAGAAGACCCCAAGTTGTCAGTTCTTCAGACCATATATCTGAATCTGCAATCGTTTGAATTGCAGGATTCTCCTTCAGAACTGCAAATCTGGAAGGGTCTGCAGAGAACAGGAAAACCTATGAGCTATGAAAAAAGTTCCTAATGAAAAGCAGTGGAACTGTGGAGAACAGTCTTGGAAGATATATACCAATTATGGAGGGTACCTCCTTTCAGCAATACCAGGAACAAAGCAATATAAATTACAGACAGAAGAGAAATAAATCAAACTTTAATTAGGTCAGAAGTTCATGTGTCTGTAATAATGAGCTTCTCAGATGCTGCTGCCTCTTATGTTCTCCCGTGCTCCTCCCCAGCTCCAGGATGTGGCTCCAGGTTTTAGATGTGCCTCACCAGGAGCTCCAGAACCTGTTGCCTGCAGTGGCCCTGGTGCATCTCTAGAAGGCTTTGAGTGCTTTTTCTGCCTTAACTGGCAGCAGCAAAGCCTTCTGGGATAATTAGTGCTGCTTCAATTGGACAGGTAGCGGATGGGAAATAAACAGGTTCAAGAGCTCAAGGGACATCCGTGTTGCTGTAGGCAGGGAGGCAGTGGAAAATAAATATAGCTAAGCAGTTGGAAAAATATTTATTTATTTATGCTCCTTTCCTTTTGAGATGTGAGATGAGGACCAGCCCCAATATGAACTCATTTTTTTTCCTAAGCAGTTGCCAACTCTCTCCAGTCCTTGAAAATCACATCCCACGTAAGTCCATGGCCAGCTATAGTGATGACCCATTTGGAAAAGCTTTTCCTTATTGTTAACTGTGAAAGGAGATAATTTGTTACATAAATAATGAATTAGATGTGTATTAATTTAGAACTGCTTGTCTGAATGGTTTGCAAAGCAGCTGTGTGATTTTAGGCAGTCATATGCTGTCAATTAACAACTTATTCTAAGCCAAATCTGTGTAAGCTTATTATGTGTATCACAGAGTGTGGAATTTCTTCATAGGTTTTACTAATTCTAGCTGTATGCTATTGGCTGCATAGTAGTTTTAAACTGCTAAAGATTAGTTAAAATCCCAGTTAAATTACTGACAGGCAGAGGGAACTTCCAGTTGCATTCCAGCTATTAATCTGCTAGTGATACTTTTCATGTTGTTAAGAAGTTGGGAGAGCTCATTAAAATCCCCAGTTTTTCTTTATGGAAAAGTTTATGTTAGTCCAGAAAGACAACATTCAAACAGAATATTCATAATACAATTCCAATATTTTATTCAATTGAGGGAGGGAGCTTTTAAGTTTGTAGTTAGACAAGCAGCACAGCTTATACTTACAAACCTGATTGCCATCTGTCTTTCCAAAGCAAAAATGCCCCAAAATTCCAAAGGATTCATCTTGTTTCCTTAGAGAAGTTGGAAATATCTGAGACAACTAGCTATTAAAAAAAATAAGCTTAGAGGAGATTAATTAAAAGCTTTAACAATTTCCTTTTGTTTTTAAGTGTAGTGTATATGAAAACAATAATTCCACATTTTGATTATTCTGATCTTATTGAAAGATAACAAGAACTTTAATAAATCTTGAGGGGCTGCCTCAGAGCAGTACAATTATTCAAAGCATCTCTTAACTATGCAAGTTTCTCTACTCAATATTTCCAAAAGGATAGTCTCAAACATGCCTTTAGTATTTGTAATATACAGCACTGTATAGTTTTGACTGAAGTACCCAAGGATGACCATATCTGGGTTTCTGCAAAACTGTTCCTTCTCTAAAAATGTGGTCATTGGAAAAGAATAGAGTAGAAAAGAATAGAAAGAAAAAGGGAAGGGAAGGGAAGGGAAGGGGTGCGGGAAGGGAAGGGAAGGGAAGGGAAGGGAAGGGAAGGGAAGGGAAGGGGAGGGAAGGGAAGGGAAGGGAAGGGAAGGGGAGGGAAGGGAAGGGGAAGGGAAGGGAAGGGAAGGGAAGGGAAGGGAAGGGAAGGGAAGGGAAGGGAAGGGAAGGGAAGGGAAGGAAGGGAAGGGAAGGGAAGGGAAGGGAAGGGAAGGGAAGGGAAGGGAAGGGAAGGGAAGGGAAGGGAAGGGAAGGGAAGGGAAGGGAAGGGGAAAGGAAGGGAAGGGGAGGGGAGGGGAGGGGAAAGGGAAGGGAAAAGGAAAAGGAAAATAAAAAGAAGAAAGGAAAAGAAAAAGAAGAAAGGAAAAGGAAAAGAAGAAAGGAAGAAGATAAGCTTTTATGCAAATTTCAGGGCATTTTAATTTTTTTGCCACAAAACTTTAGCCACAATCTCCCAAGCTTATGAATCTTTAAGCAGGAAGACTTGCTCAAGCTGTGGATCAAATCCTTAATAAAATCACTTATATTGAAACTTGTTCCACTAGAAAAATGATGCAGAAGCTTGGCTATGAGTCAGGCAAAACTCAAGCATATCAAACCTGTGTATTTCTGTTTTCCAGTGTAATGGCTCCCCAGCTTCTCACTCACTCACATTGTCTGGGCACCTAACCC
Organism: Muscicapa striata striata; assembly: GCA_030060385.1. NCBI lineage: Eukaryota > Metazoa > Chordata > Aves > Passeriformes > Muscicapidae > Muscicapa > Muscicapa striata. The sequence continues at coordinate 7,841,653 of JAREIS010000165.1, read as the reverse complement.
ACAGCTAAGCAGGAGAATGAACAATTTTGTGTCATTGCTAGGGAATGCATCCTACTGAAAATAAATTTTTTAAGTTTCCTCATTAACAATGTCCTCTACTAGTGCTTTGGGATATCTGCTTCTTCCCCAAGTGGAAGGAAGCTCTGCCTTCCATTCTACACAGTGTGAACATGCTCAGTCCTGACTGATTTACTCTTCCTCATCTTGATCCTCCTTACTTTCTCCATTCCCTCTTTTCTCCATCTGAGGCTTTTCTTCTATTACCTATCCAGCTCCATTGTTCTCTCCAATCTATCAGCTCCTTCAGAGAACAAATCAAATTTTTCAGCTCTGGAATTCAGTATTTCTCCTGTCCAGACACATGGATTAAAAATATTCCTCTCAAACAAATATTAAAAAAAAAAAAAAAAAAAAAAAAAAAAAAAAAAAACAAAAAAAAAAAAAAAAAAAAAAAAAAAAAAAAAACAGAATAGGAAAGCCTGTATGATAGTTTAATCAAAATGTCTTTGGGATGCAGCTGCCTGCAGATAAATTTGGTCAACAAACAATGAGTGCCAATGTGACCACTCTCTGATCCCTCCCTTGGTAGAGTAATTCAACTGCAGTTAAGTGGGCAAAATTACTGATAACATGATACAAGAGTAAACAGAACTGCCATAAAATTGAAAGGCAACAATTTTTAAACTTCATGAAAGTATTTTCTTGTGCAGAAAATGCCTCACACACAGTTTCCCTTGGACTAAGATAACATTGACACCAAGATCTTAGAGCGAGACAGAGAAATACCGTGATTTCTACAGAGAGTTTGAACATCTAATTACATTAGATTTCAGTTCAAGACTTCAATGACTATTACCTGATCTTTCAGAGTCAGACCAGGATGAAACTTTTATTACAGCAGATTATTTCATAATTTTCTGTAACAAAACTTTCTGAATGTTCTTCTGAACCCCTTGGCCGTTCACAGAGGTACACAGAAAAGATAGTACACCAAAGTGGTATCTTGAGTTTGCTTCATTTAACTGTAAGCAAAAGAAGCAGCATCATATTAGATCACATGTGGATATTTCATGTATGTTAGGAAAAATGACAAAGATTCATCCTGACTTTTACAAGTCAAAGTTCTTCTTTGTAACTGAAATTAGCTACTCTTATATTGGATTTCTTCCTTTCTGCATCCTTCTTTTTCCAGTTTACCTTTTCTGCCTCTCCATACCTCTACCTGTGTAGTAAAACCACATACTCCTCCCCTCAAACTGGCAAATTCTGATTCCTCAGCTAAGTTTCTCTAGTAAGCAAAGCAGCCAGTAAAATTAATAACAGTTTCATGGCATTTCTCTTTAATTCATTCTATTGCTTAATCTGCTTATATGATTCTGCAGCTGAAGAAAAGGGAAAAAATGTCAGACTATTGTACAGATCCAAACCAGCCCCTTTGAACTCTGATTTTACAGCATAAGCATCAAAGAAGAATTGCTACTCCAAGGCTTTTTATCTATAGAAACTGTAGGAAAGAAATGATAAAAGAACATATTGGCATTCTTACCTCAATTTCCCATTCTAACTTCAGGAAGCTCCTATTGAATTTGATGCTGTAGGATTAAGCCTTTGGGCCCAGATCCTCAAAGGTACTTCAGTGTTGTAAAGCTAACTTTTATTCCTCCTGTGACCTCATGGATTTCTCAACCCAAATACAACTTCCCAGGCAATTAATATTAAGAGCGATTTTTTTTCTTTCCTTACTAAAAAAAAAAAAAAAAAAAAACAGAAATCGACAGAGCTTAAATCGGCCATGTCTGAAGAGCAGACAAGTGGGACTAGACATAGTCACCTGACTCTGCAGTGGCTCAGAGTGACCTAAATATCATTCACCTCCACCTACTTTCTGGTTATTTTGGTGTTCAAGGGCTGTTTGATGTCTGTACATATGTAAGAATGATTGACATGCCAAGTCTGACTCCTAAGCAAACAGTAAGTAAAAAGGTGGAATGGAATGGAATGGAATGGAATGGAATGGAATGGAATGGAATGGAATGGAATGGAATGGAATGGAATGGAATGGAATGGAATAGAATAGAATAGAATAGAATAGAATAGAATAGAATAGAATAGAATAGAATAGAATAGAATAGAATAGAATAGAATAGAATAGAATAGAATAGAATAGAATAGAATAGAATATCCTGAGTTGCTGAGTATGATCATCTAGTCAAACTGCCTGACCAGGGCCAATTCACCTGGGTGATCTGATGCAGGTATGTTGATTTTAGAGCCAGCTTACTCAGTTGTTACTTACCTGTCCACAGAGTTGCACTGTTCAGTTGCAGACCAACAAGGTTTCCTGTTGAGGCTGTCCCACTATCTACAAATTATGACATGTAGATTGCAAGACAGCAGACAGCCCATGATTAGAGACCTCACTTGACAGATAGGAAAGTGACACTCAAGCCCTTGACTTGGAGATTAGAATTTGATCTAACCTAAAACCCACGTTTGGGCTGAGGCAGGGATCTCAGCCACTGTAAATGCTCAGGTTGACATTTAGGCTGCACAGTGTGTGGGCACTGGTCAGCCAGCTACAGGATTGAAACACCCATCCTGTCCAGTGGCAGCTTGGCAGAAATTTTGAGCACTTCAGTGGGATGTATGTGTGTGTGCTAAAGAAAGACTTTTGGGGATCTGGGCCTCAGTTTCACTAACCTGAATAACCTGTTTTCTCTTTACAGTCCACAGTGATAATTCGAGGGCAGGAAACTCCTGCCATGAGTGTGGGCACACATCATTGTGATGGAGACTGTGGGTTACCATCATCAGGTGGCTCTAATCTCCCTGTTGGGGTAGGGCAGGGCATCAGCCCTCAGCCCCCCACTGTCCTCTGCCCTCACAGAGCACTTGTTTCTCCAGCTCCCTGGTGTGAGGAAATGAAATAGTGGAACCAAGCAGTATTGCAGCTCCAGGGGGATAAAGGATTTCCAGCTGTATCTCACCTGCTGCTGCCTCAGATTCCCTCCCCAGCTGCATTCGTCAGGCCCACCATCTTTTGCTGTGCTCCATCACCTCTCACTCTTCTCTGATGCTCCATTTTTATGAAAATTCATTTATGAAAGGAAGACAGTTATATTTATAATGTAGAGCATGCTGGAATACTTAATCTTTCACTTCATTTTTTTTCAAGTGTGCCTTACTCAGACGTGGACTGATAAGATGACAAGTGCTAAAACAATCTGTGAAATGATGCATGGACTTTTAAGTAAATTAATAAGTGCCTTGGAGCAAAGATATATATAATCACAGGAAAACCTGACTCTTTTCATAGGAGATATATCCTTGAAATACTGTTTTATCTGGTTAATTAGAGTTAGGGGGTGGAAACACTGGCTTTCACGAGATTAAAGAGAAAACTTAAAATATTCAGATGGGAATTTGTTTTATAAAATATACTACATACACACTTAAATATGAAAGTTTGATCCTTTAATATTTAACCAATGGACAGTCCACCGAGACATCTCTTTCATTTCCACTGAGGTCCTGGTACAAGCACCAGCTAGTTTTAATAGACATCACACATTTAAAAAAAAATAGGTGCAGTTAAGACACAGTTCAGCTAAGAGCCATGGGGCACAATATGTTGCATGGGTCAAAAGCGCACGTCCTAAAGGAACTAGTGAACTAGAACAGTGTCTTTGTTATTAATCCGGAAATTGCATTTTTAGAACATATATTGCTGACTATATAAGTCTCTCTTTTTTTTTTTTCTTTTCTTCCAATAATTTCTTTTTTTCACATGAACAGAGCAAACATCTCTCTTTGTTCCTTATAAAGATCTTTTAACTTTCCTGTTCCAGCTAGACAGTAACAATCCCTTATGCATCTTAACATTTATGTTTATGCAGGCTACAAATATCCGTGCTCATACTCATGCCAGACATCTTTAATACACACCTCCATCTGCCAGCGACCTGCCCGTGACCTTCTTCAGAAATGAAAGGTAACTTGGCTAGCTCTATTTCTGGTCCTTCTGAAAAAGGATTGTCAGGTCAAATTGTGACAGTTTAAGTGTGATGTCTGATATTGACTGCTGTCCAGCAGGGACTGTAAGCGCTGCGTCTCCCACTTCATTCAGGACCTTACTATTGACTTGCACTATCATCTTAAGGTTAGTCTTTTATCTCCTATGCTTCCAGGCAAAGAAATAAGTGGCACTGGAGCAAGCTGCTGTACCACAGCCCAGGGACACTGCTCTTGTGGAGCTAGTGGCTATCTGACTTCAATGCCCACAAATTAGATGAGCACTGCACAGTATGTCAGAGACAGCTATAATTACTATTAAAGAATGTACCTGTAGCTCAATTTTAAGTAAAATAGCTTTTCCAATATACCTGTTTCTGTGTATCTGTGTTTGCATGTGTATACTTTGGACAACATGGAACAACTTCTTTAAAAGAGAAGTCCTTGTACAATAAGGCAAGAAAGTGAGATCAAGAAAACAAAGAAACAAAAATCTAAAAAAATACACTGTTGAATGCCTTTTTTAACTGTATGTTATTGCTAAAATATTATTATTTCACCTTTTTCTTCCCCTTCCACCCTCCAGGCTTGTCAAACCACTTTCCTAACATCCGTATTTGTGCTTGGCAGTCCCTTCCCAGAGTAAGTGTGTGTCCTCATGGTGATTTCACTTCCAACTCCAATTTTCTTACATAAAAACTAAATATGGGACATTAGGAAGCTTGAAGTAGTCCTTCTAATGGAGTAGGAATCTGAAAGATCTTGCAGGTGCAGAGGGTCTCTGCTGGTTACTGCCCAGAGTCACTAGCAAAAGGGCAGAGAGCAAAAACATCTTTACATTCCTATCTTTCTCCCTTTCAATTTAGTGTATCTTCTACAGAAATAAAACAATTGGATATAAAAACTGAGTGCTTCAAGAACTACAGAGTTCAGTTTGGTCTGATCTTTGATGCAATTTAGTGTAACAGTGGAATACCAAACTCCTCAAAATATGCAAGTTATTTCTAATTCATAAATGTCTTGTGAAAAGACACCATTTGAAAAATAGTTTGTAAATCAGCTGCAATAGTATTTCTATTGCATTTAATTGAAATTATTGTTATTTGGACTGCAGATACAGCTTCAATTTAAGTGGACGGCATTGCACCATGTGCCATATTTTATACCAGGATAAAACCATGTAATTTTATTTTCCTGTCCACTTTCCAGGTGCAGTTTCTCACTTAGATTATTCCATAGCTGGTATTTTCTCTCCTCTCCTTCTCTCAACATGAAACTCTACCCAAGCCTTGTGGAAATCTTTGCTGAAACAAATATATCAACTGTGATTTTGTTTTTAATCTGGATTTTAGCAAAAGAAAAGTTGAAAACTCCTGCCTCATTCCACAAATGAAAACTTTGTTCAGTGTTGGCTTAGAATAGCTCAGTCTTGTTCAAAGAGATTAGCAACAATGCGTTTTCAGTTTTTACAATGTTAATCCATTATTAATCTAAACATATTTTAATGCTCCTTGAAGCACAGTATTATTTTCCTAATCCCAAATTTGCCTCATTGATCCCATCCTTGCTTATTTTCCCACAACAATGCAGTTTATACAAGACTGTAGCTAAAGTATTTACAGTTAAATCAGAAATTGATGATGGTGACAAATGTAGCTATAAGAGTTGATAAGATAGAAAGGCAGACCTTTTTCAAGCCCTTCAAACATGGCCATCACCCAGAAAAAATACTGAGAAATGAAGAATTGCTGTGATAATTTTCTACTTACTTGGGATTCTTGAGTATTTACAGATGCTGTACATATGCCATTTCATATTAGTAAAAAGAAGAGCAGTTAACAAGATGTCATAAGATACTAGTTAAATATTTTCCTCATTAATATGCCATGTGTACAAAAGCACAAGAATTCAGAATGATAAGGAAATTTTCTTGTATTTTAAATTATACCAGGATATTTCAAATAACATAGTTTTAAAATATTTTTTCATTTCTTAATGAAGCCTCTTTTCTATTTTTGAGTAGATCTCATTATCACAAACAATAATGGAAAAGAGTGTGATAGTCACAAAATATGCCTTCAGGCTCACACAGTATGCCTAGAAATAAAATGTTTTCCCATAATTTTTTTTTTAACATTGAAGACCTATATTAAAAAACAAATGTAGGTTAATGCTAAGGCTTTATTCATGGCTCCTGTTTAAAATTAAAAAGTTCAAGTGTGTTTGTTAAATGTCTCCTATGGCTGATACCTCACAATATCTGCAGCATCCACCAAAACCACTGTGAAGGTCAGGACATAGGCATTATTTAGTCTCTGTTTTTATGTGCAGGTTGTAAGCAAAATCAACCTTATGAAAAGAGCTGAAAGTCTCAGAGATTTTGCTTTGCATTAAATTTTTGTTGGTCCTCAGTAAAAACAAATCACATTCTTATCTGTTAATGTTCCTACTTTCAGACTGCACTCCTTTCCCGACCTGCAATCCTTTGCCATAAGTTATCTTTATTACTGCTAAAGGCTTTATACTCCCCAGCAGTATTTAGGGAACCCAAAACATATTTTTTAACCTTTCTGTGTGAATGTAATACCCATCCTACCCACCACTGCTCCTCCAGTGACTCTGCAGGTTGTTTCAGCAGGCAG